>JBBBDQ010000143.1:2187500-2542500 GCA_037127315.1 Ascarosepion bandense | reverse complement strand
ACACACACATACACACACACACACAAATATATATATATATATATATATATATATATATATATATATATATATATACACACATATATATATATATATATATAGGGTCTCCCAGAAGCCGTGCATCATCCAGACTTTTATAAAAATACATATGAATATCAATTTTATTGATCATAATCATAACAGATGCACGGATGGAATTTATGTTTTAAGAATACGTCATACTGATGATTTTCTAATCGTTAGCTCCTGGCTTATTTTCTTTACTGATTTCACAGGGCTTCTAGCAACATTCGCCAGAACCATGGTGGATGTTTCTTCATCAGTTACACTCTTTCGTCGATCACATCTCTCACGGTCAGCAACTGATCCAATTCCTTGGAAGCATTTGATCAAACAATAGACAGTGTTATGGCTCAATGGTTTTTCTCGCTCAGGGTGATAGCGGACGAATTCTTCAGCTACAGAGCGGTATGTTGTCCCATCTCTTCCAAACATAAAAGCCAATTTAACGCTTTCTTGTACTGTTACTTTCTTACCCATATGAGATCAAATCTGAAACATGGAAAAATTAAAATTAGTATATGGTGCGAACTTCTGGGAAACCCTATAAATATATATATATTTAAAGAGCCTGCTTAAGATAGCACATAGAAAAAAGAGTGCTTTATGATACACTATTTACATTGTTCGGACTATTGTCCTCGTCTTTGTTGCCTTTTTTACAACGTTTTGGCCGTTGTACGCTCCGGTCTTCTTTAGTGGTGAAAAATAACCTAGAAACTTAAGTTAAAGAGATATAACTCATGACTATCAGAAGTGCCTTCGCGCAAGGAATGGGAATTATATATCAATGTGATTCAGTTCGAAATTCTTAGCACCTGAAAAAATGTACCACGGCCGAAACGTCATAAAAATGACAACAAAGCTGAGGACAATAGTCTGAATAATGTAAATAGTGTAAATACTACCTCATTTCAGAAGTATAGATAAATGCTGCTCTACGCTATATGAAATGACAGAGCATTAAAATATTTTAAAATCAAATTTTTAGTGAGTAGCGGCCGACTACGAAAATAGCCAGTCACCGACGACATGATTGCATGAAAACGCATGTCACTTGCAGTCGTAATCGGTCATTTGATTATATATATATATATATATATATATATATATATATATATATATAGGTGCGGACTAATCTGTCTAATTTCTATGTGCCATGTGAACCGATTCTCTCTAATTTCTACATGTGTCATGTAAAAAACAAAGTCTTCAATAACTCTACTAAGCCTCCCATATATGCACGCTATATCGATGACATATTCATATTAGAAATAGTTTAACACAACCTAAAAAAACTGTAGAAATTCTTTGAGAAAAATTCTTACACTTTACTTATGAACTCAATATTAACAATAAAATCTCTTTACTTGACGTATTAGTCGATGCCAATAACCATCTACCTTTACGAAGAAACTATTCGAAAATATTCTACAAATATTCTACAACAGATGTCTAGACATTAAAATCTGTTATATATATATATATATATATATATATATATACAGCACTGAGCAAAATATTAGGACAAGAACTATTTTATCTTTTATGGGGCATATTGACAGAAAATAAATAATTTCATTATAGTCATTTTATGTGATTTACTCAATAAATGCTTTAACAAGAAAAATACTTGTTACAAAATAAATTTAATATTTATTATAATAGCTTTGATCACAGGCTTCATTCTGTCAGGCATTGACATCACAATCGTGTGTCTTGCGAAGTAACATTAGATTTATCATTTTTTTTTTATCCAAAATATCCCAAAGATGTTTAATAGGATTGAGATCAGCGCTTTGTGGGACCAAATCAAATTCCTTTTCCTTTTTAGTTAAATAATTCTTACAACGGTTTGAAGTATGTTTAGGGTCATTGTCTTTTCATAAATATATCCTTGTTCTATTAAACGTATCCCAGATGTTACACCATGGTAGATAAGAATCTGGTGATACATTTTTTTTATCTATCTTTCTATCAGTTTTCTTCATGTTTCTAACACCCTAGTCACTAAAGCATCCCCAAACAAAAATATATCCACCTCCATAAATCATTATTGGCACAATGCATTTTGCAAGGTACCTTTCATTTAATCTCTGCCTAAAATACTGTCTCCTTTTAAAGCCAAAAAGTTCAAATTTTGACTCGTCTGTACAGAGTACTTTCGTCCACTGATCTATCGTCCAATCCTTGTGTTGTTTTGCAAATTCTAAGCGCTTTCTTACGTTTAGTTCACACAACAATAGTTTCCTAACCGCTACTCTCTCATACAATCCATTTTCACAAAGTCTTCTGGTAACTGTGGACCTAGAAACCTGTTCATTTTTAGGAAGCAGTTTGTTGCACTCGTCCCTTAATTCACGAGCTGTCTTCTTTCGGTCTCTCAGGCTAGCTAATTGTAGATATTTAACCTTTTTATCAGATAGTTTCCGTCCATTCCTCTTCTTTGTTTCAAAGTTCCCAGTTTCTTTTTCTCTATCCAGGGTGGATTTCACTGTATTTGATTTCACTGTATTTTGGATTTCACTGTATTTTGACATTTGATGTCAGCTGCAATCCTTCTAAGCGTCCACCCAAAGTTTCTCAAAGCTTTTATTCTGCTCCTTTGTGCAATTGTTAGTTCTGCTACCTTTGGCATTGTGGGCTGCTTAAAAAATAAATTATTTACCAAATTTTAAAAAAGCGCACTTGCATGAACTACTCGAGGTCAGACAGCTAACTAATATCAAAATAAAGTTTAAAAAGAAACCTTTACACTATGTTGACATTATTTACAGCTGAATTCGGGAGGTGGGAATAAAAAAAGTCAGTCATATCCAAGGATAATAGAATAATGAGTAGTCTCAAAATAACTTGTTAATAGAAAATAGGAAAATTTAAATATAACTTCTTTTTAATACATTTCTTTTACATCTAGTTTTAAATAATCAATATTTATTAGCAATTTATTTGGCTTTTCACCCTGTATTTGAATTTCAGTGAGGTTTTTAGGGAAATCACCCCCTGATCTAATACTTTTGCACACTACCGGTAGTGTGCAAAAGTGTTAGGACAGGGATGATTTTAAACTTTATTTTGATACCTCATAAAAGATAAAATAGTTCTTGTCCTAATTTTGCACAGTACTGTATATATATGAATCCTTTCACTTAGCGAATTAAAAAATAGTTCTTCTGAAATATTTTGATTGTTTTACCCTTATTACATATAAGGTTTATCGGTTTAGGGGCGATATTTTTTCAGAACTAAAACAAATTAATATCGTCTTCATTAGTTTTGAACGAAACTTCAATTTATAACACAGGAACATAGGGTAACAAATATATTTCATTTGGAAATTAGTTATTTCGCGACCTAGGTTTCTACCTTTCGGCGTCTTCAGGCGACTTTTCAGTAACTGATTTTACTTTGTTTCAAGTTTTAAAGTTAGATGAAATAATCATAAGTCTACATTTAAACTAGAAAACCTCAAAAATTGTTCAAAACTGGCTAGGCACGTGTGGAAATTAAAATTGAAATATGAAAAAGACCCTGATATATAAAAACGTGAAATAACTCATTTCCAAATGAAAAATATTCAAGAGTTCTACAATATAATTGTATTGAACATTTTTGAATTATGACAAAACACTAATTATATATATATATATATGTGTGTGTGTGTGTGTGTGTGTGTGTGTGTGTGTGTGTATACCTTTTCTTATATATACAATAGAACAATTCGAATTCCGGTCGGGATCGATACATTCATTTATGTGCAAATGCCCTTCCGAAATGCATGAATTCCTCTCTTCTTCCCCTCCTCTGCTATGGGTTAAATAGTAGGACAGACTGGATTCTACAGTCTTGTTTGGCAAGCAGTCAAACGCAGAAATAGACGGCAACCTACTGCGGAAAATTCTTCTGCCTAGTCAGTCATGAATCAAAGAACACAAGTGGCTACTTGGAGTGAAAGAGAACTAAAAAGACTTGAGAAGGAACCGGAAACCTAATCGTACGCAGGAAACAAGGGATAAACCCGTACTCCTGTTCAAAAAACCGGGAGAGTAGTGAACTGGGCAATAAGCTGGCATTTATATTCGTATAAGCATAAGAATATGATTATATGAGTACATCTTTTTTTAGATAAAATGCAGTGACAATGAATATTAGTTGGTTTTGCATATTTAGTACATACATTCGTTTGGTAGACTCACACATATCCTCATCCAATATTCACCATATTCTACATGCGTAAATATGATTTTTATAAATAATTTCTTATGTATTTATTACTTGGTTTTATGTATACCTATATGTATATCCAAGCCTTCACATGACTTAAGTTCTGAAAGAAATACCTTTAGATCTAAATTGAAATTATCATCTTTATATCAACATAATTAGCTCATGAACCAGAGCCTTTACCTCAATACGCATAAAACTTGATTATATTTAAACAAACACCGGTATGATAATTCTTGTCCGAATTAACCATTTTATAAAAACATTTTTAATAAAGAAAACCAGTAAAATTACAAGATGAGCTACGACACCAATACATAAAAGTATTGTTTCATTTGCTATCACATCTGTGACCATAATCACAATTTACCGATTACAATGAGTCTGTGGGCGTCAACCAGTTTAACAGATTTGGTAATAATCCTTCTAAATGTTTAAGAACGAGTAGCAAAAGGATTCTCCCACCTGTTACCAAGGCAAATCAATGTTGATAGATTAGTCCAATTGCCATAAAAATCGTGCTTGATTTATAATATAACATAGCTATCTTACATCTGGTGGTATTGTATTCACTGATATTTCTTTATATGTCTTCTCACTATTTCTTTGTGAACATTCTTTGTTGCTTCAGTGAATTAAAGAGAACATGCTGGGGTTAGATCATTGGACTGTAAATCACAGGACCTAATGTTGCAACGCACTTATTAAAATCCAAGGACTCTAGTTACTATTGGGTCAAAAACAAATATTCATAGTGTTCAGTTTCTTTATTTCTCTTAATTGAATTTTAATGACAATATTTAGATAGATTTATTTAGCGAAATGTATGCCATTTTTTTCAGTGTTTTTTTTTTTTTTGCCATCTTTGAGACAGCTTCATAACTCCATCATGCCAGAACTTGTTCATCCTTTCGGGTGATGAACAGATCGAAACAAAAGTTCTTCGTATTTTTTAATTGAATTTCAAAGAAAATATTTAGCTATTTGCACATAGATTTATTCAGCCACATATGTGCCATTTTGTTCCACTATCTTTTGTCGTTATGTGCGTTGTGGTACAGTGGATATCGGCTCGGAAGGAGAAAACGGGGGCCAAGTTCGAATTCCAGTTGAATCCATTGCATTCACTTACGCACAAATATTCTTGGGAAAGGTATTAATACGTCTCTTCCCTCCAGTTATGGGTTAAATAGCAGGACAGATTGGGTTCTATAGTCTTGGCTGGCAACGAATCTACCGCAGAAAGCAATGGCAACCTACTGCAGGATAATCTTCTGCCCAGTCAGTCATGTCTCTTTCGAGACATGATCGCCCAAACGTGGCGTGTTTCACGTATGGCACTTAACTGACTGACCTTTTCTCATCTTTGTGGCAACTTCATGAGTCCATCCTACCAGAACTTAGTGGATTAACTAGTTTTAAGATAATAGAATTTATTCTCATTAATACTATTATGTAGCGATCGAAATAAGTGGTAATCCGAAAACTTTAGTCGGATTAGCACGGTTTGTGTAGTAGGACATGCAACAAAGCTGTATGGATTTCTGACGAGTCTGCTAAGAGATTTAAACTATGGGGTCGTTCTGGTATAGATTCTGTTAATACTGTATTTCTTCTCTTTTCTTTTTTTGTATGTGTGTGATTCTGTGAGGCCAGTTCACAAGGTTCTAAGAACGATGCTCTTCGCTAAGACACAGAGATATAGATATGCGTGAGCGTCTCTCTCTCTCTCTCTCTCTCTCTCTCTCTCTCTCTCGTCAGTCTCTCTCGCTCTCTTTCTCCAGTCTTTCGCTCTCTTTCTTTCTTCAATGGTTATCTCTTTGTTCGCTTTGTTTGCTCCCTATTTTGTTCCACAGACTCCTACCTTCTTTGAGACAGCTTCATGATGCTAGTTGTCATTTTATTCGGAAGGTAGAGGTTTAGCGACATATCAACATCTATCGGTTGTTTAATGCCAAAATCTAAATATTATCTCCACAATTTAATGGCTTCACCAACAGATAAAATAAATTGTTTATTATATTGCTATAAAACTTATTGCTAGCAATCATATAATAATATTCATATAAGCTTTTATATAAAAATATATTCTTGGCATTTTTACTATGAATATATATTTTCATACTTTCATAACGTTATGTTTTACTTTGTTGATTCCCTATTTGCTAATAAGACTGGGACACTAATAGGTTCTACCATCACGGGTAACGATGGATCTAAGAACAACAGTATTCAAGAGGAGTTCCACGCTCCTCAAAACTTCTAATCTCCTGACCAATCAGCAGTTTAACGTCATACTCAGAATAACAGCATTTAAGAGGTGGTTCCAAGCTCCTCAAAACTTCCATTCTCCCGACAAATCTGGAGTTTATCGTCATACTCAAAACAACAGCATTCAAGGCGGGGTTCCAGGCTCCTCAAAACTACCACACTGTTGAGCACACTGCAGTTTATCGTCATAATCAGAACAACATTATTCAAGAAGTGGTTCCACTCTTCTCAGAACTTCCACATTCTTGACCAATTTGTAATTTATTGTCATACTCAGAACAACAGCATTCAAGAGTTGGTTCCACGCCCTTCAAAACTTCCAATCTCATTACTAATCTGCAGTTTATCGTCATACACAAAACAACAACATTCAAGAGGTGGTTCCACGCACCTTAAAACTCCCATTCTCTTGACCAATCTGCAGTTTATTGATATACTCAGAACAACAGCATTCAAGACGGGGTTCCACGCTCCTCAAAACTTCCAATCTCTCCACCAATCTACAGTTTATCATCATGCTCAAAAGAACAGCATTCAAGACAGGATTCCACGCTCCTCAAAGTTCTACTCTTCTGACCAATATGCAGTTTATCGCCATACTCAAAACAACAGCATTCAAGAGGTGGTTCTATGCTCCTCAAAACTTCCAATCTCCCTACTAATCTGCAGTTTATCTTCATACTCAGAACAGCAGCATTAAAGAGGGCGTTCCTTGCTCCTCAAAACTTTCACTCACCCGATTATCTGCATTTTATCGTCATACTCAGAACAACAGCATTCAAGAGGTGGTTCCACGCTCCTCAAGATTCCCACTCTCCCAACCAATCTGCAGTTAGTTGCCATACTCTGAACATCAGTATTCAAAAGGTGGTTCAACGCTTTTCAAAACATCTACTCTCTTGACCAATCTGCAGTTTATCGCCATACCCAAAACAACATTATGAAAGCGGTGGTTCCATGCTTCTTAAAACTTCTACTCTCCCGTCAAATCTTCAATTTATCATCATACTCAGAACAACAGCATTCAAGAGCTAGTTCAGCGCACTTCTAAACTTTTACTCTAATGACCAATATTTAGTTTATCTTCATACTCACAACAGTATTCATGAGGTGGCTCCGCGCTCCTCAAAACTTCCATTCTTTCGACTAATCTGCAGTTTATCGTCATATTCAGAACAGCAGCTTTCAAGAGGTGTTTCCACGCTCCTCAAAACGTCCATTCTTTCGACTAATCTGCAGTTTATCGTCATATTCAGAACAGCAGCTTTCAAGAGGTGTTTCCACGCTCCTCAAAACTTTCATTCTTTCGACTAATCTGCAGTTTATCTTCATACTCAGAAGTACTGGGGTATAGTGCTCTGGCCCATGTGGTTTTTACAAGGTTATCAAGAATTAAAGTTTTTCTAATGATGAAAATTTTGTAATAAATCTTAATCCGTAATAGAAACGTCAGTTACGTATGGCGAGAGTAGTAGAACAGCACAACAATGGTCTAAATGGTCTTCAATAACATATAAAGTCTGGCCTTGTCGGGATGGAAGACGACATATTTTCGATTTGTCAATTTGGACAATTTTCATCAATTTTTGTCTATATTCCGCCTAAATGCATGAATTGTTGTATACAATATATTTTGAAACACCTTTTTGTCGTTTGTTTTTTAAAAAAATGGTTCGCTTTTTTTGCGTTTAAGCAGAAAATCGCAGATGTAAATGCGGTCGATTAAATTATTTTCGTAAATCATAAGGCATCCAAAATATCGTATCGATTCACTTTTTCGCTCTTACAACGCTCATATATGATATGTAGATATTTCTGCGATGTCTCTTGTCCTGTAGCATGGTTTATTTTTAACTGGCGTTTCCATATGGTCATCATCAAAAACTGCTGTCCTGTCGGAACCATCTCAGTCTTCCAGATCAAAATTCCCACTCCTGAAACCAGTGAGACACTTCAAACAGTAATCTCGTCTATGGCACCATCTGCATAAACGGCACATATATGTTTGCTGTCTGTACTGCGTTTTTTATATAAAGAGCATCAAATGACGAAAAGGCTTCACATTTTCCGCCATTTTCACTTTTAATGTAAAACTTGTAAATTTCACAATTCACGCACAAATCGTATAAAAAGACATGTTGATATACCACTTTTCTGAATATATGCACATGTCATAAATTTCATTCACCCGTGAAACGAAATCACGTGTTCAAACGCTAAGCACTTCTGTTCCATCCTACTATTTAAAAATAATTATAACTATTGTTTTATATAAAAAACTTCAAGTGACTAAAATTTCCTCCCATTTTCACTTTCAACGGAAAAAGCATTTAAAATTCTCTATCTACACACGACTTTTATAGAAAGACGCGTAGAAATGTCACATTTCACAATATGTATGCATGACATAAATTTCAGTCACGTGTGAAGCGTAATTATGTGTTTAAACGCTATCCATTCAAAAAATGCTACGAACTTTTGTACCAACACAATATAAGCTAAGAAACCAAAAGGCGAAACTAAATAATGATGGAACAAAAAAAAAACATTTTACCTGATGCAAAATTTATGTGGTGTAAATATTTAACAGCTTGGTTTATCTTAATGAGCTAAAGAGGTGAGCAAGAATGAAAAAAATAAATGCCCCACCCAAATGCCAAGCCGGTTAGATTTTTGTTATGCCTGGTTTCTGTCGAGGAGGACAATAGATGTAACAGCTGTTTTACCGTTATTGTTATCTGTATATTATGGTAGTTAAGGGAGAGTTGTTTACGCAAGTTCCCTCCAACCCACTCTGTTCTCTAACAATCGTCGTGACATCCAAGCGATTAAACATTTTTTACAGGATATCTAATTATCGGACACAGCGCAGTATTATAGATTTATATATTTCATGATGTGCATTTGTACTAAGTGAACGTAAACAATGTTAACCGAAATTCGAACTCGCTTCGTCAGTTACGTTTTGGTAAATGGACTAGGAATAGAAGATGTTCAGCTGTCACGTACCTTCATATTTCTTACAATTCGGTTATAAAATGCAGTAAAGTGTCGTTACACGATTGTTAAATTACATCACACTTTAAGTCTGCCCTTCACTTATTTGTATTTGTGATTGGTAAGTACAAGAATTTAAATATCTGGAAAGCGTTTTAACAGAGGACGATAAATGTGGTACTGAAATCCGAAGGCACATTGGAATAGAAAGTGCATTCCTAAAGCTAGGCAAAGTATTAAGAAACAAAATATTTCTTTGGAAACAAAAAAAAGAGTACTGAACTGTTAGTTAACCCTCTAGGGTCATTCGTATCATATTTGATACAGTATGAAAACAAGCCTTGAAAGAAATATTTTCCTGAGAAATTTTTTAAGAGAAATATTTTATAAATTTCAAATGAAAGCAGTACTGACTGCTCAGTCAATGAATACCAAATGTTTCCTTATAGGGAAATACCAAATGTTTCCTTATAGGGAAATACTGCATCAAATATGATACGAATGGCCCTAGAGGGTTAAGAGAAATATTTTATAAATTTCAAATGAAAGCAGTACTGACTGCTCAGTCAATGAATACCAAATGTTTCCTTATAGGGAAATACCAAATGTTTCCTTATTGGGAAATACTGTATCAAATATGATACGAATGGCCCTAGAGGGTTAATAGCATTCCTCATATATGACAGTGAAAGCTGGACAATTTCCTCACAGATGAAGTAGAGACTTGAATTAACGGAAATGTAGTTCAACAGAAAGATGGATTAAGATGGAAAGCATGGTTGTTAGCAAAAAGAACAGAAAACATACAAATTACAAATTGAAGATACCAAAATCAAACAAGTACAACAATTTAAATATCTTGGAAATATTTTTAACAGAGAACGAAAAGTGCGACACTGAAATCCAAAGGCGCATTTGAATAGCGAAAGATGCCTTCTAAAAGCGAAGCAAACTATTAAGAAACAGGAAACAGCAACAGCAATGTGGTTCTACAGAATTCTACTGAGAATGACAAGTGAACAACGACGAAATTCTAGAGATAATAGAAAAAAAGAAGCTTATACTTAAAATCAGGAAGAAACAGTTAAAATTGCTAGGGTACATAATGAGAAAAGAGGGTTTGTAAAATTTTATGCTCAAGGAAGAGTTTGAAGCGAAGGACAGCAGAGTACAACGGATAATCTACCTAAGGAACCTGAATAAATGGATGGCGGACAAGGTCTAGGGGGAGATAACAATTTTATTAAGAGCTGCAAAGGACAGGCTATTGTGGAAAGCCATGATCGCATATGTCTTGAAGGGACAAAATATACAGAAAAAAAAGAACACCATACAAAGAAGAAAAAGGACACATTTAAGAACGAAGTCCGATTTTAAAGCTCTAGGCTCGGTTTTTGTCGTAGAACCGTTGCGCAGCTGAGTATTCGACCAGTTCCCTCAATATACCAGCATTGAAAGCGTAGTGTGTTTTTGGGCAAGTAGACTTGGCGGTGAACATCACTCTCCAGATCAAACAGCCGCTGATGTCCTCCAACTTAAAGGCTCGTCTTGGTCACGGTCTCGTAGTTTTTGATTCGATCGGGGGAACTTTCCACTCTGGTTGCTAACTACAGCCTAGGAAGCTATCTTCTCAGGGATAGTGTGTCACTAGTGCACTGGCTGCATCCATAGCTATATAGACCAATCACATCCAATAGTGCCTGAAGTTTTGTTTTTGTTTTTTTTATGGCCTTTGGGAATTGTAATTTTACATTCATCTGTTATTGTAAACCAAGGATGGCATAGAGAATTGGACAGGAGAATTGCAAGAATGAATACAGATCTGTATTCTGATTAATCACTGAAGATTCCGTGACTGAAGTGGTAAAGGCGACGCCAGTCAAGAACTAATTTTCAAGCTAAAGTTCCAGTCAGGAACCAACGCTTTTCTTTCTGATTTCATGCTGATTGCTCAGGTTCTCAAAAAGTTTATCTATCAAGTGGGTAACGACAAAACAACAAAATAATAAAGCTTTCAATATACGCACATGCACCACATGCACACACACACACACACACACACACACACACACACACACAGATAGATAGATAGATAGATAGATAGATAGATAGATAGATAGATAGAAATAGTGTGGACATGGTTGGATAGAAAGAGCGTGGTCGTATCGAGGCGTTAAGTTGACAGTCCATGTGCACTGTTGATTCATATGATGACACGGTATATAACTATCAACGCCCTGTTTCCGATATTGAGCACTCTTACCCTATAAATATGACAAAATTGTAAAAATGTGTGTGTGTGTGTGTGTGTGTGTGTGTGTGGTGGGGGATCCGTGATATCACGAATAGGACTGATGGAAGAAAAACTTCAAAACTTTAATTCTCTGTAATTATTGATAATATAATAGGTAGGATTTATGAAGCAAGTCAATATGATGTCATCGACTGAAGGATGCGATCCCAGGGAGTGTCACTTTTGGAAAGTGTTTGACAAAGATACCACGAGATGACTCTTCTCAGTAAAATTGGATAGTTGGGACAATTTGGGTGGTGTCAATAGTTGTGTGAGCACGATGTCACAAGTCATCGTGAGCGAAGGTTCGAACGTGCTGGCCTTCTTCAGGCTGTTAATAATGCCAGATAATGCGCTCTCTTCCAGTAGTGTTGACTAAGGTCCGTTCAGCATAGTTGCAGTATAAACCACAGGTGGGTCCTGTGGGTGTTGAAAAAACACAAATCTGCCTGAGCAGGTGTCTGCAACAGGGATTGCCGATCCGCCTTAGTAGACAAGTATACTCGAATACAAACGGCTAATGACTGTGTGTGTGTGTGTGTGTGTGTGTGTGTGTGTGTGTGTGTGTGTGTGTGTGTGTGTAATATATAATTATAGTTGTTGATTGTGATTAATAATACTTCTTTTTGTGTCATATCTTTTCAGGGCGTAGGCGGTCATAGCTCTTCACAATTTCCTGTATTTTGTAGCACTTAGTAAAGTTAGTCTTTTTGCTATCTTTCCTGATCCTTGTTCTGCCGACTTCTGTTTACACATGCTCGTTAGTTAAGTTATCCATTGTTTTCCATTGTTCCTCTTGCCTTCAATATGCCCTATGAGTGTTAATTTTTTTAGTATTCTTTCTTCATTATGTGCTTTAGGAAACTACAACTTTCTGATTCTAAGTATTCCTATTTGTTTCCATTTAAAAAGATGAAAACTTATTGTTGTATCTTCTGTAAGTTAAATAGTAAATATTTTGCTCTTTTCATTACCGTGTTTCAGCTGGTACCTTCTTAGCTCTTTGGTTCTCAAACTATTAGTATTATTGAATACTGCTGTCATATCTGGTCGGGTGCTCCTGCTATCCACCTAGGTGTCTTTGACAAAATCCAACGGAAAATCTGTAATGTGATAGATCCCGACTTAGCAAATCGGATACAGTCACTTTCTAAACGGCTCAATGTGGCTTCCCTATGTCTCCTCTACAAATACTTTCACGGCTTCTGCTCTGGTGAACTTAGCTCACTGGTGCCCACTATATATAAATTTACTCGAGCCACAAGATTAGCAACTATGTCCTACCAATAAATTGTAATCGCAAATTCTACTCCATCAGCTTCTTTTCTCGCACTTCCCGCCTGTGGAATTCCCTTCCATTTACTTGCTTTTCCGGCAGCTATAATCTCCAAGAATTTAAATGTAAAGTCAATAGTCATCTCCTGTCTCACTAACCTGCATCCTCTCTCTCATACTCCTTTCTCCGTTCACTCCACTCTCGTCAGTATTCTCATCCTTCTCTTACCCACTTTCTGACACCCCCTATAACCTGTCACTCTTTCTCATAACTTTTCTCCTATGTAACCCCCTGCAAAACAATGGCAGTAAAATGTCTTGCTTGGGGCGATATGATTATAAAAATAAAAAAAAAAGGCATGTAAGATCAGATCGCATGAACGATCAATATATGAACTCATATTATTTTTTAAATAATAGATTTTTGTTTTTTGTGACAAATAGCCTAAGACGTGGTGATATATTCATTTTTGAATACATCAAATTTTTTTTATATTTCATAATAGGAGATCGAAAGGAGTAACCGACCCATTGCTACCATAGTAGATAAGAAATCAGCTAATATAAAAACACGAGCGATATTGTATCTGTAGTTGAACTGCAAGTTTTGTCTACAAGACTAAGATGTTATCTTACGTGCTGAATCAGTTGGGATTAGTTTCACGAATCAAAGAAGAAGAAACAACAAATAAACTAAACAACAAGAAGAAAAAGAAAAATAAGAACAATGAGGAACAAGAAGAAAAAGAAGCAAAAGAAGAAGAAAAAAATGGGGGAGAAAAAGTAAGAGAAGAAAAAAAACAAGAAGAAAAGAAGAATCAACAAAATGAAGAAAAAATTACTTCTCACCCATCTGCCCATATATTTGTGTTTGGTGATTTTAACGCCCACCACACCAAGTGGCTTGAAAACTCAGCCACCGACCTTGCTGGGATCCGCACCATGCACTTTTCAATAGCCCAAGCTCTAACGCAAGTGGTGGACTTCCCCACGCGTTTCTCTAAAAACCCTAACGGAAGGGACTCTTTACTCGACCTTTGTTTTACCTCCATCCCAGACTCCTGCACTACCAGGCAACTCTGACCACGCCGTAGTCTCCGTAAACATATCAATCCACACTAACTCTACCCAAGAAAACCAGACCAGCAGAATATCATACTGCTACCAAAGAGCCGACTGGGACTCGTTCAGGGACTTCCTCTGCGACGTCCCCTGGAACAACGTCTTTGATCTTCCTGTCGAAGACTGTGCCTCCGAAGTCTCCTCTTGGGTTAAGGCTGGCATCGATGCTTTTATCCCTGCCAGAAAATTCCAACTAAAACCAAATTCGTCCCCCTGGTTCTCACCCGCTTGCTCGGCCGCTATTGCCCACCGGAACCATTTCTTCCGGCTCTATCGAAGCTGCTCGTCGAACCAAAACAGGCACCTTTTCACCTCAGCATGGAACAAGTGTAAAAAAGTACTGAACGAAGCCAAGAGAGCGTTTGCTACCAGAATTAGGCAACGCATAGCATCCTCTAAGTTTGGCTCCAAAGATTACTGGCGTCTCTGCAAAAGCGTGCTCAGCAGGAACAAGACTTCAATACCCCCACTAATCAATGAATTTGAAGTTCTCACCTCCCCAGCCGACAAGGCTGAATGCCTTGCCCGTAGATTCTCAACCAATTCGACACTGGACTCGTTAGGAATACCTACACCAGACTTCCCACCCAGAACTAAGGCTCAACTAAATAACGTCCACATTACACCCTCGCTGGTCGCCAAGATAATTGCGCAACTTGACCCACACAAAGCGAGCGGCGGTAACGGAATCCCAGTCATAGTACTGAAGAAATGTGCCCCAGAACTCTCCTCTGTCCTCTCTAAACTCTATAACCTCTGCCTATCTGCTTCCTGCTTCCTGCTTTCCTGCCTGTTGGAAGTCCTCCTGCGTAGTACCTATATTTAAGAATTCTGGCGAACCCTCAGACCCCGCCAATTACCGTCCTATTAGTCTCCTTCCAATCTTTGGCAAAGTTTTCGAAGCCATTATCAACGCCGAGGTGATTCAGCATCTTATGGCCAACGGGCTTCTCTCTGACAAACAGTATGTGTTTCGCTTCACCAGGTCTACTGCTGATATGCTAACGACCATTACCGAATACATATACCAGGCACTTGACAAGAATGGTGAAGCCCGAACCGTTGCCTTGGATATCTCCAAAGCATTCGACAGGGTCTGGCATGCTGGCCTCTTGTGCAAACTGCGGAGCTATGGGATAACTGGACATCTGTTTGACCTCATCCAGTCTTTCCTCTCTAACCGCACATTGAAGGTGGTATTAAATGGGCATGCCTCCCAAAACTACAATACGAACGCGGGCGTCCCTCAAGGTTCCATCCTAGGTCCCACGCTCTTTCTGATCTACATTAATGATCTCCCCGACATCATTAGATCCCAAGTTGGCATGTATGCCGACGACACAACAATCTACTCCCGCATCGATCAGAAACCAGGTCTGGACGACAAAGTGAACCTCGCTGCCGTACTTGAAAGGGACCTCCAATCCGTAGTGACCTGGGGTAGGAAATGGTTGGTAAATTTCAATGCCTCCAAAACAAAGCTGTTATCAACTAATCACCATAGACAATCGCATCTACCTCCCATTAGCATGGGACAGGCTAGCCTCCCAGAGAGTAAAATACTACGCCTCCTTGGCCTTACACACTCGGCGGACCTCAAATGGAATGACTATATTGAATCCATTGCCAAATCTGCTGCTATGAAAGTGGGCTCCCTGTGCAGGACCCGGAAATTTTTCCCACCTGAATCTATTCTGCACATATACAAATCTACCATCCGCCCGTGTATTGAATATTGCTGCCATATCTGGTCGGGTGCCCCTGCTGCTCTCCTTGGGCTTCTTGACAAAATACAAAGGAGGATCTGTAACGTGGTTGATACTGACTTGGCAGACCGGCTGCAGCCGCTCTCACACCGGCGTGATGTGGCTTCCCTGTGCCTCTTCTACAAGTACTTTCATGGCTTCTGCGCCGATGAGCTTAGATCACTGGTGCCGCCTAAGCACGAATTTACACGAGATACTAGATTAGCAACTAGGTCCCACCCTTTTACAGTTAAACAAATAAGATGTAACCGTAAATTCTACTCCAACAGCTTCTTTTCTCGCGCTTCCCGCCTGTGGAACTCCCTTCCACAAGTCTGCTTTCCCGACAGTTACAATCACCAGGTGTTTAAATGTAGGGTCAATAGACACCTCCTATCACACTAACTCCCAACTATTCTCACAACACTCTCATCTACCCAACCCTCATTCTCGGTATCCTTACCCGCCTATCACCCACCCTCTGTCATTTCCTATATTTAATCAGCCTTTCTCCACTCTACGTAGCCCCCTGCACAGTAGTGGCAGTGACATGCCTTGCTCGGGGTGAAACGCTTATAAAAAAAAAAAAAACTGAAAAAGAAAAAGCAACAAAAAAAGTAGAAACAACAAAAAAAACACAAGCAGAGGGAAAAATAAAAAACGAAAAGGAAAAAAAACTTACAGGTAAATACCTTGGGGAAAGGTATGAATACCTATCTTTTCCTAACTATGGATTAAATTTCTCACACTTCCCGCCTGTGGAATTCCCTTCCATTTACTTGCTTTCCCGACAGCTATAATCTCCAAGAATTTAAATGTTAAGTCAATTGCCATCTCCTATCTCACTAACCTGCATCATCTCTCTCATGCTCCTTTCTCCGTCCACTCCACTCTCATCAGTATTCTCGGCCTTCTTTTACCCACTTCCTGACACCCCCCTATAACCTGTCACTCTTTCTCATAACTTTTTTCCTATGTAACCCCCTGCAAAACAGTGGCAGTAAAATGCCTTGCTTGGGGCGATATGATTATAAGAGAAATAATAGTAGAACATATGGGAAAAGATTATATTTATAGATGCCAATAAGCGAACATTCGTTATCATAATATCAGGCTGATGCTAATGCCAAGACTAGCGTCTTCTTCTTCTATGTACCGTGTCCCTTTAGGACGGAGACAATAATGGATTTCCAAATCTCCCTATTCTTTGTCGCTCTTAATACTCCTTTTTCTGTTATCCCATTCAATTACCGCTCTGCCATCCACCTGCTCAAGTCCATCAAGTATGCCATGCGTTGCTTTCCATTGTCTTTCTTTCTCTTTCTCCGTCTCGTGAGCATCAGGTTCTCCAAGCCCTCTTTTCACATTACATATCGAAAAAATTTCGTCTGTCTTTTCCTAATGTTAAGTATTAGTTTTCTTCTTGTGTCCATCCTCTCCAAAACCTCATCATTGCTTACGCGTTCCATTCATGGTATTCTCAGCATCCTTCCGTAGAACCACATTTCGGTTGCTTCAGATATTTCCTTCATCTCTGAGGAGATTGTCCAACACCATATTGAAGGACATATATATCACATAACAATTCAGTACTCTATTTTTTGTTTCCAGCGAAATTTTCCTGTCTCTTAATACTCTACACAGCTTCTGAAATGCCTCCTTGTGCATGCCAATACGCCTTTGGATCTCAGTATCGCACTTTCTGTTCTGTCTTAGCACATTTCCCAGGTATTTAACTTTCCGCGCCTGTTTGAGTTTAGTATTTGGGATTTGGAGCTCCTCTTTTTACTTATTACCATGCATTCACTTTTCTTGTAGTTTATATGTAGTCCTTTCTT
This sequence comes from Ascarosepion bandense, assembly GCA_037127315.1. Lineage (NCBI taxonomy): Eukaryota > Metazoa > Mollusca > Cephalopoda > Sepiida > Sepiidae > Ascarosepion > Ascarosepion bandense. Next base: position 2,524,675 of record JBBBDQ010000143.1, on the reverse strand, counting down.
CCATTTTTTTTAACTACTCCCTGTAGGAAGTCTTGTAGCTTCATTCTTCTATCTACTACCTGTACTGTATCATTTGGGTATCCTACGTTGTTCAAACTGCCGCTGCCAATGACGAATCCTAGTAGGACTTCTAGAGCTCTCGGAATTGTCTCGCTGTCTCGGTAAAGATCTCAAATTTAAGACTTACAGAACAACAAGAGTTACCGAGTCATTGTCATGCAATCAGAAGAGTGGTTCAGCAACTCCAGACATAACAACAAGAATCAATGGATGAGTTCAGGAATTTTGGATTTAGTGTGTTACATACAACCGGAGAAACTGAGGAAAAAAACAAGAAGCAAAAAGAAGAAAAAAGAAATCAGAATAAAATGAAGCAAAAGAAGCAAAACGAATAAAGAAAAAAAAGAATCAACAAGAAGAAAATGAAGAAGCAACAAAATGAAGAAAAAATTAAAACAAATAAGAAATAAGAATTAAAACAAGAAGGAAAAACAAGAAGAAGAAACAATAAGAAGAAACAAAAATGAAAAACAAGAAGAAAATACAAAAAGAAGAAAAAGAAGCAAAAAAGAAAGAGAAACAAGTAAAATAACGTGAAAAACAAAAACAAAAGGAAAAAGAAACAAGAAGAAAAAGAGAAAAAAAGAAAAACAAGAAGAAGAAGAAATGCTGATCCGAAAACTATGCAAAATGAATAACAACTTCACAAAATATCAAAGAGCTGATAACTTGTTATGTTCACGTTATATAGTAATGGAGAAAAGCGAACGTTGAAGGCTAAATCTGTTATCACGTCTTCACATATGCTATCATTTTTAAAACCAAAGAAAAATAGCTTTGTTTCCTTCGTTATTATCGTAATACGTGATTACTAAACCTCTAAAAGCATTTAAAGATTTGTTTTACTTATCTTAAACAGCGTACCAACTGTTAAAATGTTTCACTCGTTTACACAGACTTACCTTAAAGAAGAAAGCTGCTATTTTAAACTGAAATAGTAGTACTGTACTTTAGCAGTCATTTGTAAATATAGTGATATATTTACAGTAAACATATATTCAACGATTTTTATATAGTAGAATTCATCAAATTCGTGGCTCAAAAGCCACACAAGTTGGGATGTTGCTATTAAAATTATTTTGATGAATGATGTGCATGATATGAGTGAAATCTGAGTCTTTAAAAAGTAAAGATTATGATGATAAAAAGGACAGATGAGAATTGACTATTGACTTAAAAAGATTAAGATTCAAGGAAACACCCACACGGGGTCTCTTCCACAAAGTGACAGTTCTGATACGCTGTTCTCCTTAAAGCCTCGACTGCATGAATTTAAGCGTGCAATTAAGATAGGCAATTACGTCTCACCATTTTACGGTTGAACAAGCTCCATGTAACCGCCAGTTTTATTTTAGTGGTTTGAGAGACAGGGGAAACGAGTGCTGGATTGCTATGTAATATATGTCTTTCTGTATGGCAGTGAATGGATGAAGGAAAGGCTTGAGACACCAGAAATGTGCTTTTGCAGAATGATGCTGGGGATACCATGGACAGAGCAGGCAAGCAACGATGAGGTTTTGGAGAGGATGCAAACGAGGAGAAAACTTATACTTAACATCAGGAAGAGGCAATTGAGGTTCCTGGCTTACGTAATGAAGAAGGAGATCCTGAATAATTTAATACTCACAAGACGGTTAGAAGAAAAGAGAGACAGGGGAAAGCAGCGTATGACATATTTGATAGGCCTGTTCAAATGGATGGCGGAGCGGAGTTTAAGAGAGATGCCAAGAGGAAAAATATTGAGAGCGACAAGAGACAGAGCCAAGTGGAAGTCCATGATCGCCAACGTCCTGAAGGGACACGGCACACGAAGAAGAAGAAGAAGAAGTTTAATTTCTTGAACTACTCGCCTGTGGAACTCCCGATTTCTTGATACTCTGCCACCTACACTCTTAAAAACTTTAGATGCAACATCAATCACCATCTTCTATCTTCCTGAATCTTGTTCTTTTATTGTCCTTTTCCTCACTTCTTTTCACTAAAATCTTCTCATTCTCTTTCCCTCCCTGTACCCCCATGCCAATAAGCGAACATTCGTTATCATAATATCAGGCTGATGCTAATGCCAAGATTAGCGTCTTCTTCTTCTATGTACCGTGTCCTTTTAGGACGGAGACAATAATGGATTTCCAAATCTCCCTATTCTTTGTCGCTCTTAATACTCTTTTTTCTGTTATCCCATTCATTTACCGCTCTGCCATCCACCTGCTCAAGTCCATCAAGTATGCCATGCGTTGCTTTCCATTGTCTTTCTTTCTCTTTCTCCGTCTCGTGAGCATCAGGTTCTCCAAGCCCTCTTTTCACATTACATATCGAAAAAATTTCGTCTGTCTTTTCCTAATGTTAAGTATTAGTTTTCTTCTTGTGTCCATCCTCTCCAAAACCTCATCATTGCTTACTTTTCCCATGCGTCGAAGAAGTATTATCGACCTGCTAGGGGTGAAATGATTAAAATAAAATTAAAGATCATTATATGAGTTTTTGCATATATATATATATATATGTGTGTGTGTGTGTGTGTGTGTGTGTGTGTGTGTGTGTGTAGATAGTTAGATATATTTATATATATATATATGTAGATAGATAGATAGATTTATATATATCACTTTAAACGTTATTTTTAGTGGGCATTAATAAAAACATGCGCTCGCTTGCAGGATTCGAACTTACGTCCCGCTAAGTGGAAGGAAACCGTCGTTAGAATCGACGTGCCTTAACGTGGATTCGTGTTCTGCTGGAAAGCGCAAGTATTTCTTTAATAAAATTTCTCGACTATTCAGGTTGGTAGACGATGATGAATAAATGTATGGTTTAATAAATAACTGAAGCGTTTACTTAAATATCAGTATCCACCACAAATAAAATTTAAAGTGATAAAAATATGTCGGACTGATAAATAAAATTCGTTACCTCAAAATATATATATTATTAATATTATTACCTTACCTTTGATGTCTGTTGTATACACATTTTCGTCCGGGTCCAAACTAGGGACCTAAGCTCAGAAATTGTTTCATGATATTTTCCACTGAGCATTTTGTAAAAAGAAAATTAATAAAAGTAAAATCACAAACATTTTATATTTCAAATTTTTACCAGGAATCACTTTAATGATTCCTTGATGCGTCTATCGGAACCCTTTCCGGTCAATCCGAGGGCTCCAACTACCACTGGAATTACTGATGTCCTCATGTGCCACATTTTTTTAGATTTTCATTTCAAGATGCTTATATTTTGATAGTTTTTGAAGATCTTCAATGATACATTGCAATCTGCAAGGATTGATCACGTCTTTGATCACGATGTCTGGTCGATTACCTTTCATTGCCCTGTCTGTGTGTATTGTAAAGTCCCATAAAATTGTTACAGTCGCTATTTCTATAACCGGGTGTAAATGATGTTCATATCAGTTTCTTACAGTTCAGTGACATACGTGATACACGCTTGGGTGATCATGTCTCGAAAGCGACATGATTGACTGGGCAGAAGATTATCTCGCAGGAGGTTGCGATTACTTTCTGCGATAGATTGGTTGCCAGCCAAGGCTAGAGAACCCAATCTGTCCTAATATTTAGCCCATAACTGGAGGGACAAGAGACGGATTAATATCTTTCCCAAGGATATTTGCGCGTAACTGAATGCAAGGAATTCAACTGAAATTCGAACTCATCTACCCGATTTTTCGTTCCGAGCCGATATCCACTGTACCACAACAGTTACCTACCCGTAAAAGTGGCAATTTTTCCAGTGCTCATATTAGCCCTCTCTCTCTCTCTCTCTCTCTCTCTCTCTCTCTCACTCACTCATGACTAGTTTTATATTTAGTGCTAACACTGAGCAACCTGATACAAGATGGTCAATCGTTCCTGTATATTTATAAAAAAAAGTCTACATTTGGAGTCAACAAAATTTTTCAGAATGCTTACTTGATAATTTCTATTTACCAAGCATTGGTCTTGTGCAGCAAGAATATTACCTTCGGTTTCAGCTTTTAACTCTGCAATATGTAACGACGGATGTAAAATTTGTCTACATCAGCTTCTTTAGTACGTGCAGATTATTAACCATGAAGATGCTTCTCTTGGCATCGTTTCTGTATGTCGGAGTAAACAATTCGTTTTCAAATATGGCACTTCTTTAAAAATTATTATTTATATTACTTTAAATAATATTAATAGAAATCAATAAATATATATATATATATATATATATATATATATATACAAAAACATTTTATTTCAAGATACTTATATTTTGATAGATTTTGAAGATCTTCAGGGATACATTGCAATCTGCAGGGATTAATCATGTCTTTGATCACGATGTCTGGTCGATTATCTTTGATTGCCCTGTCTGTGTGCATTGTAAAGTCTCATAGTAATATCTATATATATAGAGATAATTTAACTTTCCGAAGGTGTTATCATATATATATATATATATATATATATATATATATATATATATATGATAACACTCTTCAGAAAGTTAAAGTCACTCTGAGCTAGTAAATTAGTTTTGAAAATAGTACGGAATCTTCAATTTTTATGCGATTCTTCAAAATCCGATAGGTGGACCAACCACTGTTCTATTCCGTTTCTAGAAGTCAAGACACCTAAATGTGTTATCACAAAGAGAAGAACATATTCATACACCTTAGCGAGTTTATTATCTCGGTCCTTATAACTCCTGCTTTATGCCACATCGTTATCATTTATAGCAGTTCAATAATCACTACTAATTTACCGATTGTCATTTTGTCTCATGCAATTAGTGATTACACGATGTTTTTGTCTATGTTTTGGTTATCATGTAACAGCCAATGTTTTCCAGATTTCGCTATTTTTTCATCATAAAATAGCGAAATCTGGGGACATAATTTGTCACATTTGTTACATATAATTCATCAAAATATCTCGTGGAACTTTGCAACATTTTCATTACCTGAGGTCTGAACAGATGACAGAACATGAAGAGAAAATACTGAATAACATTTGAAATAAATTGATTTTTCCTACTAAAGAAATAATGACGCAATTTGTAACAGTTCCCTCGCCAGAAAATAGTTGGAGTTGAGTTTGAATTGTAGGCAGGAAATTGTGAGTAACCATGTTTGAATGGATTTGACACATAAAAGAATATCTTTTTCAATTCCTCTGATATATGAAGTTACACTAAAAAGCAAAATCTTCATCAGTCGTGATTACTAAGCTAATATTGTAAACCACTGCTAACTCGATAGGCCTTTATCGTGCCGTAGTAAGGCTTAAAAAATAGCAAAGCAAAATAGCATTTTAAGCGCGAAGGTTTGGGACAATCAATTACAACTTATCTCTTCTTTTTGATAAGAAAAGATTCCATAAGAATATTTTTACATCTTTTTCGACATAACATTCAGTTTAGTTTTTTCTTTGTCTCTGTGTGTGTATGTGTATGTGTGTGTCTGTGTGAGTGTCCGTTACATATAGACTCTGAAACGGCTGAACCGATTTTCTTGAAAATTTACACAGTTGTACTATAAGCGTCTGCGAGTGTTCTTAGCTAGGTTTTGTGTCGAGGTACTCCTGATAAATATCGAAAATAGATAATCGAAAAAAAATTGGTTATAGAAAGAGTGGTCCGATTTTAATAAAATTTGATACACTCATAGAGAAAGATATAAGAAACGATATTCAGAAGTTTCAAGGTTGCAATTCTTACAATAGTGCAGAAAATCGATAATATGTATATATATAAAGATATTTGTGTGTGTGTCTGTTTATCTGCCTGTATGGCTGTATTTTTTCAGCCCTTTTATTTTAGTTTTTGTAGGTATAATTGTAGTTCTTAGTCTCAGCCATGATAGCATTTACTCAGAGGACTTATTTAGGCTTCAAAATTCAGTTTACGACGAAAAAAACTCATTTGATATCGATACCAGGAAATCAAAATTTGACTTACATCCATTCATTTTTCCTTCAGTCTACGGTTTCGCTTTAACTGGAAACAACTATTGCTTTTTAGGCTTTTGTGCCAACGTCCAAAGAGGACCATGGATTAGTTTTAAAGTTTTCATTACACCCGAGCAACGCCGGCTATACTAATAGTAATAAATAAATTCAGCAACCTTTCTTCTTTTTTTTTTTGGCTTGTTTAAATATGTCTGTACAGTTTTAAGAAAAATCTTGTGAAACTAATTATACTGACTCATTCAAATAATTTCATAATATTTTCGGTTCAATTCAACTAATTTGTCTTATAGTGAATTGCCGACAACAATGAGTAGTAAATTCATCTCTTTGTCGTATTTCTGTTAAACAGTTCGTGTAAAGGCTTTCAGAAATGCTTGGTACCTGTTGACAACCAACCTCGCAGCAACACCTATTTTATTGCCGTAAATAGAGAAGATTAGTGAAATATCGACGCCAGCCTAACAGTGGTCGAGAGGACTAAGCTTTTTTTTTTTGTCCTGGGCCCGCGCATCGGCAATGCACACTAAAAATGACCATGTGAATGGGTTGGTCAGTGTTTTTCTACTGGTGTAGTGGGCCCACTCAGAAAAATAAAGATTCAGCCCAACACGAAAGTATAAAAGATAAATAATATAAGTTTATCAAGTTGAGCCACTATTAGTCTTTATAATATGGATTATTATTTACTATACAAATAGAAGCATTATTGATAATGCCTTTGTTGTATCCTTCTTCATGCAAGATCAAAGCAGCGATTAACTTCAAAATTTCTTAATGCAGTCAAGAAGAAACTGTAACATTTGTTTGTCTAATAGATTCTTTTATTATTGTGGCTCACATCTGTTTCCTGTAATCGACACTGACCTCTAAGTGTACTAGAAAAAAATTAAAAGAAAAATCCATGAATCTATTAATGTGCATGTGTGAGAGAGGGGAAGATAGGAAAGGGGAGTGAAAAAAGCTTTGCTTATATCTACACACACACACACACACACACACACACACACACACATATATATATATATATATATATATATATATATATAAAATACTTCAGAATCTGGGTATTCAAATCCAGGTATAATTGAAATTTGAATAGTGAAGTCTAAGGGAAGTATACCACCTACTATGAAAACGTTCTAAGTATATGGCTTTGTACCCAGCCTTGTTAAAAATAGAATAAATACATAAATAAATAAAACCTAGTTTATATCTTTAAATATGGGTGAGAGGGATCTCATAACTTTCATTATTCGTTTTATGGTATTTCCACGGGCAGCGAGTGTAGAAAAGAATGTGCCTCAGTTAGTGGGCTATATAAAGTCATACGAAAATTCACTATATAAAGTCATACGAAAATGCCTTTTAAATATGGGTGAGAGGGATCTCATAACTTTCATTATTCGTTTTATGGTATTTCCACGGGCAGCGAGTGTAGAAAAGAATGTGCCTCAGTTAGTGGGCTATATAAAGTCATACGAAAATTCACTATATAAAGTCATACGAAAATGCCTTTTAAATATGGGTGAGAGGGATCTCATAACTTTCATTATTCGTTTTATGTTATTTCCACGGGCAGCGAGTGTAGAAAAGAATGTGCCTCAGTTAGTGGGCTATATAAAGTCATACGAAAATTCACTAAAATATTACGGTATCAACTACTGAATGTGCAACGTTGCTATATCTGTGTAAAAAATGTAAGACCATAGCAGTACTAAAAAGCCACATCTACGCTGACCCTATTTTATGCAGTGGCATTACTCGTAAGATTCGCAATCATCATATACTATATATATATATATATATATATATATATATATATATATATATATCCGAGAGAATAAGCAACGAAGAAAAATTTACAATGTCCAACACATTAATTAAAAACAGTGCTCAATATATAATATAGAGCTGTGAATATTTATTATAAATTATATTTTAGAACACGTACAAATTTTTATCTTCCTCTTCTTAAATTTTTATATTCATTTCCACACCACCTGAGGAGACATTGTAATTTCAATGTCGAAACAAAATGTACACTTTTATAGTGGATAAAACTTTGTACATGTTCCAAACTATAATTTATAATAAATATATATATATAGCAGTATAACCCGGCGTTGCTCGGGTGTAATGAAAGCTTTAAAACTAATCCATGGTCCGGGAGCTCAGACTCAGTTAAAGCGAAACCGTAGACTGAAGGAAAAATGAATGGATGTAAGTCAAATTTTGATTTTCTGGTATCGATACCAAATAAGATTTTTTCGTCGTAAACTGAATTTTGAAGGCTAAATAAGTCCTCTGAGTAAATGCTACCATGGCTGAGACTAAGAACTACAATTATACCTACTTAGAGCCAAACCCGAACCAAAAACTAAAATAAAAGGGCTGAAAAAATACAGACATACAGGCAGATAAACAGAAACACACACACACAAACATCTTGCCTTTCATATATATATATATATATATATATATATTATCGATTTTCTGCACTATTGTAAGAACTGCAACCTTGAAACTTCTGAGTATCGTTTCTCATGTCTTTGTCTATGAGTGTATCAAATTTGATTAAAATCGGACCACTCCTTCTATTACCCGATTTTTTCGATTATCGATTTTCGATATTTATCGTGGGTACCTCGACACAAAACCTAGCTAAGAACACTCGCAGACGCTTATAGTACAACTGTGTAAATTTTCAAGAAAATTTGTTCAGCCGTTTCGGAGTCTATAGGTAACGGATATACACACACACAGACACACACAGACAAAGTTGCATTTATTATATAAGTTTATATATATATAGCAAACCTAGTTTTAAAATTGTTTCGTAAATGTGGCAGACAAGAAATTTTAAAGTTTTTCTAATCTTTTCACAGTTTTCTTTTTGGGAAGAACTAAGGAAGTGCAGCAACTCGCCATACTTGTTATTGTCCCAAACGCTTTCGGACAATTCCTTAGCCATTTTGAAGGGGTTCACAATTAATGTTTTTCAGTGCTTATGTTTTAAGGTAATTTATAGAAATTTGTGGCGCCAGAGTATGCTGTTCTATGCAACATTATGTTCGAACGTGTTCTTAAAAACCACCAACACATTCGAAGTAGTGTTAAATAAAGTAATGACTGACTTAAATATATATCGAATGAGCGCGATCTTTTCGCGCTCTTGTTGATAATCTATAAATCTCTTTAATCTTATTTTCCTTGCGACTAATATTTAAAAACCTATAATCTCCAAAAAGACAGCGGCATAATAAACATTTTCTGTCACCAAATTTCTCTTCCTTTACAGTTGTATATTCATGATATCTGCTTAGTTTTTTTTTAAAGTGGTATAAGGGTTAACATCAGATGTGCGTTGTGGTGCAGTGGATATCGACTCGGAACGACAAATCGGGGAGCCGAGTTAGAATTCCAGTTGAATTCCTGGCATTCACTTACGCACAAATACCCTTGGGAAAGGTACTAATCCGTCTCTTCCCTCCAGTTATTGTTTTAATAATACGGCAGATTGGGTTCTCTAATCTTGGCTGGCAACGAATCTACCGCAGAAAGCAATGGCAATATACTGCAGGGTAATCTTCTGCCCAGTCAGTCAGTCTCTTTCAAGACATGATCGCCCAAAGAGTGTATCACGTATGTCACTTAACTGAATGGTTAACAAGCTTGTCTCGTTCGAGTAGTTGGATTTGCGTTCTGGATATCGGCTAGGAACGAAAAATCAGTTCGAATTCCAGTTGGGAAAGGTATGAATCCGATGTTTCTCTCTCTAACTGTGGAAAAAATAGCGAAAGACAGTTTGGGTTCTGTAGCCTTGGTGGGCAACCACTCTACCGCAGAAAGAAATGACAGCCTACTGCGAGAAAATTTTCTGCCTAGTCAGTCATGTCTCTTTCGAGACATCATCGCCTTAGCGTGTATCACGTGTGACACTTAACGTAGCGATTTCGATCCTCGTATTTCTGACGCGTTTAGTAAATCACTATTCATAAAACCTATTCTATAAGTATTTGCGAAAGAGGTCCCTGATATTAATTCATTATATCTGTGTGAGATTCGTTTTTAAATATACATGTTTGCGAGACATATTATATACTTATATGTATTTGTGCGTGTATTCTTTTCTTTTTGTACGGTACCAGTTAATATCGATAGAGAGGATTGTATATACACTGACGTGCCAAAAGTTATGATATTGTGATATAGTTTAGATGCGACACGACGCCGAAATTTTTGGGAACCCAATGAGAATCGAACTCACTATTCAGTTTTAATTGATCTAGTGAGTTAGAAGTTATGATCAGTCACTCAGTTAATTACCGTACGTGATACACGCTTGGGTTATCATGTCTCTTTCGAAACATGACTAAGCAGAAGATTTTCCCGCAGTAGGTTGCCATTACTTTTTTCATTAAACTGGCTGCCAACCAAGGTTATAGAGCCCAATTTCCCTGCTATTTAAACCATAGCAAGAGGGAGAAGAGATAGATTAATACCTTTCCCAAACGTATTTGTGCATAAGTGAAGGAAATTAATATAAAGGTACATAATATCATGTCGGAATTTCTCGAACAAAACAAAGCACAGCAACGCGACACTGATCTCACAAGTGCTCGGAAAACCTCTAGAGAGGTTCAGTATCTACCGTGTGAATAGATTTCCGTTGGGTTAATGCTGGTCGTATTTAGTGACCATATTATTATCCTTTTGGAATGACTCATCATTATTTCGGTACATGGAGACCATTAACAGGTGTAAGTATTCAGAAACAGTGTAAGAAAACGTTCACCGTGTTTAGGTGACCGGCAGGCCCAACCATGAACACATCATACGCTATTATGAAGCTCCCGCCAGGTTCTACTGTACCGTGTTGACAATCTTGATCCATGGCCACATGTGCCTCACCCTAACTCAACCATCAGCCCGAAACATCTGGAACATTTACTCACCAGACAACATAACATATAACCAATCATCCTACAAATCGTTCGATCAGTGAAGTTAAGCAAAGTCGAGCTTGATCAGTACTTAGATGGGTGACCGCTTGTGAATACCAGGTGCTGTAAGCCTGGTTCTGCTATTGGTCGATTTCCTTATATTTACTTAAGCGCAAATATCCTTGGGAAATTTAGAAAGCCACTTTTCTCCCTCAGTTATGGGTTAATTATCAGAATTTGCATGATTAAAAATTATTATTATCTCAAAAAAAAAAAAATCTTACAATATAAAAAAATATTTTTCAATCCCACGCTTCCAAGATGTAATGGACACTGAATTGACCTTGCTGGATATATGCCTGTTGGCACCTAAACTGAATTTAAATTAGGAAATTGTAGAGATCCATGATCACCAACATTCTGAAGAGACATCGCACATAGAAGAAAACTACAAACACTTTTAACAAGGTGCCTTTGGTCATGATCATCGCACTGTCCAAGGTGGGCGGTAATCCCCTCTATCAGATATTCTCTGTACAAACGTGACACCGAAGATCGAATATGAATATATGATGTACTCAGCCGTTGTCTTCGACGCATGAGGATCCTACAGTTCAGATTCTATAACTGAACAGCTAAACCACCCGACATATTTAACAATAGTGCGGAAGGCTTGTGCAGAACAATTCTTACAATTTCAACAATACGTCAGAGAAATGAAGAACATAGCGTGCCACGAGGTCCCTAAACAGACGTTCTAAGGTTTTGTATTCGGAGCTTTTCTTATCTAGACCGTTTGCCAAGAGCCAAGTATATCATACTATTTAACCCATAGCTGGGGAACGTTGAGATTTTTTTTTCATACTTTTCCCAATCTGCGTGGACACTAAAGCCAAAACCAATTGACGACTGCTTATTTCCTGCTTAAACGCAGTCTTCAAGCCATAAAGATGGATAGCCTGAGGGCTACACTCAAGCAGGAAAACAGACTATCGCCACTCAGTGTTAACCTCAGTGTTCACGTTTCTATTTACATGTGTTGTATTCTTCATATGAATCACTTTTATCCAGAGATAAAGTCTACCTTAAAGTCTATATTTTATCCCACACATATATATATATATAAACTGATGAGCTGTGATACGGCAAACCAGGCCTGTATGCGGATGATATATATATATATATATATATATATATATATATATATATATATATATAGGCAGTATATTTTCACTCAATGCATCATTGAATACTATAGACATATTGTGTCTACTTATTTTTATCATTCATATAGTTTGCCTTTGTAATTTGTCCCTGAAGATCATCTTAGAAAAGGTAGAATATATTTGGGTTAAAATAAGCAACGGTGTCTTCCTTGATGAATTTCATTTTAATTTGAAAAAACTGATTAGACAACTGTAAAGGATCCGTATTCAGTATAAGATTAAGTCGACACATTATGTCTATATTATTCAATGAAACATAGATAGATAGATAGATAGATAGATAGATAGATAGATAGATAAAATGGTGGTTGGGATACAGCAGCCTGTGCGACTGCCTGTTACCGAAGTCGGACAACTGCTGGTGGCCCAGACAAACTGGGCAACAGCGATATTTCTACCAATGTCCTACTTCTAACAGATGTTGTATCTCGAATAATATTGGTTATTCAATCTACTGACTTGAACTCCGGGAATTTAAGTGAGCAGTAAAGTTGCAACTATGTCATTTGTTTTTGTTTTTTGTTTTTTTCTAGCAGATACAGAATAGCCACGCATTTATTTTAACACATTTAATAGAAAGTCTGACTCCTCTTAAAGCAGTGATCTCTCGGCGTGAATAAGGCGCCTAATATTGGTCTAGTTACGAATGCTGAGAATACAATGGCGAGAACATTTCTGCAATAAAGAAATTTTAAGGATAAGTAGAAACTAAAAGAACACTTATACTTACACTCAGAAAAATACAGTCAACATTTCTGGGGCACAATAAGGAAAGATAATCTAGAGAATTTAATACTCACAGGGTATACTTAAGGGAAGAGAAGCAAGGGGAATAGCGAATAAATACTTAATCGGCTTGTATGAATAGATAGAATGACAAGATGGATGGGAAAGAGTAAAAATATACTTATAGCAACAAAAAAAGGAGAAATTGTGGAGATCCATGATCGCCACTACCTGAAGATACATAGCATATAAAAGAAGAAGAAGAAGAATGCCATTTTATACCTCGTTTTATTTCAGTTTCACGTCCTTTCTTTTCCGGTCCTAACTTATTCCAGTTCTTCATCTTCTACTTTATGATCTTTTTTCGGAATATTAAACACTGTAACATAAGGTCCGGAAGTTACTCGAGGTAGAAGATTAGAGATTAAGAGGTACAGTTTATGCAAATAGGTGGTAAAGATAACGGTTAACCGTAGACTTGAATAGGTTAAGATTGTAATGATCGGAGAAACAACCTCTTCAGAGCAGTGGTTCGCCGGAAGAATTTCCTCGAGTGGAACTTGCTTCTCACCAGTGGAATACGGAGGGAATGAGGGTGCTTCACTATAATATGAGTAGCGTAGCGAGTCATTGCAGTGAAGGTTTGAACTGGGAGAACCAAGGAATGCCTTTCCACGGAAGTATTAATAGAGTAGTGAGAGTCTTATCATAAACCCATTTGAGAGGGGTTGCAGAGCAGAAAATAACAAGGATGCGGAGGCGTTTTTGGACTTTATCGAGAGTGAAAAATGAAGACTGAGCAAAAGTTACTTTTAGACTTTACTTAAGTCATTTAGCCTTCGTTGTCTTTGATCTGATGTTTCGGATGTTATCAAAAGGTCAACGGCAAATCAGAAACTGTTCAAATATTCTCAGCTTATGTTTTCTCCCATGCCTCCCCTAATCATTTTAGAGAAGAAAATTTCAAAGCCTGCTGTAATTTAGGTAAAGATCGTATCCTTTTACGACTTTGCCAATCGTTATTATAGCAGTGTATTGGTGCAACTGAATTATCGCAGTAGTGTTATATATATATATATATATATATATATATAAACTCATTTATAAATGGAACTTTGTCTCTGTGTGTGTGTGTGTGTGTGTGTGTGTGTGTGTGTGTCCATTAACTATAGACTCCGAAACGGCTGAACCTATTTTCTTGAAAATTTACACAGTTGTACTGTAAGCGCCTGTGAGTGTTCTTAGATAGGTTTTGTGTCGAGGTACCCCTGATAAACATCGAAAATAGATAATCGAAAAGATTGGGTTATAGAAGGAGTGGTCCGATTTTAATCAAATTTGATACACTCATAGACAAAGACATATGAAAGAATGTTCAGAAGTTTCAAGGCTGCAGTTCTTACAATAGTGCAAAAAATCGATGATATATATATAAAAAAGTCAAGATGTTTGTGTATGTGTCTATCTGTTTATCTTACTGTATGTCTGTATTTTTTCAACCCTTTTATTTTAGTTTTTGCTTCGGGTTTGACTCTAAGTAGGTATAATTGTAGTTCTTAGTCTCAGCCATGATACCATTTACTCAGAGGACTTATTTAGCCTTCAAATTTAGTTTACGACGAAAAAAACTCATTTGATATCGATACCAGGAAATCAAAATTTGACTTACTTCCATTCATTTTTCCTTCAGTCTACGGTTTCGCTTTAACTGAAAACAACTATTGCTTTTTAGTCTTTCGTGCCAACGTCCAAAGAGTCTGAGCTCCAGAACCATGGATTAGTTTTAAAGCTTTCATTACACCCGAACAACGCCGGGCTATACTGCTAGTATATATATATATATATATATCCCAGTGAGTACAGAACGAAGAAAGAAATATTTTTCACCGTCCAAAACATTAATTTCAAACAGTGCTCGATATATGATGTATAGAGCTGTGAATATTTATTATAAATTATGTTTTAGGACATGTACATAATTTTTTCTATATACGTCCTCTCCTCTACAATCATATGTTTGTTTCAACGTTGGGTTTCCAACGTTTCATCAGGAGGAAAGTGTTGGACACCCAACGTTGAAACAAACATATGATTGTAGGGGAGAGGACATATATAGAAAAAATTATGTACATGTTCTAAAACATATATATATATATATATATATATATATATATATATATTTTAATTCAGATACTTCAATCCAAGGGGAAAAAGCAGGAAGGTAAATTCCAAAAAACCAGATCCTAATTAATATTAAAAATTTTATTTTAATATTAAAAAATGATACAGGAAGAGAGCTCCATGTAATAAAATATTACAGAGCAAATATATATTAAAAAATGATTAATTCAAAGATGTTGAATGGCCATTTCGATATGAAGATCCCCACGGGGACAACACATCACCTCAGCAACAGAGTTTCTGAAAGGATTTTTCTGTTGCTGAGGTGATGTGTTGTCCCCCGTGGGGATCTTCATATCGAAATGGCCATTCAACATCTTTGAATTAATCCTTTTTTAATATATATATATATATATATATATATATATATATATATATATATATATATATATATATTCTCAACAATTTACGCCTATTTGGGCTGCGATTTTTCATTCATAAAGGCTTCATTAAAAATCAGCTAGAGTTAATTAGTTAAGGATTTTTTTAAATCTATTTTTCTATATTTCGGATCATATCACTAGTTTACGATCCATATTTAAATGTGAATTGCCCAATGTGTGAATTCCTTCGATTATCGTTAACCATTATTATTTACCATGACGGTTTCTTCATTTTCGTTCTCAGTAACTTATATACTCAATAACTTATATACAAATGTTACATATAGGTTTGTAATTTGCTTGGATCATTGTGTATATAAGATGTATGGATAATTGTTTGAAGGCTATCACAATGCGCTTAGTATAATAAAGAAATGTAAAGAAGTTTTTGGGTATTACCTATTTATTATTCGTTAATATTTCGAGATCAGAATCTCATCTTCAGAATGATGGGAAAGTTTGGTTTCAAGTTGTCCGCTGTTGGACCGTACCTTTAAATGAATGGTCCTCTTTCGCTGCTACTGTTAGCGTCAATTGTAGTGAGTATGTGTGTGTGTTTGTGTGTGTGGGTTAGTGTATGTATGTGTGTGTGTGTGTGTTTATGGTTTATATAAGTGTGTGAGGTAGCAGGATATGGCTTTTTCGCCTCTTTTTTAAAGTAATAGCAGGCGCCGTTTTACGATTTGATAATATATCTGTCTGCTTTAATTTATGGTTTAAAATGTGCGCAGGGTTTGGCATTTTCGCATCTCCTTCATAATGGTGGTAGGCGCCGTTTTATGAACTGATGTTATGTCTATCTACTTCAATTGGAGGCGTGTTTATTGTTATATTTTTTCCTCCTCCGGCATTCGTTCTAATGTGTGTTTGTGTGTGTGTGTGTGTGTGTGTGTGTGTATGCGTGTGTATGTGTGCGTGTGTGTTATGTGCGTGTGTTTATGTGCGTATATTTCTTTTATTTTTTTCTTCTGTGATCATTTTATATATACATATATCTACATACCTTTTCCTTGTATCATGTGCACGTGTGTGTGTGCATATATATGTACATATATATATATATATATGTGTGTGTGTGTGTGTGTGTGTGTATTCCGATGTATAGTATGTTAGAGTATGGGATTTGTGTGTGTGATTGTGCACGTGTATATATATATATATATATATATATATATATATATATATATATATATATATATGCGTGTTCTAACTTATTGCATGGTATACTTGTTACTATTAGTCGCGTGTTTATAGGCATGTATTTTTGTGCGTTAGTCTGTGATTGCGCTTAGTGAGACGGGAGTAAATGATGGTGTCATCTACATAAATGTCCACTTGGGAACTGATGACATATGGAAGATCATTGATGAAAATCAAAAACAGTGTAGGACCTAGGATAGAGCCTTGACGGACACCCGTATTCAAGTAAAAAGATCTGCAAACGTGACTGTTCAAAGCGACCTTTATTTCACGATTTGATAAGAAAAATTGGATTAAATCAAACAATCGTCCTATAATTCTGTAGCCCTAGAGCTTGCGCAGAAAGCCAGCATGCCAAACCTCGTCAGCGATATCTAGAGCGTCGCCATTATTACCATGAGTCTGGTATACATATTCAGTGATGGTCGTAAGCATATCAGCGGTAAACCTGGCGAAGCGGAAGTAATATTGTTTGTCAATCTTCATTTCTACAAAAGTTACTATAGTGAACACTCCATATTTGAAATAGACACCCCATTTTTATTTATTAAACAGTATGTATTATATCTATAGGCCTGCGCATTCGCGAAATCTTTGTAAAGAAACTGTGGTCTCCAGTAGGGATCGAACCTGCGTCTCCTTTTGTAGGGGAAATACCTTTCGAGAACCCATATCTGCTCAGTTTTGTATCCGAAACCTAAACAAAGCAATTTCTAAAGAGTTGATAGATTTATTTTTTATTCCGACATGTTTATTACTTTAAGCGTTATTATAGTAGACACTCCGTATTTGAACGTACCGTTTGTGCGGGTAGTTGAATGGCTGATTTTAGTCCAGTGCGAGAATATATCATTTTCTTAAGAACATAGAGGACAATGAATTTATCTATCTATTTAGAAGCTGATATTTAATATTTCCAATAGACTGAGGAAGGGAAATGTACCGAAATGAAGAAAATTTCTTAAAGATTCAAATTCAGTAGCAATAAAAAGAAATATAAATAGCCGATATAAAGGGTAAAAAGTGGGGAGGTGAAAAGAAACTTGCCGTGTTTTAAACACTGTAAAAACCTCCGGCCTGACCGGATCTCCGGAACCCAGCAATTCGCCCGTAGGTAGACCGGATAAAAGAATGTTTATTACATAGCTGCAGCTGCCATCTGCACGCTTACTCCAAAACGAGGCATGGCTCGTACAAATATTTTCACACGCGAAGTATTATGTTTACGCAATGCCCGCTCGCTATTTTTGCCTTCATTCGCCGATTATTGGCATTCACTTGTGAATAAATGCGAATCTTAGGCTCCTTTCGTGCTTTCCATGGCCGCTGTATCTGATGCTGCAAAAGCCGATAGCAATCAACGCATACGCTGGATAAACTGAGGAAAAGGGACGTGTTTCCACGGATAAAGTTGGTGATGAGGAAAAAGGCGACAGGAGGAAGATCTACGTGCGTGCATCCGTGCGAAAAGAAAGAAACGGGGAAGAAAACGAATAAGAGAGAAGAAGAATACGACTGACAATTCTCGGGTGGTAAACTTGATGAAAGAACAAGAAGAGATTGCTTGCGTCAGGAAAGAGGACAGTTAAGAATCGTAGAGTGGTGGTAAAGTAGGATGAAGTCGAAGAGTCTAGAAGGGAAATAGAGAGAAGGGGAGAAGACAGAAAAAAAGAACAGATTTAAGAAAAGCAGAACGAATAGAGGAAACGAGGAATGACAGAAAAAGAGGAAAGACGACGAGTAGAAGGAACAAAGTGGGAAAGAAAGAAGAGCGTAAAAGGTCGAAAGTTGAAACAACGAAGGAGAAAAAAGCGGACATTTATGAAGAAAGCTTAAAGAGCAATAAGGACTGGAAGAGTAAAGTGAAAACAAAGTAAATTGAACGATTATAAGCGCAAAGAACGATAGAATAGAAGAAAATAAATAAAAAGGTTAATAAGGATGAAATTAAATTCTAATTAGGCAACGATAGACGATTGATATTAATAGACGATTGCCGGCTGAATAAACACAAAAAGAAAGAATATTGCCAAAATGCTATCTATATTAAACATTATTAAAGAAATTTTGTTAGAAAGGAAAATCAAAGACAATCTGTTGTCGCTATAAAGCATATACACTGAGCAATAGACCCGTTTCGTACTGAAAAGTTCGTGATACTTTCCAAAGTTTGACGAAACAACTTTCAGAAGGGCTTTTTGGTCGGATCTAATACTTACTGTCTTATATAAAGGTCAATAAAAAAAAGTAAAAAAATTATGAAATCTATAAAACCTATACGGAATAATAAAGACGATATTATACTGAAATTTTGTGGAACATCTTTGAAATATAATCAAGTAACATACGTGATACACAAGAAAGAGACATGACTGACTGGGTAGAATATTTTCCTGCAGGAGGCTGCCATTACTGTCTGCGGTAGAACGATTACCAACCAAGGCTGTAGAACCCAATCTGTCCTGCTATTCAACCCATAGCTGGAGGTAGAAGAGATGGGTTCATACCTTTCCCAAGGATATTTGGGCAGAAGTGAACGCAAGGAATTCAACTGAAAATCAAATTCGGCTCAACGATTTCTCATTTCCAGCCGATCCCCACGATATCAGAATCTACAGTCAGTCAGTTAAGTGCCATACGTGATACACGCTTGGGAGACCATATCTCGAGAGAGACATGACTGACTGGGCAGAAGATTATCCCGCAGTAGGTTGCCATTGCTTTCTGCGGTAGACTGGTTGCCGACCAAGGCTATAGAACCCAATCTGTCCTGTTATTGAACCCATAACTTGAAGGAATAGACGGATTAATACCTTTCCCAAGGGTATTTGCGCGTAAGTGAATGCAATGGATTCGGCTGGAATTCGAACTCGGCTCCCCGATTTCTCGTTCCGAGCCGATATCCAATGCACCACAACGCACAGTAATAAACTTCTCTCTTTGAGTAAAACAGATTTAGGAAAGATGTTAAATAGATCTAGGAAAGATGTTGATGAACTAAGTACTCAAAAAATAAGATACAAAGAGCACTGAAAGAGTATATTAGAGTAATTACTTAGGATGAAGATACGACCCGAATTAAAAAAAAAAAAATTAAAAAATGAAGGCATTGTAAATTGCGAACATCAGTCTTATAATTACGAAGAAATCTAAACTTATTTATAAACGGAACTTTGTCTGTGTGTGTGTGTCTCTGGGTTGCCTATAGACTCCGAAACGGCTGAACCGATTTTCTCGAAAATTTACACAGTTGTACTATAAGCGTCTGCGAGTGTTCTTAGCTAGGTTTTGTGTCGAGATACCTCCGATAAATATCGAAAATCAATAATTGAAAAAATCGGGTTATAGGAGTGGTCCGATTTCAATCAAATTTGATACGCTCATGGACAAAGACATAAGAAACGATATTCAGAAGTTTCAAGGTTGCAGTTCTTACAATAGTGCAGAAAATTTGATATCGATACCATCAAAATTTGTCTTACATCCATTCATTTTTCTTTCAGTCTACGGTTTCGCTTTAACTGGAAACAACTATTGATTTTTAGTCTTTCGTGCCAACATCCAAAGAGTGAGCTCCAGAACCATGGATTAGTTTTAAAGCTTTCATTACACCCGAGCAACACAGTTAAGCATTACACCACGTTGGGGTGCATCAATAGCCACATGACATGGAAGAACCTTCATATTTCACAATTTTTACCTATCAAAATTTGTGTATTTTTCTAACCTTTTCTGCATTTTCAATTTCATTGTCATTATTTAATAATTTTATGTGCATTGACAGAATATTTGTCTCATTATTTATGTTGGCTAGATCTGATCACTTTATTTGGATAGTTATTTGATTAAATCTTTTCGCGTTACTCAAAAGAGCTTCCAGTTTTCGCCCATAGCATTTGTCTACACAAGACCAAATCATTTGAACAATTCTCTATGGACCATCATTCCTAACGAGTCATATTTGCTTCTGAACTCCTGAAGTTAAATTAGTATAACTTCAGTTAATTTTAACGCCTCCATGAGAGTAAATCACTGCCCCTTCTCGGTCGAAATTTTTCCACTGATATAAAATGGAAAGAGTGAGTCAATTACTAAATCTGCTGTTAGGAAATTTGTTTCTATCTTCCACATTTAAATGTCTACTATACATCGAATATTGCTGCTACATCTGGTCTGATGCTCCTGCTTTATATCCAAAGATTATTTACAGACTCCAAAGAAAAATTTGCAATGTTATACTCTGACATGGTATCTCGGCCTTTGTAACTTTCTCACCATCGTAACGTATCTTCCCTGTGCCTTTTCTATAAATATTTTCATTGGAATTATTCTGATGTGCTTTCCTCTTTGTTAGCTCGACTTCACGAATTTAAGCGCTGTACTAGATGTGCGTTGTGGTGCATTGGATTTCGGCTCGGAACGAGAAATCGGGGAGCCGAGTTCGAATTCCAGCCGAATCCATTGCATTCACTTACGCGCAAATACCCTTGGGAAAGGTATTAATCCGTCTATTCCTTCAAGTTATGGGTTCAATAACAGGACAGATTGGGTTCTATAGCCTTGGTCGGCAACCAGTCTACCGCAGAAAGCAATGGCAACCTACTGCGGGATAATCTTCTGCCCAGTCAGTCATGTCTCTTTCGATACATGATCACATATGGCACTTAACTAACTCACTAACTAGATAGGTATCTAGGTCTCACCATTTTACTGTTTAAATTGCTAAGTGTACGTATAGGTACTACGCTAATAGTTTCCTCTCTCGCACCTCTTGCTTATGGGGCTCTCTTCTGACTTCTTTCCTTCCTGTCAACTATGCTCTTTAAAAAATTAAATGCAATGTCAATCGTCATCTTCTGTCTCTTTGAATCCTAATATTTTAATGTCCTCTATCTTTCCACAAAGTTTTTCAGTTTCTTTCACTTTCAGTAACTCTGTGTCTTAGCGACCTTGCTGAGAAGAAAATGATTTTTTTAATTATTCCCTCCGAGTTCATTGAGGTTAATTATTTTTATTGTTGTAGTGTAACGGTTACTAATACGGAAAAGAGAATCGATAAAGCAAGTTCGATTTTCAGTAAAGATTCCTTGTGTAAACTTAGCACAAAAAAAATGTGTAAATTAAGAACTGACGAAATCATCACGACATAACTATCTAACATCATTTATTGCCCAATCAGTAATAACAGTAAACAGCTGTTACACTCTTGATCAGAGTTTTATATATATATATATATATATATATATATATATATATATATATATATATATAATTAATTTAACATTTTCACGACACAGAATGTAGGTCTTTAAGCGACCCATACCCATTTTGCTTACCTGAAACATAATATATTATCAAAAGTATAAAAAATAAAGATTTACTAAACTTTAAAAAAGAAAAGACTGTGTTCTGTAGACACTGTTTAAGCTTCACTCTAGATAATAATTAAAATGCACAAAAATAAAATAAAGAAATATTAGCATTAATATACATGACAAAAATCGATAGAATAACGAATTAAAAATAATGTCACACTATACCTAAATAACAATTTCACCCAAAAAAGCTTTTAAAAATTAAGATAAAATTTATAAAATAAATAATTTGTATTTTTTTTATAAATTATATGTATTTTTTTTAATATAGCTCTAGTCAAACACAAATAGGTATTAAAAAGTATAAAACAAAATAAAAAGCTAAAATGGTAAGTTTGGTGTGAATAAAAAATGAAAATAGATTGTAGTTGTTGTAAATAAAAAAAGAAGAAAAAATAGCGTACCCTTTTAGCACGAACACGCTAAAAATAAAAATACGACCTTGCAATTTAAGAAACTAACCAGAATGTATTTATACCATGTGAGTCAAAACCCCTCATTTTTTGAATCCCATTAGTCACCCCAAAAATCATCGCTTTAAGATAAAATCAGAGTAAAAATATGATTTCGAAACATCGGAAATTCTGTCACAAAAATATTAAATTAACTATATTCCAATAATATTTAGGTCTACTTTTGGATTGAGCACTGTAAAATTAAAACTAAACGTTTAGAAACTGTAGATTTCTTATTCTCCTTTCCTTATATTATGCTCTATATATATATATATATATATATATATATATATATATATTACATCGAACTTTATTATATTAGACATTTTGTATTTGAAATAGACGCCCCATTTTTATTTATTAACTAGCAAAACCCACTAGAATAAAGGAACAATAGTCTCAAATTTTTATATATATTATTTCTTAATTCTTGCAACCATATATCGTCTGATGAAGGGCTGAAAATTGAGCCGAAGCATGACAGTTGACATAAGTTCAAACGTTGTCGGTGTGCAAACTTTATTTATTAATATTGTGTTCTTTAAGATATATAGGCCTGTACGAGTAAATTTTTGCACCATTTGAAAACAAAGATGTCTACACAAACACGTATCAACTGAATCTATTTCAATGAACTAATAAGTTCATCTCTTCAGACCACATTTTATTCCACCAGGTCTATGTTGCATATCGCATACAATGCGCTAAATACGAAGAATTTTATGTCGGCAGCAAAGAACACTAATATACGCAGGCATCATCATTCCACAAGCACCTTATAAAATGCAAAACCACAGACATAAACATAATAGTCAATATTGAAGCAAGAGAGCGGAACCTAAGAAACTTACGCATAAAAGTATTTAATAATAGCTCAACTCCAACCACAGATCAACAGTAGACAGGAACTAAATCTAGATTACATAACAGAATAATTAACACTATCATGTACCTGACACACCGGGCACAACAGTAAGGCGCAATCACATATTAACGCACACAAATACATTCCTATAAACACGTGACCAATAGCAACAAGTATAACACGCTATAAGCCGGAACACGCACAAAAACAATATATACGTACACACGCACGCACACAAATCCCATACTCCAACATACACACGCATACACACATACACACACATATTTTTATACACACACTCCAACATACTATACACCGGAACACAGACACACACACACGCGCATATATATATATATATATATATATATATATATAGGAAAAACTACTAAAAAGTGTAAGTTTAAAAATGTATTTTTTTACAGTATTTATTTATTTCTATTATTATATTTGATATTTCAGACCGTCCTCGGCCTTTCATCATCAGAAACAAATGATTTTAAAATTTTAATATATATATATATATATATATATATATATATATATATATATATATATATATATTGAACTCGTCTCGAAAAAACCACCGAGTACAAACGTGGAGGGGAAAAATGGTAACAAAAAAAGAAATGAGCTAAGCACTTGAACATTAGTCAAAGTACTAACCGGAAGAAAAAAAAACCCGAGACAAGTAACTTGTGGGTATATATATATATATATATACATATATACCCACACACACGCACACATGATACAAGGAAAAGGTATGTAGATATATGTATATATAAAAAGATCACAGAAGTGAATAAAAGAGGAAAAAAATACAAGTATACGCTCATAAACAAACACATCGCCCAGTTCACACTCCATCCACGTCTATTGAACAGGTGAAGATGCTCATCCCTTGTTCCCTGCTTAGGATGTGGTTTCCGGCTCTCTCTTTTCCAATCTTTTCACTCTTACATAGCCCCCTGCGCTTCAGTGGCGTTACCGCCTTACTCGGGGTGATATGATTAAAAAAAACAAAAAAAACACATATAACATACTCACACACACACACACACACACACACACACACACACACACACACACACACACACACACGAAATCACACAAGAACGAATACTGAAGAGGAGAAAAAATATAGCAATAAACGCGTCTTCTATTAAAGGAGATAGACATAACATAAAGTCATAAAACGGCGCCTACTAACATTCTAACAGAGATGCGAAAATGCCAAACCCTGCCACAGGCGAACGCATACTAAACCATAAATTAAAGCAAACAGATATATCATCAAATCGTAAAACGGCGCCCGCTATGACTTTAAAAAAGAAGCGAAAAAGCCAAATTCTACTACCGCGCACACTTGTATAAATCGTAAATACACACACACACACACACACACACACACACACACACACACATGAATTAACCCACTCACAGGTACACACACACACATACTCACTTCAATTTACGGCAGCAGTAGCAGCGAAAGAGGACCACTCATTTAAAGGCGCGGTCCAACAGCGGACGGGCATAAAATCAAGTTCTCCTAACATTCTGAAGATGAGATTCTGATCTCGAAATATTAATGAATAATAATTAAGTAATAACCAACACCTTCTTTACTTTCCTTTATTATACTAAACGCATTGCGATAGCCTTCAAACACCTACCTATACACCTTATATACACAATGCTTCAAGCAAATTACAAAGCTCTCATATCCAAAAAGATTTTTAACGAAATGGAAATCAAGTAACTTGACCCAAATTAGAAATCTTTAGCCTTATGTTTCAAGGGTAACCATGTTTAGGGAAGAAAAATTTCATTGGGCAGAATCAGTAACCATAAATCCATTACACACCCACTCATAAGCACACGAATACGTATACACATACATCTATATATATGAACATACATACGCGTACATACATATACACCTATATATATACACATATAAATACTCACCCATATATACATACAAATGTGCCTATGTATACATATACATATGCACACATTCATACATATCCACCTATAAATATCGTGTTCACACACTCACATACACACCTATGATGACCAGACATATACGTGTATAATTAATGCTAACACATATTTACGCAAGTATACTAACAAACATCATATATACGCACAAAAGACGCATATATATACTTACTTACACACATATATATACATACATATGCACACACATGCATTTATATACGTATATGTATACACATACACAAAACCTTCTACATTTATATAATCTTTCTATACACACTCTCTGTTTTCTACATCCATATACTCACTTATGAAAACAAGATTTATACGTGTAAACACAAAATTAATGCTAACGTACATTTACATAAGTGTCCACCTACACACACACAAAAAGGAGGCCTATATTAAATTACATACAAAATACAAAGTAGTTACACACATATACCAACACATATCTCAAATACATAGAAGATATAATCACAATTTTTCCATACGCGAAAATTATCAAAGGACGATTTACACAAATAGGGGAGTGAATCCACAAGAGTTATATATATATATATATATATATATATATATATATATATATATTGGAGACCTTAACCACAGTTTCTTCAATACTCAAGAATTATCAGAGGGTGATTTATATAAATAGAGGAGTGAAGTCATAGGTGTGATATAGTGGGATTATCATAGCAGATTTCCCCCTATATTGAGATACATACATAATACAAAGAAGTTATACATACACTGACATATATATCAAATGCATAGGAGACACGGACATGAATCACTATCTATCTATATATACATATGTGTGCCTGCGTGTGTATGTGTGTGTGTTTGTATGTGCGTGTGTGTATACGTCTAGAAAACAAAGGACTTAATAATACACAAAACAATAAGCTTAAACTTCAGGAAGGTATTTGTTATATTACTTACAATGGTTGCCAGAAAGAAAACATCGTGGAAACCCCAAGAAATGTTAATAAATATTACATGAATACAAAATGGGGATATGTGGTGATACCGACCGAGCAAAAGCGAGGGACCGGATGTTTGCTCTATAACGACTAGAAAGCAAATGAACAAAAGTCGTCTCTGCACAGATGTTCCGGTTGAAAAATAAAAATTAATCAAATATCAAATTTCCATTTCGCGAGCCTACGTGAATTTTATTTACCAGCTAATGGGAAGTCCAGAATCAAATACAAGTCTGAAATCCCAAAACGAGCTGCTTTTGAACCAAAAAGCAGATATAAAAAGCGGATACAGACAAGACCCCAGCAGACAGGCACGGACTAAAGGAGAAGAGTGTAACCAATCCCCTTGACCTAAGTCGAGCGGCTACTATGCTTGCCTCTTTCCTTCTCCCCTGTCTCAAAAGTACTTACTGACCTAAGGAGTGACTACTTCAAAGACATTCCTCACATACCTCCGCTCCTCGCATTCCTAAACACTAATTATCTTTTTCAGCATTATTATTTGTCATGAACATTTAACCTCCGTTGGACCTATATTCAAGTATTCTTTAATTGTAAAACATTAATTGATATGTGTATATATATAAATGTTATTTTCAACTCAATTTTCTTTTCTTGATTTTATACTCATTTTATAACTTATAGTGGGCTATCTACCACAAGGCCAAATTCCGTTAACCTGCAACAATATACAACTACCCTTCTCTTGAACGGGCTCCCACAACTAACAGAAAAAGAATAGATAAGCAACCCACTATAGATACTTAATAACAATCAAAAACAAAACAAAAAGAATTTGAATAAAATCGAAAAATCTATATGCCCAAAACACATAAAAATTTATAATTATTTTTTTAATTTAAATTTTCCTTCGTCTCTCGTTCATGCACCTGATGTGATCAGATCAACATAAACAAATTAAGTTCGATTAATTTTTACAGGACAGAGCGCGTTATACACGGAAACTTTTCCCACTTTGTCATCTAAATTTTCCGCAATATAAAAAGCCATGAAGAGGGAAGACATCACAATAATAGCTTCACGAAACTTCGAAGTCAGCATAACTCTGCTCAGTTAAGTGACAAACTTCTCCACATTATATACATATATAGAAATTTTTTTAGATATACTACAATTTCATGGGTAATACATATTTCGCCGCCAAATGATGACCTTGCAGTTCGTCAGACCCAAATGATACAACAGTTAATCTTCAAAATATCCCCCAAAATATTATTATACACAGACGCTCACATGTTCATATTTAGAATAGACATTTGTAACGGTAATTTACAAAAAAATTCCTTGCTCATTCAAAAAAAAAGACCAAAGAGAGAAAAAAAAAGAAAAAAGTAAACAATTGATAAATGGGAAGAAGAGAGAAAAAAGGAAAGAAAAAGTAATAGAAAGAAAACGAACAGTATACAGAGAAATTAATGTTAACATCAAGTATCAACACAGCGTCTATAGCAAACCGTCTGTTTTCTTAGAAAAACATAATGTGGAAATTTAACATTGAAATTTAATTTCAAATATAATGGCATATATTTAAGGTAAAAAATAAATTGTAAATCATAATTTTAATAAAAATTAAAGAAATAACTACTATTAATATTATTTTAAAAATTCAGTTAAAATAATTAAATCTTTAAAAAAAATAAAATAAAAATTATAATTAAATATAGAAAAAAGGAAAAGTTAAACGTAAAAAAGATAGAGAAAAAGTAAATAGAATGAGAGCGAATAGTATAGATAGAAAAGAATTTAAAATAAACGTCTTAGATCGACCCCAACGTCTAATTATATTCATTCTTCGAAAAACATGACATGGAATTTAATATTAAATTAAATTATACCTACAATGGGATATATTTATGTTAAAAATAAATTATGAATCATACAACCTAGCACAAATTACAATAAAACCACTAATAGTAATATATTATAAATATAGTTAAAACAATAACCCTTAGTAAGAAGAAGATAAATAAAATACTAAAATACAATATCTTAAATAATAATATAAGATAATAATAATAATAATAATAATAATAATAATAATAATAATAATAATAATAATATATGTGTATATATCAAAAAAAAATTTAAACACTAATAATAATAATAATAATAATGGTCTTAAAAAAGAAAAAAGGATCTTAATAGAATAATATTAATAGTAATAATAATAAGAAGAATAACAATAATAATAAAAAAATAATAAATAGATATATAAAAAAATTACAAGTAATAATAAAGAAATAATAATAATGTTATTAGAAAAAATATATATCTATATATAATAGTAATAAAATACTATTATGAAAATAATAAGAAAAGAATAAAAGTATAAAATATATATATATAATAAAATATTAACACAAATAATAATAATAATAATAATAATAATAATAATAATAATAATAATAATATTAAAAAAGAAAATAACTCCACAATAATAGTAATAAAATAATAATTATAATCGTAAGAAAACCTACATGCACATACATATCTACATGTACATAAATATACATATACATATATATATATTTTTCTAAACATATACTGTTAAATATAAGAGACAATGAATGTCTATAATGTTTAATCAAGAGCCGTTCTAAACATCGTATTTTGGCTTTAATTTCAGTTGAAAATAAAGACAAAAATTCTCCAACATTTGAATAATTTTTTATTTGGTTCTAAGCTTTCGGCTCACATGAGCCATCTTCAGAGAGGTTATAAGGACGGTAACACAAACGCAGTTCGCAAATTTGCAATGCGGTTCTATGACGTCACACCACGTGACAGCACGAAATGACAACAGAACATATATTCAAATGCAATGTAATGTTATGACCATAAAACGTTATTTTATTAAGTGTGGGTTGTTTGGATTTAATGTAGATGGCCTCTAATATATATATATATATATATATATATATATATATATATATATATATATACACATACATATATTCATATTTTTCCTTAAATATATATATATATATATATATATATATGTACATATACACACACATACACACGTATACAAACACACCTACACACATACACAGATCTATACACATAAACACGTGGATATCCACACATTCATATGCACATATACTTACAATATTACAATCTAAAATATTATAAAAACAATACAATAATATAATATAACTATAAACATAATAATTATAAAAAATAAAAACCTAAAAGCCTTTTTTGGTAAAATGTTTCCAGCTGTACATTCCAGATTTTTCTTCAAAAGAAACACCTATTTAAATTAAATTAATGCAGATTAATTTAATTCAAACAAATTTCAATCAGAATCTAGATCTAGCTAGATTATTTTATATTTATTTTTATGTCTGCATTTAAATATTAATTCGTTACGTTGATTAAGGAGTTCCTTTGGATTATTGTATTTGATAATAATCAATTTCTCCTCCAGACATAAATTACACCTATCCCTGAAATTGTTGGGAGTGTTAGCGTATTTTATAATCCTCCATTTTATAATCCTCCAATGGGGTAAATCCTCCATCCTTAATATCCCAGTATTGTTTATACAGGGCCGTTTGATGTTTCAAGGAGGCGTTGGAAAACTAGTGTCTGTGGTTCTAAAGTCTCTGTTTCCAACTACCTGCAGATATCCCGATATAAACTCTTATTCTGCACGTTTTAATACCACTGTGTACTGGTCTAATTTAATTATGACCAAAAACTAAGTAATTGAATAATTATATATATGTGTGTGTGTGTGTGTGTGTGTGTGTGTGTGTGTGTGTGTGTGTGTGTGTGTGTGTGTGTGTGCAACAAAGGGTCCAGGAGCTCAGTTCTTAAAACCGAACAGCCATACTATCTGCATATATACTTTGATTATAGTCGTCAAGACTTGGGAAGAACTACTCACCATTTTTGTGAGAAGCGAATACTGTGCAATAGTAGATATAATGTGAAACAAGGTCTCCAAATGACACTTCTCTATTTTGGAATTTAGATTCTTGCTTCTCCTCGACAGGGTTGCAAACCAAGGCTATAGACTTCCCTGCTATTCATTCATAGTTGTGGAGAGAAGAGATGAATTCATAACTTTTTGAAGAGTATTTGCGCCTATGTAAATGCAACGAATGCGACTGCATTTAAAACTTTTTGTTGTGGTGCAGTGGATATTGGTTCAGAACGAGAAATCGGAGAACCGAGTTCGAATTTCAGCTGAATTCGTTGCATTCGATTACGCGCCAAAACTCTCGGGAACGGTATTAAATCCTTGCTTCTTCCTCCAGCTATGGGTTAAATAACAGCACGGATTGGTTTCTATAGCCTTAGTTGGCAACCAGTCAATCGTAGGAAGTAATTGCAACCTACTGCGGGAAAATTTTCTTCCCAGTCATCCGAGACATGTATCACCTATGGTACTTAAATGACTGATGCATATATAGAAAAGCGCAAAATGAGTGCTGAATGTAACAAAAACGGTGAGGAACAAATTTATATTTATTACTAGTATATATATATACAGTATAACCCGGATATAAAAGAAACCCGGATATAAGAGAAACTGAATATAAGATATATTTTATCTGGTCACAAATTAGAGCCTGTGGTAATGTATATAAAATAGACCAAACCCTTATATAACAGAAACCCGGATATAAGATAAGTGTATCCGGTCTCGACAACTCTCTTATATCCGGGTATATATATATATATATATATAAAAACGCTCAATTACATTTACTTTTTGTCATAACAATTCACCCCTATGGTATGACATTGGAAGTACTTCGGAAAAGGAAAGAAACGAAAAAACTAGGCGCCCCGTTTAATGAATTTAATGACAACATTAAGAAGTCGATCAGAAAATTTGAGAGGATTAAAATAAAAATAGACAGACTATGTCCAGATTATTCAACTAAACATGATTGAATGAAGATATGCTGCCTAAATATCAGTTAAGTGCCATACGTGAAACACGCTTGGGCGATCATGTCTTGAAAGAGACATAACTGACTGGGCAAAAGATTATCCAGCAGGAGGTTGCCATTGCTTTCTGCGCTAGACTGGTTGCCAGCCAAGGCTATACAACCCAATCTGTCCTGTTATTTAACCCATAACTGGAGGGAAGAGACGGATTAATACATTTCCCAAGGGTAATTGCACGTAAGTGAATGCAATGAATTCAACTAGATTTCGAACTCGGCTCCCCGATTCCACATTCCGAGTCGATATCCATTGCACCACAACGCACAACCTAAATATATTTAATTTAAATTACATGATCCAGCGTTTATCAGGATACCAACACTCGGCAATTTAAACGTAATTTTTACGAAAAAATAAACTGAAGTGGCAAAAAAAACTAAAAAAAACATAGATGAACTCCAAAAAACTTTTAAAAACAATAAAATTCTTTTTTTCTTGATGTATAGATAAATACCAATAATAATAATTGTTATAGGACCTCCCCTTTTTCTATGATAATGGACTCAATTTAAGTATACTCCTCCCATAGAGAGCAGTGACAGATCAGTAAGTTACCGAGAGATACCGAAGTTACACAGAGAATACCGCGTCAGTATTCAAAGTAGCTCTGAGCTCCACTCAGCCAGAATAATATTATATGGATATACTAATTTTAGCACGGCTTCACTTCAAAGACTTGTATATATATATTCTTACTAATTTTATTCCAGGATTGCTAACCTGCGTTCCAGTTGTATCTTTACGTTTAATATAACCTATTATTCTATCTCAACTACCTGCTTTGTTGTTCTTTATTTTGCGTGGTTCCTCACCGGGAACTCACAACTTGACGACGAAGATTCGAACTCACGCATACCCCACAACAACTTGGCGACGAAGACTCGAACTCACGTATACCCCACAACAACTTTCGCAACTCGAATCTCCACAACAACTTAACGACGAAGATTTCGAACACACGTACACAACAACAACTTGGCAACAAACATTAAAACGCGAATTGACACAACTTTGACGAAGGATTCAAACTCGCATACACAACAACAACTTAACGACAAAGGATTTGAACTTAACGACGAATGATTCGAATTTAAGTTGAACATAACAACTTGCTGACGAAAAATTTGAGAGTCACGACAAAACTTGAAAAACATACAGAACAATGAAAAAACGGATAGTGCTACACAAGTCGACCACAAACAATTTGGCGTCATTGTTGCAGAAAATCTGCTTTGATAACAACTTTGGAACCAAAAGAGATAGAAAGAAAAAAATTGTAAAAAGGTATTTGAAAGTCCCAGCAAGAAAGTTTTTTCAGAAAATTTTTTTTTACAAGATTAAATGCCAAAAAGCAACAATAAAAAAGTGAAACCCCTCACGGAACCAAAGCAACAAACCATGAATGACTTTCAAGAAAGAATACTAGAAATCATAAATAGAAGTGAAGAAAGACAATTAAAATTCGAAGAAAAACAAACGGAAGCACAAATTAAATTAGAGAAAAAACAAATGGAAATTCAAAAGGCAAATGAAGAAAAACAAATTGAAATTCAAAGAATGAACGAAGAAAAACAATTACAACTTCAAGAACTATTCCTAAAATTGACAATCAACACACAAGAAAGGAACACGGAGAAAAAGGCGACAATCTCGCAAGACGCCGTTTGGAATGTGATAGAGACTTTTAAGTATTCTATTGATGATGACAAAAATTTTAGAGACTATTATAGACGATATGAAGACATTTTTAATATTGATTGTCAAAATTTGACAGAAAAGAAAAAGTTAAGGTTATTGCTCTGGGAATATACAAAATTTGTAGACTATATCCTGCCAAAAAAGACAGACGACTTTACGTTCGACGAGGCAGTGACATGCCTCACGAAGTTATTCACTATTTCATAAAAGGTGGAAATGCCTAAATCTCGTAAAAGGCGAAAACGAGGACTATTCAACATTCGCCGAAATCGTCAACAAGCATTGTGACGACTTTAAATGAACAGAGCTAACTCCAGACAACTTTAAATGCCTTATATTTCTTCAAGGATTAGTCGCTGCTAAGGACAGTGAAATGCGGAAAAGAATGCTTACAAAATGAACCGGGTTTAACGCTGCAAAAACTATCAGAAGACAGCCAAAAATTCCTAAGTATTAAAAAAGACCTTAAAGATGTTGAAGAATCGGGAGTCGTGCATATTCGTAAGTTAAATAAAAGTTAACGTTTTTCACCCTCCCCAAAAGTAAAACAGGAATTTAATGACAAAATTACGAGATATAAAGCAATTGAATTTAATGACAAAATTGCAAGATATAAAACGAATAGTGACAGAAATCAGATAAAAAAACAACACCCCCCCATCTGCATGTTACAGATGCGGTGGATTGCACTGGCTTAGAGATTGTCGGTTCAAATACATGAACTGTCTAGCATGTGGAAAAATTAGACACAAAGCAGCTATATGCAGAAACAAAGGACAGTCTAGTAGGGTAAGATCTACTAGAGTGGGCTATGAAAACAAACAAAACACGAAGCAATATGTAGAATTTGAAATATTAAATGAGATCAAACTACAATTAGATTCAGGTTCAGATTTAACAATAATCAACCTACAAACATGAGGAAACTGAATAGGCCGACCACGATTCACACACAAAAAATTGCTAAATCTGTCACAGGAAAATGGATCAATTTCGAAGGTGAAATAATCGTGAATATGAAATTTCATGGAAAAACAAAAAAATTAAAAATATACGTTATGAAAAACAGAAAATCTAGTAGGCACAGACAGGATGCAGAAGGTTGATCTATGGGATTTACCCATTAGTTGCTTTTGTAAAAAAAATACAGTGCGAGACGTCAGAAGCTACGAAATTGAAGAAGAATTACACAAACAATTTCCAGAGGTTTTCTCAAGCGGCTTTAGAACGAGGTAACAAATTCGCAGCAAAAACCGAGCTAAAGCATGTAATACCCAACCCGTATTTATTACACCTATAATTACGGAAAGATCATTCAAACCAGGTGAACGAGTTTACTTCAGAATGTTCAAAAATAATATGGTATATTGGAGACCTAGAAAAATAATAAACAAACTAGGAAATGTTATGTACACAATATAAAGTGAAAAATTGACCTATAGGAGACACGTAAACCAAATACAGAAAAGAAGGATTGGTGAGTTAAGCACGTCAACTTCAGAAAACGATGACGCGACGGAAGAAATCTTTGAAAACTTTGAGAATCATAGAACACAATCGAAAAAAAAGTTAACTCCCCCCAAAAAAGAAGCTACGGAAGGGGGTGTTGTGGGACCACCTCTTTTTCTGTGATAATGGACTCGATTTGAGTATACATATCCTCCTCCAATAAAGAGAACAGTAGAGATCCTTTAGAGAGCAGTACCAGATCAGTAAGTTACCGAGAGATACCGAAGTTACACAGAGAATACCGCGTCAGTATTCAAAGTAGCTCTGAGCTCCACTCAGCCAGAATAATATTATACGGATATACTAATTTCAGCACGGCTTCACTTCAAAAACTTGTATATATATATTCTTACTAATCGTATTCCTGGATTACTAACCTGAGTTCCAGTTGTATCTTTACGTTAATATAACCTATTTTTCTATCTCAACTACCTGTTTTATTGTTCATTATTTTGTGTGGTTCTTCACCCGGAATCCACAACAATAAGAATACACTTATTACCTCCTTATATAAAAACTAACTAGAATAAACACCTGTACTCGCAGCTATAAAACGCGCTGTTACAAACATGAACGTAAATCAAAAAGAACATAATACTTCCTCAAATAACCCTAAAATTATAGT
The DNA here is from genome assembly GCA_037127315.1 of Ascarosepion bandense. Classification (NCBI taxonomy): domain Eukaryota; kingdom Metazoa; phylum Mollusca; class Cephalopoda; order Sepiida; family Sepiidae; genus Ascarosepion; species Ascarosepion bandense. The sequence goes on along the minus strand of JBBBDQ010000143.1, from coordinate 2,489,508 downwards.
TCAGCCAAATACATTTTAACTACAAACAAAATGAAAAAACCTAAAAAAAACTCATAAGCACTAATATATTTCTCTTTAAATTATATGTCAGTTCAAATGTCCAATGGGAGATTGTATCTCTGACAAAAAGGTAAATGTATATGTTAGTTTCACGAGAACAAAATTATCAAGGAGACTTACACTAATTAGGTACCTCCAATACATTACCAAAAGAAAAACAGCATAGTATGAATTAAAAAGGTTCAAAACTTTATAAAACGAATTTTTGCTATCAAAATGTTTATAATATTATTAAGAGGAAAGATCAAAGTAATTTTTATTTATTTTATAAAAATTTTTAATCCCTTTTAACATGTTCGAAATTTTGGCAGAAAATTTTGTTTTGATTTGAGTTAGCGTTGCAGAAAATATTACGACTATTTTCAATCGATCACGTAATTATTACGTAACTCACTTTTTCGGTGACAAACACATTGATTTGGAAGTTCTCGCAAAAATCAAATAATTGTCGGATTTTAATGATACTTTCAGTACTCATTCACAAATGAATAAAATTATTTTTGAAATTATTATTTTTTAAAATATTGATGAAAATTTTTTTTAAAACTCTGTTACCCCACCTCCACGTAAATTCAAGAAATTTTAATAAATTTTAGTTTCCGCAAATTATTTTTTTATTAATTAAACGCAAAACTCATCGGGGAATATAAATCATCTATTTATTTCATTTAAAATTATTCGGCACTATCCAAACCTCTGCTCCGAAGAGTAAAATAAAAAATGCAATAAAACTCTGATATAATTTAATTTGATAAGCTTTTAATTGCTGGAATAAATAATAATAATTAAGGACATTATAGTCTGAAGAAAAAAAAATTCGATTAATAATAAAATTTTAAAAGAATTGTTTTTATTTTTTTATTATTATAATAATTCATAAAGTTTTTAAAATATTTTAAAAATCTTTTAAAGAACTGTTGTCCTTTTTTTTAGTTAAGAATTGATGATCATATTTCCTATCAAAAAATAAAAAAGTTAATAAAAATTTTTCACCCTTTATATTTATTAAAATAATTAAAAAAAGTTTTTTTTGTGTGTGTAAATAAATGTGTTCATTTAAGTACGATGTTCCATAGGGCTCATAAGAAGTTTCCATAGGGGTCGTACTTATTTTAGAAGTTAACAAGTGTTTTGGATTATTCCTCTTACATGGAAAACGACAGAAATCGCACTTTGATTCTGATTCAAGTCTATTCAATACGTTTATAAAATTCAACAGCCTGTTTTGCAAGTCATTCCTTAAACATTTAAAGCAACTTTTACATTTTAATTCCTAATTTTGTTAAAAACAAAAATAATAATAATTGTGAAATTCACAATTTGTAGAGGTGCATAAAAATAATATGAAAAATAGATATTAAAAATAATAATAATAAAAATAAAAATTAATAAATGCCATAACATTTCATAAATTATTGATTTACCTCTGCCGTTATTTTCATTCTGTTATTAAATTGTAAATTTTTTAAAAGAAAGTTTTACATTATTTTTATTTTTATTTTTCATAAGACATCTTCAAACGTAAGCCTACAAAGCTAAACTAACTAAAATTCCAACAAATATTAAACAATTGCTGAAAACTGTGTTAAATTATTAATTTTAATATAGTTAAAAAAATTGTAAAAATTATAGGAATAAGATTTATACCAAATTCGTCTTCCATACTTTTGGCAGGATACTGTAAATCATCAATTGTCGGCTTCTGATGGGTGCTGATAAGATGCTGACAGCTGTGATAACAGGGCTACCGTAATTGAGGAATGCTTTTTGAAAGATTTTTCAAGCAGTAAACAAGTAATTCTTGTTTCAAGTCAAATAAAGTAAGTTTAAATTCGGTAATTTGAAGAAAATAATGTGTCAGGGAGATGTATTTTATTTTTTTTTAAAGATTTTTTAAAACCGAGAATTGGCTTCTGTTTACAATCGATGAAAAGGGCGGAAAATTTGAAATTAAAAAAAAAATTTAATTTAAAATTTTTTTGATTCCGATCAATATAATTTTGGTTTGAATTATACCAGGGTATTTTGCTTACTGGAATTACTAAATTTAATCCCTTGGCTTTCAATTAAAGTTAATTTTAAAGCATGAAAATAAGTTATTTATTTTTAAAATCTCAATTTAAATTTAGGTATAGAAAAATGACCTACACTAAATATGTCGGATTAAATCTCTAACGCAAAATACTTAAAGGTACGTTCACATTCAGAATTTGGTAAAATATTTATTAAAAATACAAAAATACTCCTCCTTAAAAAAAAAACTTTATTGGGGCCCTTTATATAAGTGACATACAACCAACACCAAATAAGGATAGTTATGAGAATAGCAACAATGTTTGAAGATATCTATAATAGCAATGTTTTCAAAATTAAAATTATATAAAAAATTATATAAATTATTTTTACCTCCCTTAGATAAAAAAAAAATCCCAAAAAAACATTACTTTTAAATGAATTGTAAGAAAATGCGTTTTTACAAAAAAAGATCACAACTATCAATTACATTAAGTTTGTGTCTTAACAATTCACCCCTGAAGATGATCTTGAATGTGACTGAAAGTACTTAAGAAAAAATAAATAAATAAATTACGGTGACTTCCTTAATGAATTTAATATCAACATCAAGAAATCGATCAGAGAATTCGAGAGGATTAAAATAAAAATGGACAAATGTCCAGATTATTCAACTAAATATGTTGGAATGAAGATATATATATATATATATATATATATATATATATATATATATATATATATGGACCAGTCTTTCATGTGCTTCCGTCTCTCACTTCTAAGCTCTATTAGCTATCTCTTCTTCCTCTACCGCTTCTCTCCTCCTCTGACTGTTCAGTACTTGACAGCATCTCTGACAATATCGACAAGGCCATTTCTTCTCACCCATCTGCCCATATTTTCGTGTTTAGTGACTTTAACGCCCACCACACTAAGTGGCTAGAAAACTCTGTAACCGACCCTGCTGGTGTCCACACCATTAATTTTTCAATCTCCCAGTCCCTTACGCAAGTGGTGGACTTTCCCACGCGTTTCTCCAATAGCCCTAACAGAAGGGACTCGCTTCTAGACCTCTGCTTCACTTCCACCCCAAATTCTTGCACCACCAGACAGCTCTACCCTCTCGGAAATTCTGACCACGCCGTAGTTTCTGTCAACATCTCGTTCCACCCCACCCCTACCCAAGAAACCCAAACAGAATATCCTACTGCTATCAAAGAGCAGACTGGGATTCGTTCCGTGACTTCCTCTGCGACGTCCCTTGGAACAATGTTTTTAGTCTTCCCATCGAAGACTGTGCATCAGAGGTCTCCTCCTGAGTTAAGGCTGGCATCGATGCTTTCATCCCTGCCAGGAAATTTCAGCTTAAATCCCATTCGTCTCCCTGGTTGTCGCCCGCTTGCTTGGTCGCCATTACCCGCCGGAATCACTTCTTCCGGCTTTATCGTAGCCACACGTCGGACCAAAACAGACACCTCTTCACCTCAGCTCGTAATAAATGTAAAAAGATACTTAACGAAGCTAAGATGTTGTTTGCTGCCAGAATAAAGCAACGCATAGCATCCTCTAAGTTCGGCGCCAAAGACTACTGGCGCCTCTGTAAAAGCGTGCTTAACAAGAGTAAGTCCTCAATACCTCCACTAATCAACGAGTTTGAGGTCCTCACCTCCTCAGCAGAGAAGGCTGAATGCTTTGCCCGTAGATTCTCGACCAATTCGAGTCTGGATTCATCTGGAATCCATACACCCGATTTCCCATCTAGAACTGAGGCCCAATTGAATGACGTCCACATCACGCCCTCGCTGATTTCTCGCATAATCTCGAAACTGGACCCTCACAAAGCGAGTGGTGGGGATGAAATCCCAATCATAGTCTTGAGGAATTGTGCCCCTAAACTCTCCTCTATCCTTTCTAAGCTCTACAACCTCTGCCTATCTTTCTCCTGCTTTACTGTCTGTTGGAAGTCTTCTTCAGTGGTTCCAATATTCACGAACACTGGTGAACCCTCGGACCCCGCAAATTACCGCCCTATCAGCCTTCTTCCGATCTTCGGTAAAGTGTTCGAAGCCATTATCAACGCCGAGGTCGTTCAGCATCTCACAGCCCACGGGCTCTTCTCGGACAAACAGTATGGCTTCCGCTTCACCAGGTCTACTGCTGATATGCTAACGACCATCACCGAGTATATATACCAGGCTCTCGACAAGAATGGTGAAGCCCGAACCATCGCCTTGGATATCTCTAAAGCATTCGACAGAGTATGGCATGCCGGCCTTCTACGGAAACTACGAAGCTATGGCATAACTGGACTTTTGTTGGACTTAATCTAGTCATTCCTCTCTAACCGCACACTGAAGGTGGTATTAAACGGACATGCCTCCCAGAACTACCCTACAAACGCGGGTGTCCCCCAAGGCTCTATCCTAGGTCCTACGCTCATTCTAATCTACATCAATGATCTCCCCGATGCCATAAGATCACAAGTAGGCATGTATGCTTTACTCTCGCCTCGATCAAAAATCTGGTGTTGGTGACAAGGCGAACCTCGCTGCCGAGCTTGAAAAGGACCTCCAATCCGTGGTGGATTGGGGTAAGAAATGGCTAGTAAAATTCAATTCTTCCAAAACGAAGCTGCTGTCAATTAACCACCACAGACAACCGCACCTCCCTCCCATTAGCATGGAACAGACTTGCCTCCCAGAGAGTAAAACACTACACCTGCTTGGCCTGACACTCTCAGCGGGCCTCAAGTGGAATGACTACGTCGAATCCATTGCTATGAAAGTCGGCTCTCTGTGCAGGGCCCGGAAATTCTTTCCGCCTGAATCTATCCTGCACTTATATAAATCTACCACCCGCCCGTGTATTGAGTACTGTTGCCACATATGGTCGGGTGCCCCTGCTATTTTCCTCGGGGTTCTTGACAAAATATAGCGAAGAATCTGTGATTGATACCGACTTGGCTGACCACCTGCAGTCACTCTCTCACCGGCGTGACGTGGCTTCCCTGTGCCTCTTCTATAAATACTTTCATAGCTTCTGCTCTGACGAACTTAAATCACTGGTGCCCCCTAGATGTGAATTTGCACGAGATACTAGATTGGCAACTAGGTCCCACCCTTTTACAGTGAAACCGATGAAATGTAACCGCAATTTCTACTAAAACGGCTTCTTTCCTCGCACTTCCCGCCTGTGGAATTCCCTACCGCATGCTTGCTTCCTCGACGGCTACAACCTCCAGGAGTTTAAATGTAGGGTTAATAGACACCTCCTAATACACTAACTCACACCCACTCTCTCCAACTCTCTCCCTATGTACATCATAACTCGTCTATCACCCTCCTTCTGACATTTCCTATACCCAATCGGTCTATGTAACCCCCTGCGCTATAGTGGCAGTAGAATGGCTTGCTTGGGGTGACACGATTAAAATATATATATATATATATATATATATATATATATATATATATATATATATATTATTATTATTATTATTATTATTATTATTATTATTACGTTAGAACACGTGAAAAACTACAAACTAAACATAATTTTGTAATAGTTTGTTGTTTTTCAAATGTTCTAACGTAATATTAAATAATAAATAATCATTGCTCTATTTTTATATTGAGCACTGTTTTAAATTAATGTTTTGAACGTTGTAATTATTTTCTTCACTCTAATTCATTTGGGCATATATATATATATATATATATATATATAGTCATCCGCAAACAGATCTGTTTCGCTGTATCACAGCTCATCAGTACGGTTAGATATCCGATCCTTTTAACCCAGGATTGAAACCCGACCGAATTGGCGTCAGTCGGCGATTCTACCTCTGAGCTATGGGCGCTCGGTAGAAGGAGACAGACTTTTAGCGTATGGTGTATCATACGCCAATAGCCAGAGTGCTCTAATTCATTACTGAATGAGCGATGCGTAGATGCTAGAGTAGCTACTGTTTTTTCAAAGTCTACCATTCTTCCAGAGTGCTCAATCAGGGCGTGAGAGCGTAAATGGGGCGTCTACTTAAATACAAATATCCACTAAAAGGATTTTCTTGAAGCAATAATATATGCCAGATTAAAAGATAAAATCCCTTATTACTTTAGAAAATGCTTTGTTTACGTTTCGGATATGAAACTGATCAGAGATATCTTTCGAGAAAATCTGACTAATGAATTTGTTTTAAAATCAAATACAAACTTGCTCTGTTGTGAAGGTCTTCGTAACCAAACAGTGGCTGATGGAAATCAAATTTTCTTTAATATGGTTTTCTCGAGTGTTCAAGCCGGTAGACAAAAGAAACACCGTTGAAAATAAATGGAGTAACCACCAAAAATCCTTTGAAGTAGTATAATAGTGTGTGTGTGTGTGTGTGTATGTGTGTGTGTGTGTGTGTGTGTGTGTGTGTGTGTGTGTAGAATAGTTTGAAATAGGACAGCTCCTCAGAATATTATAATCTAGATGCCTAAAAGTTAATATATATAGAGAGAGAGATAGAGAAAGAGAAAAAGAGAGAGAGAGTGAGAGAGTGCAATGGATAAATTGTCATCTAAATCAGGGGTTTTCAAACTGTGGTCCGCGGATCACTGGGGGTCTGGAAGGATAAGATAAGGGGGTCCGTGGATTAACTCATCACGTGAAATTCAAAGTATACATTTTCAATGTCTGGATATTTATTTTTACTTATTTATGTTATCAAATAAAAATCTAAATTTATCAATTTAAAGTAAGCTTAAAACCAGTTTTTACTACGTTAATGCAAAAATTATAAGCTATTTTTAGTAAAAATTTATGTATAAATTTAATAAGCGTTTATAGTGAAATATAAAGGGGTCCGTAAGTCAAAAAGTTTGAAAACCCCTGATCTAAATGACTCAAAAATGAAAATAACACTGACATTTCATTTTAGCAGATATATTTACCAAAATTACACAACATATCTTGAACTACTAAACAGTAAATTCATCCAATAAAATCAGCATTGGCTTCCACCACGGCCTCCAGACGACTTCGAAATCTCCTGCAAATCTTCAAGACGGTCTTCTTGTTTAACTTGGCGAATGATGCCATAATTCTTGCCTTCAGTTAATCTTTGGTATCACAAAGTGTTTTGTTGGTCTCTTGTTCAACTAGGCCACACACAAAATAATCAATGGAGTTGCAGTCTGCGGTGTTAGTTGGCCAAATGTAAGGGAAGATGTGGTCACAGAAATTGTCTGACAACCATGACTAGGTTCTTCTGCGTTTGTGGCGTAGTGCAGAGTTCTTTTCGAAGATATAGATTCTTCAAGCAGGCACTTCTTAATCCAGAGCAGCAGTAACTCCTCAGGAATGGAGCATATCGTTGTCATCACTAGTGATCACTCCAAACACCTTCGTAATCACCATTAAACTCATCCAACTCTTTCTGAATCCTCTGCATTGTCTCACATTGACACCCAAATACTCTAAAATGTTCCTATTGAAGTTTCCTGTGCGAATGTCAAGCAGTACAGCATATTGTTTCCAAATTTCTGGCGCAGTGAAATCGTCATAGTGCCCTTTTTTCACAGAAGTTGACAAGATCATAAACAAGCAATGCTCATGCGCAAAATTAAAAATATGAAATAGTGACGATTTACCCGTTGTACCCAGTCTATATACAGACAATTGTGATCAGACATTTTTTGCGACCTCATCATTCCTTATATATGGATACCTAATTCCACAGGATACAACCCCAAGAAACCAACAAAACTTTAAAGATGAACTGAAGCCAAGGATTATGACAACATTTACCAACCTAAACAAGGAGACTGTCCAGGAAAATTGCAGAAGAATCATAAAGTCGCCTGTAGACCGTGGTTGAAGCCAATGGCAAATTTATTGAATAAAATTATTCTTTAGTATTTCAAGATATTTTTGTGTAATTTTGGTAAGTATATCTGTTAAAATGCGATGGCAGTGTTATTATCATTTTTGCGTAATTTAGACAGCAATTTATCCATCGCAACTTGTATATACAAAAAAAAAATGGCAAATCCGTAAAAACGGAGAGAATAATCGAAAACATTTTATATAATTAATGTTAAATAATAGTTAAAAATAGAGAGCTTAGTGAAGATTATCCAGAGCAATTATATATATATATATATATATATATATATATATATATATATATATATATATGATTATTTACGCTCTCACACCCTGATTGAGCACTTTGGAAGAATGGTAGACTTTGAACAGTAGCTACTCTGGTATGTACGCATCACTCATTCCGTAATTAATTAGAGCACTCTGGCTATTGGGCGTATATAATGATAATATGCACGCTAGCGAGAGGCCATAGCCCAGAGGTAGAATCGCCGACTGACGCCAATGCGGTCGGGTTTCAATCCTGGGTTAAAAGCAATCAGATGTCTAACCGTACTGATGATCTGTGATACAGCGAAACAGATCTGCTTGCATATGACACTATATATATATATATATATATATGTGTGTGTGTGTGTGTGTGTGTGTGTGTGTGTGTGTGTGTGTGTGTGTGTGTGTGTGTGTATATATGTATATGCAATTTGTTATATATATTATATTATTTATGCGTGGTACTTATTTAAAAGCGCTCAAGATTTGTGATAGAGCTCACATATTCATATAGATAGGTGTGAGTTTGTGACCCTGGTTTTCACGCTCTTGCGATCGTCAGACAAATTGAATAATGTTTTTTTAAAATTGGCTATATGTTGGGCTGGTATATTGGTGTATTTTTGTGGAAGTGGGAGAAAAATTGGGAGGAAAATTTGTCTGACGGTCGCAAGAGCGTGAAACCCAGGGTCGCAAATTCACACACACACACACACACACACACACACACACACACACACACACACACACAAAAAAAAACATATATATATATATATATATATTAATACAGGTTTCATTGAATAATATAGACAAGTTCTGTCTATTTATTTTGTGTAAGATCCGTTCGTATGATCTGATTAGCTTGATATTGTTGTCATGGAAAGACGACAAGAAATCGCAATAATTGTTGATTTTTTTATCAGGTCTGAGCTTCGGCTTACATAAGCCATTATCAAAGGATGAACATTTAATGTTCAGTGAACATAGAACATTTAAATTATTATTAACAGAGTGGAGTTATACAGAGAAAATTAGACAGGTCCATTTTTTGTGTCGCACATGGCTGTAGGCCGAGAAGGAATAGGAATGGTGGTAGTGGGTTTTATTACATTGCACTTAAATGAAAATTCTAACATATTCCGACATTTAAAACACCACGGCTGTCAACACACACTTCTTAGGACAACACATGTTGAAAATACGCATATACTTAGACAAGAAAATAATAAACGAAAACTTAAAATTCTAGAAGCTATCTACATCAAACAGTTTAAACCTAGCCTAAATAAAATAAATTTCGACACCTCTACTAACATACTTCAATGCCTATAATCAACGGGAGAGGTCATAGTTTTTATACTTACCCCCTACACCATAGTAGCAGCAGTTCCCAGACCAATCCCTCATGCCACTATACACTCAATTGAACAAAAAACCCACTACCACCATTCCTTCTCGGCCCACAGCCATGTGCGACACAAAAATGGACATGTCTAATTTTCTCTGTATAACTCCACTCTGTTAATAATAATTTAAATGTTCTGTGTTCACTGAACATTAAATGTTCATCCTTTGATAATGGCTTATGTAAGCCAAAATCTCAGACCTGATTAAAAAAAAATCAACAATTATTGCGATATCTTGTCGTCTTTCCATGACAACACTATCAAGCTAATCAGATCATACGAACGGATCTTACACAAAATAAATAGACAGAACTTGTCTATATTATTCAATGAAACCTGTATTAATGAAAAAATGCTGCCAAAATACACCCACCCACTATATATATATATATATATATATATATATATATATATATATATATATATATATATTAGGGATCTTGAAACATTCATATTATATGAAAGAAATATTTTTGTTTGTTTCTCTCTTTTCAAGTGTATGTTTAATGTGCTTGTGTTTAGGTAATTAATGTCTTTCTAATTGACCTCATTTTTCCCATGATTATAAATGTAGACATTGAAGGGGAGTGTTTTCTTAGAAAAAATAAAAGATTTTAAATGAATTATAAAGAAATATGGGAAATACGATTGAACTGAACACTAAGAAATTACAGAATATCTGAAAGAGTACATTAATGTTATTATCCAGGAAGACGGATGCGAGCCAAAGTAAAATGAATGCATCGGAAATTGCAAACGTCTGTCTTATAATGACAATGAAATTATGCCATAAAACGAAATTCTACTTGGAACACCTTTCTTTGCCGATTTGACTTCTGACAGAAAGAAAATCAAATATTTGTATGAAAACGAAAATAAATAAGGAAAATAAAATTAAACTATAAATGAACAAATAAGAAGAAAAATATACACAGCTAATAAAGAACAATTCATAAGAAAAAATACATACGGCTAATAAAGTAGAATTAAGAAAACATAACAAATAAGACATAATAATGAGGCTAATAAATTATTTCAGTCTAAAGAATCCTTGAATTAATAGAAATTTGAAAATATTCAAAATATACGAACAAAATAAAACAAAATTGAGCGCAGAATCATTTGCGCTTGATGTACGTTTATTCCAATCTAGTTATATGCTACAAAACCAAAATACTGACCGGAAGTCAAGTCCTAAAATAGCTTCGTCATATTTAGACTCTCATATGGATGCTATGCATGGCGTTCAGCTCGTCCAGAAATGGCTAAATTATCATTAGTACATAACTGTTTCCTCGGATCAATGACTAAAGATTATCATAAAAATGATACTTCATCAGAATCTTATAGACTGACGCAGCAAAACTCAGAGCTAAATCAAATATCAAAACACACAGGAAAAAAACGACGGAAATGCACAGGAAGTCTATCGAGAAGAGAGAAGAATATTGTAATGAAAGTGTTAACTTTCCACACTTACAAAAACAAAAAACTTTGGACAGAAACTAACGTCATTACTAGAAAGAGTTTAAACAATGCTCCTAAGAAGAGTTTATAAATTTCAAGCTACAATGAAATTGCATTGTTTAGTCAATGAATGCCGAGTGTTTCCTGCATGGGAATGAGTACTTATTACTTTTTGTAACTGGGGTAGGTGCCTTTTACTATTGTCCTCGATGTTCGAAACCAAGTGTGAAAAAAATGAAGAGACAGGAATTAGAATACTAATTTTCAATACAAGTAAGCCAGCTATTTTTTCTTCTAGGATTGACGCAAGACAGTCTTCCTACATTTTTCTCTGGTTGATCCAAGCTTAGTGTCAAGAGAAACATATGATTAATGTCTGAGGTAATTGCATATTTCTGAATGGAAACACTGTTCAGCTTTCGATTTTAGATTTTAAAAAGTAAAAAAAAAAAGATTTTGAATGCTGATTTTCAAAGCTTATCTGAGAGAAAGAAAGAAAGAAAGAAAGAAAGAAAGAAAGAAAAAATGTTCAAGATGGAAGACTCAAGGCGATGATGTTTAAACTAATTGCAGCGTGAAAAAAGGAAGAGAGAAAACAAAACGAAAATCACAGCATCTTTAAATGGTAACGTGCGCCTATAAGCTCGCCCGTTTGTCTTATGTATGCGCACGCAGGAGGAAGAGGAAATTGGCTTGTGAATCTCTGTCGACAGCACTCAATGATATCGCTCGCATATGTTGCCACTCACTGTTTAAGTATCTATGCATGTTAATTTCAAGCAATTGGTTTGACTCCTTCCAGCCCAACGGGAATCAAAACCTGCCCTCACCACGTTCTAATGCCTCCACCCTGCCTCCTTTCCACACACCTCCGTTATCCTATCCCTTCCCATCGCAGCCCTCGAAACTGACCTCTGTAATCACTTTCTGGACACACCCACAATCCTGTATTGATACGAACGGTGACAGAAAGAAGTAAAAAGCTACAGCAAAGTGTTTTTACTGCACCAAGAATACTCTCTCTCTCTCTCTCTCTCTCTCTCTCTCTCTCTCTCTCTCTCTCTCTCTCTCTCTCTCTCTGTTTATGAATGGTATTTTTCTCTCTCTGACTGGATATTTATTTTACGTGTCTTATAAAGTAATATTTCTTCTTTAAACTTTTATCTCTCTCTCTCTCTCTCTCTCTCTCTCTCTCTCTCTCTCTCTCTGGTTATAAATGGTATTTTTCTCTCCCTGACTGGATTTTTTTACGTGCTTTGTAACGTAATATTTCTTCTTTTAACTTTTATCTCTCTCTTCTCTCTCTCTCTCTCCCTCTATCTCTCTCTCTCTCTCTCTCTCTCTCTCTTTATCTCTCTTTAATGCTTTCATGTGTCTGTGTATAAAACATTGTGTGGAGGTAAATTTCTTCTTTGTCTTTCTCACCATCATTCATGTCTACTTCCTCGGATTTGTTATCTTCTCTCTCTTTCTCTCTTGCCCCTCTCTCTCTTCTCCCTCTCTTTCCCCTCTCTTTCCCCTCTCTCTCTCTTTCTCTCTCTCTCTTTCTCTCTCTCTCTCTTTCTCTTTCTCTCTTTCTCCCTTTCTCTCTATCTCTCTTTAATGCTTTCATGTGTCTGTGTATAAAACATTGTGTAGGTAAATTTCTTCTTTGTCTTTCTCACCATCGTTCACATCTACTTTCTCGGATTTGTTATCTTCTCTCTCTCTCTCTCTCTTCCCCCTCTCTCTCCCCTCTCTCTCTCTCTCTCTCTCTCTCTCTTTCCCCACTCCTTCCGAGTTTCCCCCGACATCGATAGAATTTCTTTTTATTGCAAGTCATTTTTACAGCTGTTGTTGTACAAGCTGCTGCTAAAGCACACACGCGAATAGAATAGGCAAATCTTTTCGGAAAGCCTATGGACACGCGCGTACACAGTAAGAGAGAGAGAGAGTGGGGCACGGGCGTATAATAAAAACGACATTCACACGCATAGAATCACCTACAAACACGCGCATAAATATCTAAGCACGCTTATATAGACATAGACATCTATATCGAGATTTATTCAAATAGATAGGAAACAGAAGGACAGAAGTGAGTAAGTATATGTATATAAAAGCTGAATCGGATTTGTTTGAATGTTGCTTGATCTACAACTTAGAGCCTTTTACCGATTTCTTTTCTTTATCTTACTTTTTCTCTCACCTGTACTTTTATTTACATTAAAAGGTTCGTTTTGGTAACAAAGTTAACCATGCTTCTCGTGTTATCAGTAAATTACTAAAGTAATAGAAAACAAAAATAACTTTAAAGTCGAAAACAGAAAATATATAATGGTTGCTTTCCAAGTGACAACATAATATACCTTAGCTAATAAATAAGACTGTCAATTCTAATATAACCAAAAGCTCTTTTTTCGGAAAAAAATATCTAGTTATCTACCACAGCCAAAAACCCATTTTTTGTTGTGCATACGAAAGTTTACTGGCTTCTAAGCCATTAAAATTGTAATTTTGTGTCAAACATCGCGTGTGGATGAGGACTACAAGTTTGCCTTTGATTCTCTCCATTATGAAAAGTTCCTGATTTCGGAATGTGTAAAATTGGCCTGATTTGGTTTCGAAAAGAAAGACGATGTTTTCTCCATCAAGAAAATTTAATCGATAATTAATTTTCATTTATAATCAATACCTTTAGGTAAATAGTCCCAGGTATATGAAAGAAAAAAAAATGATTTTTTAGAGTATGTACAACGAAAACTACACACAACTTTTTAAAAAAATTTGATCAGTAAAATAAAAGTTTGGCGAGCGATTTTCAGAAGGATAACATCCAATGTGAAATACGAAAACCAGCACTTGCCAAAATACGTGATACAGTTATAGCAGGGAAAGTGTCTTCTTTCCTATAGGGTTAACAAAATGGTGGGGGGGGGGGGTATGTATATTCTCAGCATACAATGAAATATATATATATATATATATATATATATATATATATATATTCTTCTTCTATTTGCCCTGTCCTTTCAGGATGTAGGCGATCATGGTTCTCCACGTCTCCCTATCCCTTGTGGCTCCCAGTATGCTTGCTCCTGTTACTCCTGGCAACACCCGTTCCGTCATCCACCTGATCAGGTCCTGCAAAATACAAAAAAGTGAAAAAACACGTAGATTAAAAACCCACTGTTCAAGAGTGCTCGATGCAGAGTAGAGCTTAAACATTCTATCCCTTTTACTCATAGATAGTAATAAAAAAAATAAAATCCAACCTCCTGTTAAAAATTATTGTCTACCCATTTAAAAATGTAAGGTCCTACTTTACCCAGACAAAATTAGAAAGTGACATGTCTAGATCCAAACCATCCTGACCCCTTTCATAAGTCAAATTTTAAATCTCCATGGTTACATAATTCTCAATTTTGATTGAACAACATTGACACACCTTAAGCATTTCCTCCAAAAACCACTCCCTAATTTCCTATATAATCATGAATTCATCTTATATTTGTAAAATAAAACATTTTCACCATTTATTTTAATATATCACCTGAAAAGGAACAGTTTTGTTTTGAAACATGAAAAATTTTGTGTAGTGATATTATGATTGTATAAACCATTGTAATAACAAAATTACAATATATATATATATATATATATATATATATATATATATATATATATATATATATATATTTATATTAAAAAGCAATCGGAGTCTAACCGTACTGATGAGCTGTGATACAGCGAAACAGATCTGTCTACGGATGACAATATATATATATATATATATATATATATATATATATATATGTTGCAATGGATAAATTGCTATCTAAATGACGCTAATAGAAAATAAAACTGGCATCTCATTTTAACAAATATATTTACCTGAATTACACAAAAATATCTTGAACTACTAAAATATGAATTTATTCAATAAAATCTCCATGGCTCCCAGGCTACTTCGGAATCCCCTCCAACTCTTCTGGGCCGTCTCTTTGTTTAAGTTGGTGAATGCTGCCATAATCCTTGCCTTCAGTTAATCTTTGGTATACCAAGGTGTTTTGTTAGTATCTTGCTCAACTACGCCCCACACATAATAATCAAGGAGATTGCAGTCTGGTGTGTTAAGTGACCCGATGCAAGGGGTGATGTAAGGGGTGATGTGATCGAAGAAATAGTCAGACGGTCATGACTGGGTTCTTCTGCTTGTGTGGCATAATGCAGAGCCTTGTTGCCAGACACAGAGTCTTCCAGCAGTCATTCTCCTGACCCAGAGCAGCACTAAATTCTCAGGAATGGCGCATAACGTCGCCATAACTAGTGATCACTCCAAACACCAAATCACCATTAGATTCAGTCAAATCTCTCTGAATCCTCCGCATTGTCCTCACATTGACGAGCAAATACTCTGAAATGTTCCTGTTGATGAAGCTTCCTGCGCGAATATCAAGCAGTACAGTATACCGATTCCAAATTTCTGGCGGAGGGAAATACGTCACAGACGGTGACTAACCTATCCTAGTATACTGGGCAATCGAAAAATAAAAAAATAATGCGCATTCACTCATCGCCTCCTTCATAGATAGATAGATAGATAGATAGTGTGTGTGTGTGTGTGTGTGTGTGTGTGTGTGTGTGTGTGTGCGTGTGTGTGTGTGTGTGTGTGTGTGTGTGTGTGCGTGCGTGTGTGTGTGTGCGTGTGTGTGTGTGTGTGTGTGTGTGTGTGTGTGTGTGTGTGTGTGTGTGTGTGTGTGTGTGTGTGTGTGTGATAAGATAAGATCCAATGTGAAATACGAAAACCAGCACTTGCCAAAATACTTGCCAAAATACGTGATACAGTTATAGCAGGGAAAGTGTTTTCTTTCTTATAGGATTAACAAAATGATAGGGGGGTTTTATGTATATTCTCAGTATACAATGAAATATATATATATATATATATATATATATATATATATATATTCTTCTTCTTCTATAGAACTACGTGTGTGAAATATTCTTAGAATATTTAAGGACAGGTTTCTCACACCAAATCCACATAGACATGTGTGTTATTTCCCTATTCTAAACCAGCTGCCACCAAAGTCTGTCCTGATATTTTCCCATAAAGAGAAGAGATGGATTCATATCTTTATTAGGGATGTTTGCACGTAAGTGTAATGAAGTAAACTGGTATTCAAACTCTGCTCTCCGATTCGTCAATCCGAGCCGCTCTACACGACTCAACCGTTAATCCATATGATATATTAGATTGACCAGAAAGTTCTGACTCACTTAGGAAGAGGGAAAAAATGTATGGAGCAACACCAAAATTTATTCTTTAAAATAAAGTGCATCATTCTTGACGATCTTCTGCCAACGATCAACCAGCATCTGAATCTCGCTCCAGATACCAGTCGTCCGCTGGCTTTGAATAAAAAAAAACTGAAAAGAAGCTTTCTTCACTTCATCAAAAGTGTTGAATCGATAGTCGCGGAGGAAGTGTGCCATTGAGCAGAATAAGCCATAGTCACTCGGAGCATCATAGGGGCTGAATGATGGAAGATTACCAACACTGTCCATCTATTTTGAACTTTAATCAACCTGGGAATGTTTGCTGAAACTAATGCCAACCTCGATTGACCAACGCAGGGTACATCTTTTTTAGTTTGTTGTACACGCGTTCTAGCTGCTGACAATACAATTTACTGCTGATGGAGCGATGTCGAAAATGCAGTACTCCTTGGAAATTCCACCAGACAGAGATCAAGATATGTATTTTTTTTTTAATTTTCTTAATGCACCTGACTTTCTAGCTAAACTAGTATACCGAGCGCACATAGCTCAGAGATAGAATCGCCGACTGATGCCTGTTCGGTTGCGTTTCAATCCTGGCTAGAAGCAATCGGATGTCTAACCATACTGGTGAGCTGTCCATGAAAAGGTTCTCCCTCATTCACTGTCAAATAACTACCTTGATTCCATAGTTGCATCTATTGCTAGGAACGTTGGGTTGCTGTGCCTAGCCAGGTGGTTTTCTCGTCAGAATCCATTTTGTACATTCATTAATCTACCATTGGTCCGTACATTGTTACCACTGTTACCATATATGGTCGCGTGTTCCTGCTATTCATCTTGAGGTTCTCGACAAAATCCAAAGAAGGATCTGCAATGGAACTGATCCTGACTAGGCAGTCCGCATTAAGTCACTTTTCCATCGACGTGATGTGGCTTCCCTCTGTCTTTTCTACAAGTATTTTCATGGCAACTGCTCTGATAAGCCTTTTTTCCTGGTACCTCGACCACATGTATTTATTCGTGCTTCTAGACTGGCGTCTAGGCTCAACCCTCTACCGTCAAAATAGTTAAATGTAATTGCCTCATGCACTCTGACAGTTTGTTTTCTCGTACTTCCCGTTTGTGGATCTCACATCTATTTGCTTACTTCTCTGATAGCTACAATCTCCAAAACTTTAAATGCAATGTCAATTGCAATCTTCTATCGCCTTGATTCCTATTTATTTTTTATCCTTTCTTCAACAACGCCTGTACATTTTTAATCTTTTGATGTAATTTCCTGTGCACTAGTGGCCTTACTTGGAGTAAAATGATTATAAAAAAATAGATTGTTAAATATTACGTAACAGTTTAGGAGTATATTTTTTTTATCTCTTAATACTTTATCGGCCTAAAAAGAGAAAATGTCGTACTTTTAGAGCATCTTTCAAATGAGTTCTACCAGATAACCGCGTTCCATATGAAATAAAAACCGAAATTTTTAACGTTGATCTTTAAGACAAGAAAATCCTTCCGATTTAACGACACAATATTTTAGTTCACGTATACCACAGAGTTTGGCCTGTGCCATTCAAAGCTTGGCTCAATTAATATATACTTTATATTTTGCTATTATCTAAAAGAAAAAAAACAGTATCCTTCAACTGTATCTCCAAACTATTGTTTTAAGAGTATTTGCTAAGATTTGTGCATGATCACGACTGTGGAGTACCAGGTGAGAACTGAACTCACTACACAGTAGCAATAGTCTTCAAGACTAGATTACCAATCACTACCCCACAGCAAGGCTACCACAGAAGACATCACACAGAACTTTTATACTTGTATAAGATTCTTTCAATAGTTTTTTAGATAAGAAATTATCATTATTAAATACTTTTGCTATTCAGACCTTTATACTCTTCTTGGTAGTTATACTCACAAATTTTTGGCTGATGAACTCTCCGGTCTTCTCCACGTGGCTGTCTTTGTAGTCAGTAATCATTGTGGTATATCTAGTGGTAGATTATTCTCATTCTACTTTCACTGACAATCTTAGATTCTGACAGTGCTTAAAAATTGCATACTCTCATTCTGCTTTTTTGAAGCCTGTTCTTTTATTGTTTATGGAGAGATAACTCGTATCACTAAATACTCAGCAGTTATATTCGCCTTTGTGTCATTTGTCCGTTACATTTTTTAATGATTTCATCCAAACAAGGTGATAAAGCTACTAAGACGCAAGAGGGGTAAATAAACAGAGAAAACATTATTGAGGAGATTAAACAATAAAAGAACTGGATTAAAAAAGCAGAATCAGATTATGCAATTTTTTAAGCACTGTCAGGATCAAAGATTGTCGGTGAACCCAATATGTATTAACCAACGTGTTGTAACAGTGTATAATATTTTAGAAGGTAGAAGCTGATCATTTATAAATTGTAGGTTTTCTGTATATTCATGCCATTATCGTAAACCGTGCACATTCTTCATCGATTATTCAGTAAACTTTTCATAGTTTATAAGTATGCATAATATTTCACACTCAATATCTAGTGAACACTTTTTTAATATAATAACACTAGAAATACACGCTAATTTTTTGTTGTTGTTCTTTTTTTTTTTTTTTTTTTTTTTTTACAATTATAATTCATTCAGAGCGTAGAAGATAATAGCCCTTCACAGATTCCTCTTTTTTATTGTCTGTGAATTGCTATCCCTTCTTGGGAAAGATAGTTGAGTAATTTAACCTTGCCTTCTCTACAGTTCAGTATTTAATGGTTTCCTTCTTGTAGACTGGTATCCACTCAAGAACCTATTTAACCAATAGCTGAGAGGAGAGGGAATAGATTCATACCTTTCTCGAGGACGTCTGTGCGAAAGTAGACGCAGAATTCCACTTTACGCGCCGATAATCGTTACAGCACCCGTTCGCTCAAATATGAACAATATTTGCGTAATTCTGATAAATCATTCGAGGTTTTTCTTTTCACTTTCTTTTTCTTTTTTCTTTTTTTTTCTTTTTGCCTGTAGCAGGTATTAAAAGAAAGAAAAAAAGAAAAGAAAACGCTTTTCTTTTTCCTTCCATTTCACTGGGCACTGGACCTCGTCTGAGCCATCTCTTCAATTTCTCCCCTCTGCTATCCACGTTTCTTAACATTCTACTTCATATGCTACTTTCCGCCTCTCCCACAAAGCCTTCATTATTGGGGATTGTTTACGCTGACGTTTAACGCCTCTCTCTGTCAGTACAAATGTCCTGCGCCAAAAGAAATAAACACTTGCTTATGGTGACGTAGGAAGACGGTAAGAATCAGAAGATAAAAGATGAAGATAAACAAATTATTACAAAATTACAAAAAAAAAAGAAAGACAAAAACAGCAAGTGTTGGAGCTTAATATATGCGGACAAATAGTCGCGTCTTTGAGAAGAGAAGAAAATACCCCCCACTTCCGTCTTATGCCTCATTTACTTCTGGTTAACAATATCCGACGAGTCTGCCATTAGCTCTTTGGTGAGCGAGGTGACAGGCTGTGTGGGAATAAGCTATGTCCGGCTTGCCGATCATTTTACGTTTGGGGGACTGCGTAGTTTATGGCCGGATTGCTCATACGTAGATAAATCAATAAGTCCGTAGCCTAACGATAAACGAAAAACAAACAAAAAAAAAACATTTATTTTATGCATGAAATATTTATTTTTCAAACATAATCTCCAATTCATACGTGAAAGGTTGAAATATATAGCAGCTCATCTGAAGATTACAAGTCAATGTTTTCCAGTCCTCCATTTTTTTTATCTCAAGGCACACTTGAACATATTACTTATATACTCGAGTAAGATGCAAGATTTTATGACCAGTAATTTTTTGTAAGCGAAAATTAGTGAATCGCGCAGGTAATATTTTTGAAAGATTAAAATCATGCATTTTCGGTTACGTATTGCACTATACACAGGTCATTTTATTTCTGGAGAGGTTAAAATTCATGCAAAAAACTCAGGGTTTGCACTATACATGAAGTCGACATATACACGAGTATATAAGGTAGTTAAACTTCCACGGCACACTTAATTTAGGATGATAAAAAAGTAAATATTTTTTATGATTTATTCATGAATACTAACGAAACAACTTATTATAATTTGTAACAAAAAGATAATTAAAATTCTTATAAAATATTTGTTTATTTAAACTTATTTATAAATGGAATTTTTGTCTCTGTGTGTGTGTGTGTGTGTGTGTGTGTGTGTGTGTGTGTGTGTGTGTGTGTGTGTCCGTTACCTATAGACTCCGAAACGGCTGAACCGATTTTCTTGAAAATTTACACAGTTGTACTATAAGCGTCTGCGAGTGTTCTTAGCGAGGTTTTGTGTCAAGGTACCCCCGATAAATATCGAAAATCGATAATCAAAAAAATCGGGTTATAGAAGGAGTGATCCGATTTTAATCAAATCTGATACACTCATAGAAAGACATAAGAAACGATATTCAGAAGTTTCAAGGTTGCAGTTCTTACAATAGTGCAGAAAATCGATAATATATATATATATATCGAATTTTGTTTTTAATATTGTCCTTTTTTTTATAATCGTTTCATCGCAGGCAATGCAGTACTGCCACTGGTGCGCAGAGGGGCTACAAAAGAGGAGAGCGAAGAGAAAGAGTAACCGGCTACAGGGAGTGTCAAGAGGATAAGAAGAGAGTACTGGATTGCTACGTGCTGTCCGTCCTTCAGTATGGCAGTGAATTCTGGACAATACCATCAAAGATGAAGGAAAAACTTGAAGCAACTGAAATGTTGTTCTACAGAAGGATGCTGCGAGTATCATGGATCGAGCATGTGAGCAATGATGAGGTCTTGGAAATGATGCAAACAAAAAGGAAATTAATACTGAGCATCAAAAAAGAGACAGCTGAATTTCCTCGGACACGCAATGAAGAAAGAGGGCCTGGAGAATCTGATACTAACAGGCCAAATAGAAGAAAAAGAGACAGGGGAAAGCAACGGATAACATGTCTGAAGGACCTAATCAGGTAGATGACGGAATGAGGATTGCATGGTGTAACAGCAGAAGGCGTGCTCAGAGCCACCAGGGATAGGGAAAAGTGGAAGGCCATGATCGCCTACGTCCTGAAGGGACAAGGCACATAAAAGAAGAATAAGCTATCAGGAAAGCAGGTATACGGAAGGGAGTTCAACAGGCGGGAAGTGCGAGAATAGAAGCTAATACAGTAGAAGTTGCGGCTGCATTTTTTTTAAAATCACATCACCCCAAGCAAAGTGATAACGCCACTGATGCGCAGGGGGCTACGTAAGAGTAAAAAGATTGGAAAAGAGAAAGCCGGAAACAACATCCTAATCAGGGAACAAGGGATGAGCCTCTTCACCTGTTCAATAGACGTGGGTGGAGTGTGAACCAGGCGATAGTTTAGTCTCTCTACTCCAATTGAGAAAAGAAAAAAGTAAAAAAATTGGAAAAGAGAAAGCCGGAAACCACATCCTAACCAGGGAACAAGGGAGGAGCGTCTTCACCTGTTCAATAGACGTGGGTGGAGTGTGAACCGGGCGATAGTTTAGACTATCTACTCCAATTGAGAAAAAAAAGTAAAAAAAAATTGGTAAAGAGAAAGCCGGAAACCACATCCTAACCAGGGAACAAGGGAGGAGCGTCTTCACCTGTTCAATAGACGTGGGTGGAGTGTGAACCGGGCGATAGTTTAGACTATCTACTCCAATTGAGAAAAAAAATAAGTAAAGAAATTGGAAAAGAGAAAGCCGGAAACCACATCCTAACCAGGGAACAAGGGATGAGCATCTTCACCTGTTCAATAGACGTGGGTGGAGTGTGAACCGGGCGATAGTTTAGTCTATCTATTCTAATTGAGAAAAAAAGTAAAAAATTGGAAAAGAGAAAGCCAGAAAAGCTTGCTACGCACAAATGACAGTGAGAACATTACATTTAACAATAATGTTCTTGTATAATCAATTAAAAAGATCTTAATTTTATGTACGCTTATTGTGCTTTGGAATTCTTTCGAAAATCACTTAATCACTGACATTTTAAAATTTTCAACGCACACCTAGGATTCTCTAACCACACGCCATTTGTATCACGGCACACCGGTTAAATATTTGTAAGTTGATGTTTAGCTATACAGTGTCCCGCCAAAAAAATCACCCCGGTGTTTAAAAAATCTCATATGTCAGAGTTGTCATATCTTTATTTCTTTATTTTTTTTAGAACTTATATAAACACAGAAAATCACACTTGGAAAAATTATCAACTGAATCAGCCAGCTAAGTGTCATACGTGATACATGCTTGGGTGATCATGTCTCTGACTAGGTAGAAGATTTTCCCGCAGTAAGTTACTATTTCTTTCTGCGGTAGACTGGTTGTCAACCAAAGCTATAGAGCCCAATCTGAACTGCTTTTCAACCCATAGCTGGAGGGAGAAGAGATGGAAAATGCTATTGACAGAGGACATTTGCATGAAGTTAAAAATGGAAGATATTTACGTTGTATATTTTGTCAGTGTTTGACTCTTCATTTTGTATAAAACTGTTTTTGAATAACAAAAAATGTTAAAATTACAAGATTAAATAATTAGACTTCTGTGGCACCCAGTATATGAGTAGATATTTTGTCACCCGTTGAAACAATCAAGTTATATGGAAAAATAATTTTGTGTTCCTTCCATTAAGAGTATAGGTTTAAGGGACGTGTGTATTATGGATGGTTTTCATTCTAATTTACGTCATTTTTCTAATGAGCAAAATGACAGATTGCAAAGGACAGTTGTTTTGCTTGTCGAACATATATGCTTTGAGTTGTGTATTCTATTATTATACTGCTCATCAAAGAAAACATTGATACATAGGTAAATCAATATGTATGCATCCTAATTATGAATTTTAAATAGTGTTTATTTTTCATAAGAAATATTTCTTTTTCAAATAAAATCTTCGTTCAAATCAATGAGAATAACTCAGAGATAAATATTTTCTTTCTGAATAAAGCGACATCTCACTATTCATCATAAAACAAACATGAAAAATTCATCAACAGCATATATAACGTCATCATCATCATCTAGTAATTTTAACATTTTTTATTATTATTCAAAAACAGTTTTATACAAATAGACACAATATAAAAAAAATGAAGCCATCACCTTCCCTGCAGATATAATAACATTGGCTTTCTTTGGAGCAGGTGAGGTGACCAGATTCGACTGCATGGTTTGTCTTTGGTTCAATGTGATGAACCCAACACTCAACCTAGGTTAGGAAACATTCAAGAAAATCACCTCAAACAGTGTCAGATTTTCCAATGATGTGATTAGACTGCGATGGGGTATTGGGATGACCAGGGACGCATTCCAAAAGCTAAGCAGAGTATTGAGGGGCAGGGAAATTTTAGTGGAAACAAAGAAAAGGGTATTGGACTCTTATGTGATGTATTTCCTTCTATATGGCAGCGAATGCTGAACAACCCCATCAAAAATGAAGAAATGACTTGAAATAACCAAAATGTGGTTCTACAGAAGGATACTGAGGATACTATGGACCGAACGTGTGAGTAACGACGAGTTTTTGGAAAGGATGGAAACGAAAAGAAAATTTACACTTAACATCAGAAAAAGACAGCTGAAGTTTCTGGGACACGTAAAGAGGAAGGAGGGCTTAAGGAATCTGATACTAACAGGACGGAAAGAGGGAAAAGAGACAAGGAAAAAAATGCGTGATGTACTTGATGGGCTTCAGCAAATGAAAGACAGGGCAAATACCAAGAGAAAAGGTGCTAAGAGCTACAAGAGATGGGATATGGGGAGGGCTATCATCACCTATGTTCTAAAGGGACACGGCACATAAAAGAAGAAGAAAATGCGCTTTTGATCACATGCTGGAAGACGTGGCAAGCACCAAGCACAAACTTTTGTCATGTCAAGTTCATTGTGCAAAATATTCTCGACTCGCTCCCGGGATATGCTAATAGTCTTATCTATCTGATTTATAGTCAATAGCCTGTCCCATGTGGTAAATATGATTAATGTTTTCCATGATGATAGCAATTGCAAAACGTCCATAATTTGGGTCATTTTCAAGGCTCTCCATTCCTCTCCTAAATTCAGCTGGCCACTTCTGCACTGTTGATAAAGCTGAAGTATCATCTATTCTAGTAACCATATCAAAATGAATGACCTTGAGTGCTACACCCTACAATTTAAAAAAATAAATCTGTTTTTAGCTTGTTTATCGGAGTGAACGCGAAACTTTACTCAGCATTTAGAAATAGTCACCCACATTTGTCACCCACATTTGGGATGATCGCAAAGGAGGGGTCTCACTCTGGGAAAATTTGGTGTGAATTTTAGTAAATATAATTTTTTTTTTTTTTTTGGCGGGTAAATTAACAGAAAAGGCCCAATATCTCTTTTAATGACGGATTCCAAGTTTTCTATTCTGATGCTGAAGGATATTCCATTATTTTGATACCTTTAAAACCCTTTGGGAGTAAATGGGCAACATTCATCCTCACAGAACGCAACAGAGCATTCTCTTGCATTTATATACTCATTAGCTTAAAGTTTCTTTCTTGTCACCTGTACCTCTCAAAAAATGCCTTGTCCAAGAGCGTATAATAATTATCTGTATTTATCTTAACCACATTATTAACTTTCTCTAGCTACAATAGTAACCCAAAACAGTAATCTAAAATACCTTGCTGTTTTTCAAAATAATAGTATAAATTTCAGATTTTAGGCGAAGGGGTTAAAATTAGAGAGTGGAAGAAGTTAGATGGAACCGGAAACAAAATCCTCAACAGGAAACAAGGTATAAACCTATACTCCTGTGCAAATTTACATAATGGCGCCAGTTTCAGGTCTTCAGCTAATATTATTTATGGTCTGGATTTTTTCTCTGTTTAAAGTTGCAATACAAGATTCTTAAGTTATTTTCTTGTTAGTCAATCTATCTGAATTTCTTATGACTCTTTAATATTCTCTAGTCTGTTTTGTGATTGAAACATCGGTTGTCATTGGCAGGGCAACCAATATAGGAGAATAAATCTGAATTAAAAAAATCACGTAGAAACCACTTCGCAAACCTTTCCCAATGCTATACACGGATATTAAAGTAGAAACCGTGGAGAGCAATGACTGGCTCCATTGTGAAGTTGGAGGAGGTTGATTTATACCTTTTTCAAGAGTAGTTGCGCGTAAGTGAATATAACGAACAGGGCTGTAATCGGAACTCGCCTCTCCGATTAAAAAATTCGAGCCATTATCCATTACACCATACGCACATCCAAATCTGTAGCCCCTAGTATTCCCAAGTAGTCACCCATCTAGGTATTGAGCAGGTTTGATATTGCTTAACTTCGATGATTGTACGAGAACTGTATTTTCAACGACAACGTCCTGAAAGAAAATGGCACAATGAAAAAGTTTAGTCGCTTACAAGGTACCCAATGAGGATTGAACAAACACACTTTAAAGTGAGTTTACTAACCACTTTCTTAAATGCTATGCTTCTTCAGAACAGAACCAGTCGTTTTACTCCGCGGTTTTCATTCCTTTAATATCTATGAATAGACGTGTGAAAAATTTATGAAGTGGTTTGTGAAGTAATTTCTTGTTACTTTCTACATGGAGTTTGAATTCAGAGTTGTCCTCTTATGTTGGTTGCCCTACCAATGTTAGAATGCCTAATCTGCACTGCTATAGTGATTTTCTAAATGTAGCTTAAATGTGACACAAGACAAGATTGTTACACTATGTCGGCGTGTCCAGTCTGCTCTGTTATGTTACCCGTAATCAAAAAAAAATTGCTAACTTTTCCAAGGGTATTAGTGCGAAAGGAACACACTAGCCTCAACCTAAATTTTAACTCGTCTTGTTGATTTAATTTTCTGCACAAATAACTATTGCACCGGCTGCTCATCCACTTATTAACCATTCGTCGTCGTCTAAGGTGCCGTAGGTAATGCACTCATGGATGAATGGTCAGAAACCGTGTCCCAGTCTTGTATTTGTTCGAAACAGTTTACTAAACCCAAGTCGTTCATTATTTTTTGGTTTCTTTCTTTGGGATGACATCCGAGGTGGATTTGTTTTTGAAGTTGCCTTCTTTTAACCACTGCCTAAAGAGGCAGAATCTGCAACGATTAGTTGAAGATATCCCTTACACAGGCCGATATTGACCATGAGACCTAGGAAACCGTTGCTATAAATCGGCCTTCCAGGTGTAACAACATCGGGGAAAGGAACCGTCAACATGAAGATGATCAGCTACGTGCTATCAAGAGAGCTCTACTCAACCAGTCGCGACTACCATCCACACACATCTGTAAATCCAGTTCATGACTCTTCAGAAGCAGGCTGGGCCTTCACAGCCATCTCCGTTACCGCCACCATGGGAAGAAAAGGAATAAGGAAAAAAAATGATCTCGATGCAGCCGGTAGTTTGGATTCTCCAGAGTTTTCCTTCTGATATATGGGTGCCAACCAAAGCTATAGGGTCCTGTCTGTCTATTTCCTGACAGCTAAGAGTAAGAGGACTCATACTTTTTCCAATATTATTAGCACATGAACACAGCTGGAATTTGAACTCCGATTCTACAATCCGAGTTGCTAGCCATTATTACTCCATTGTGTCTCCGTTATTAACCATTTCTTTTTCTGTGTGCCGTGTTCCTTAAGGATGTAAGCTATCATGGCCCTCCACATCCTCCTATCGCTTGTAGCTCTTAACACCTCTTTGTATTTCTCCCAAACCCTACTCTGTCATACAATTGCTTAAGCCCATCAAGTATGTCACGCATTGCTTTCCCCTGTCTTTTTCCCCTCTGTTCATCCTGTGAATATCAGATTCTCTAAGCCCTCTTTCCTCATTACATGTCCCAGAAACTTCAGATGATTCTTCCTGATGTTAAATATGTTTCCTTTTTGTTTCCATCCTCTCCAAAACCACGTCGTTGCTCACATGTTCGGTCCATGTTATCCTCAGCATCTTTCTGTAGAACAACATTTCGGTTGCTTCAAGTATTTTCTCTATCTTTGATGAAATTGTCCAGCATTCGCTGTCATATAGAAGGATAAACCTCACATAACAGTCCAGTACTCTTTCGTTGTTTCCAACGACCACTACTAAACAATAAAAGGCAGGTTTTCAAATGTTGATTTTCGAAGTTAGAAGACTCTCCTCTCTAAAAGAAATGGTGCTATATATTCTTCTTTGGCCCATCTCTTCTGCTCTTTTTTGGCTTAGCATAATAAATGTTGAAACATTGCCTGATAGAATGGCTTTTGCTTTTTCTATTTTCCAATTGAACTCGTGGTAACCAGATTCAATTATCCGACTCTGTTGTAAACGCCACAGATACATTTACCTGCAATTCTATGCTTTCACCAATTCAGTCAGTTAAGTGCCATACATGATAGACGCTTTGAGTGATCATGTCTATTTCGAGACATGACTGACTGGGAAGAAGATTATCCTGCAGTAGGTTGCCATTGCTTTCTGCGGTAGACTGATTGCCAGCCAAGGCTATAGAACCCAATCTGTCCTATTATTTAACCCATAACTGGAGGAAAGAGACGGATTATTACCTTTCCCAAGGGTATTTGTGCGTAAGTGAATGAGAGGAATTCAACTGGAATTCGAACTCGGCTCCCCGATTTGTCGTTCCGAGTCGCTATTCCCTGCACCACAACGCACATCTTCTTTCACCAATTATCTACACTAATAAATGCAACAGGTGATAACCACGTCGGTGGTTAATTGTTAGTAGGTACAGAGGAGGTTATTTGTTTAAATGTTAGATAAATATCTCCAGATTTCTTTTTTATTATTATTATTTTTAAGACAATTGTTAAAAATTAAAGTCTATTTCGCTTCAGTTCATTTATCAGGATTTTTTTTCTTTGTTCTAATGGGTGTGTCTCAGTTGGGCTTCGACAGATTACCAATTTTTCTTGATATCCCATCTTTTAATTTCCTGTCTTTAAGTTAGAAGAATTGATTACTTGTTAACAGGTGGTGCCGATAGAAATGAATACGGAACATCAGCATAAACTGCCTGTTGGGATTTAATTATCTTTTATATATGTCATTAAATAAAGATTTAACGTTGGATTTTCATATATTTGATTTATCATATTAATACTTAGTATACAGTGTGGTACAGCACCATTGGTCGATTTGTCACTGAATGCATTTACAAGAAAATTTGTGATAATACTTTGTCTCGAATAAAGATTTTCAGAGGATTTCAATAGTTTATTCTTATTAAAGTTGACGTCATTTAAACAGTTTTAAACTATTTCCTTTATAACCCTTTTTATGTTTCTAATGTAAATATAATTTACGCTAAACATTTTTATCAACACAGCCACCCACAAATACATTACACTTTTCCATTACATCTAGTTTTTTAAACCTATTATGTTTAATATTCATATTTCACTCCTTCCATGAAAATTGTTCTCAGGCCAAGTGAAAAGTCGATAAGATTGTAGGCTTCAAATAATAAATGTAACCACCACAAACATAAAAGGCACTCAATGAATTTATTTATTTTCATTTACAATTTACAATGGAAGACACTTTTCAGGAGGAATAGTTTCAGAAACCGTTTTATCTTAAATATTTAGGACAAGAAAAACTGCTATTAAGTACCTACTACATTCAGGATATCTTTTATATTGAATACTGAAGAATATGAGACCAATTGATTAGTTTAACCTATATCATATCTCATGATTCCATATGGAATCACAAATCAATCGAGGTTTAATCTTGATCTAATTACTTTAAATTCTTTAGAATTTCGGGCAAATTTTCCTGAGTCTTTTAAATATATATATATATATATACTAGCAATATATCCCGGCGTTGCTCGGGTGTAATGAAAGCTTTAAAACTAATCAATGGTCCTGGAGCTCAGGCTCTTTGGACGTTGGCACGAAAGACTAAAAAGCAATAGTTGTTTCCAGTTAAAGCGAAACCATAGACTGAAAGAAAAATGAATGGATGTAAGTCAAATTTTGATTTCCTGGTATTGATATCAAATAAGTTTTTCGTCGTAAAGTGAATTTTTCGATAATCGATTTTCGATATTTATCAGGGGTACCTCGACACAAAACCTAGCTAAGAACACTCGCAGAAGCTTATAGTACAACTGTGTAAATTTTCAAGAAAATCGGTTCAGCCGTTTCGGTGTCTGTAGTTAACGGACACACACACACACACACACACACACACACACACACAGACAAAGTTTCATTTATAAATAAGTTTATATATATATATATATATATATATATATATATATATAGTGTGTGGTTCAAAAGTAGGTGGACAGTAAATGATGACATTTTTTTAGATTACATACACAAATATATTTACTAGTACAATTATTACATTGACAGTTGTGTACAATAACACATAGTCGCTTAAATTTAAACAACACAAGTGCTCAAACTGTTGTCCATCACAATTTACATAGCTATGAAGTGTGCCCATCAGGCTTCGACAAAAATTTAAAGAAGTCTATTTGTGTATTAATTTCTTAAAATTTATGTACGTACTTTTTCAAACCATTAACACTTCTTAGTTTTGGACTATAAACAAACACCATTGCAATAATATGACAGATACACAAACCTATTCCGCCTACATCCAGCCTACTTTTGTACCACCCTGTATATATATATATGTTAACGCCAATGTCGACTTATATATATATATATATATATATATATATATATATATATATATAAAAGTGGATATTAGAGTTAACACCCAGAGACAATAGTCTGGTTCATGCTAAATGTGATTGTCAAGTCTAACAATTTTTTACAAACTTTGGTCCTCAAACCAAACAAAAACAAAACTCCATATACACATATGTCCGCAAATTCTTTGTTTTCAGGTTAAGTTTTATGAAAGTTTTTGGTAGATGGCGCTATGTTGCTACGTAGATGAGGTTACATTTGTCATTCGTGTACATTTGTAGCTTGCCTGCCTTCAACGTTTAACGTGGATAGTAGTAAGTTAACTGAGAAGTGTTCTGCTTAATAATGGCAGGATATTCATCTCGAGAGCAGACGCATACGATTTTTACATACGGCCACGCGAAAGGAAAAGAACGCGAGACTGCTCGGCTCTATCTGTCTGCGTTTCCAGGCAGCTGAGTTATCCAACCTTTGCCGTTGTTTATCGTCTGAGGCAGAATCCGTGGCACCACAAACTATAGATCAATGACGACTGAGATCCGCTCGTACGCCTGACTACGAAGAAAACATTCTACAGCCTGTTGAAAACGATCCAGATATGAGCACACATCAAGTAGCTCAAGCATATTGTATATCTCATGGTATTTTAGGGAGGGTACATCGAGAGCAGCTCCTGTACCCGTATCATTTGTAATGTGTGTAGGGTCTTTCGCGCTTTGATCACTCATCACAAGAGAACTTTTATCGATTTTTTATTGCACAAACTGCCGATCCACGTTTGTCTCTTCAGTTTTATTTACGGATGAGGCAACATTGAAAAGAGATGAAATAACAAATTTACACAACCAACATTTGCGGGCGAATCAGAATCTCAACTGTACAATACTGGCATCAGTTTACAAATATTTTGTGGTCTGGAATTGTAGGTGACTGTCTGGTAGGTCCATATGATCTCCCAGAACGTCTTACAGAAGCGATATCCAGAGACTTTATTTCGAACACACTTCCATAATTGCAAGAGGATATACCTCTGTTAATACGAAGATTAATGAATTATGGGGCTCCAGCATATTGCTGGCGATGTACTGGCTGACATCGATCATGAAAGATAGATAGGTAAGAAACGACTGGTTCCATGGCCTGCACGTTCCCCCAACTTTAGTCCTTTGGATTTCTATATATAGAGCTACTTAAAACAATTGGTTTATGCAACAGACATTAATAATGCAGAGACGGTTCATCGTTGTGTCATAGGAACCTGTGAAACCATGCAACACAGAGGGAAAGTATCTGAAAGGGTCCACCAGTCAATTACCCGACAGGTGCATGCGTGTGGAGAAGTAAGCGTAGGATATTTTGGAAATTTGTTATGAGTTGCTGTGTTGAGGTACAACAATGGCATTTTCGACATATATTTACTTAAACATTTTACCTTGTTTTGGTGTATGGAACCCGAAAAATCTGTAATATTTTTATACATTATATATATATATATATATATATATATATATATATATATATATATGGAGTTACGGCTTTTTTCCAGGCCATCTTATCCATTCACCGATATTTCTTTAGACTGTAATATTTTATTCCGTAATATTTTATAAAGAGATTTAATAGAGAATAAAAAGCAAGAAATAAATATGAAAAAAACATGAGTTCTATTTTGATATTCGGGGAATTTTTCGTGCAAAGATTTTTCACTTTATATATATATATATATATATATATATATATATATATATATATATATTCTCTATTAAATCTCTTTATAAAATATTACAGAATAAAATATTACAGTCTAAAGAAATATCGGTGAATGAACAAGATGGCCTGGAAAAAACCCGTAACTCCAAAAGGAATTTTTACAGAAATGAAGCCTGAGATGATTTCTTCATTGACAAGATTACAAAAATATATAATCTAAACTAATTTATAAATGGAACTCTGTGTGTGTGTGTGTGTGTGTGTGTGTGTGTGTGTGTGTGTGTGTCCGTTACCTATAGACTCCGAAACGGCTAAACACAGTACTATAAGTGTCTGCGAGTGTTCTTAGCTAGGTTTTGTGTTGAGGTACCCCCGATAAATATCGAGAATCGATAATCAAAAAAATCGGGTTATAGAAGGATACTTTAGGCTGAGTCTATGCTCCAGGACCATGGATTAGTTTTAAAGCTTTCATTACACCCGAGCAACACTCGAGCAACGCCGGGCTATACTGCTAGTATATCGGAAAAATCGGTTATAGAAGGAATGGTTCAATTTTAATCAAATTTGATACACTCATAGACAAAGACATAAGAAACGATATTCAGAAGTTTCAAGCAATTGTTACAATAGTGCACAAAATCGATAATATATATCGTTTATATGTTTGTGTTTGTCTGTTAATCTGCCTGTATGTCTGTATTTTTTCAGCCCTCTTATTTTAGTTTCTTTTTTTTTAATCATTTCACCCCGAGCAAGGCGGAAATGCCACTGATGTGCAGGGGGCTACATAACTGTTAAAAGATTAATTAGAAAAAAGTGAGGAGTACAAACTGGTTAGAAAGGAGCAATAGAAAGCTGAGAAAGCAGATGCAATGACAGATGCATAGGTGGAGAGAAAGGGAAGTTCGGTTTTGGCTCTAAGTAGGTATAATTGTATTTCTTAGTCTCAGCCATGATACCATTTACTCAGAGGACTTATTTAGCCTTCAAAATTCAGTTTACGACGAAAAAAACTTATTTGATATCGAAACTAAGAAATCAAAATTTGACTTACATCCATTCTTTTTTCTTTCAGTCTACGGTTTCGCTTTAACTGGAAACAACTATTGCTTTTTAGTCTTTCGTGCCAACGTCCAAAGAGCCTGAGCTCCGGGACCATGGATTAGTTTTAAAGCTTTCATTACACCCGAGCAACGGCAGGCTATACTGCTAGTTAAATATAAAACAGTGGTGATATAAGAAGATTTATTTTCATAGTACTGCCTATGCAAATGAATGCCAACTCCATTGGACAATCAGCCTATGGAACCCCATAATGAAGGTTATCAAGAGAATTATGATGAATACATTGCGTAGCAGAATTAAACTGGAAGTAGGACAAGAGCAGGGGAAAAGGTTAATCTCGTAAACTTTTGTAAGTTTGATCTTCACCGAGATCTACGCCAACTTTTACAGATATCTGACATTTGCCGGTTTCTTCTTTCATGTGTCGTATGACAAGTATTACAGGAGAGTTGTTCCGATAGTAATTCATTCTAATATCAATATCTGCTACTGGACATGAGAAGCCTATTTTCTTGGAAAATTGTTTTAAGAGAGTTTTTTTATAAATTTCAACAGACTGCTCAGTTAATGAATACCGAATGTTTCCTTATACGAAAACGGCTAATATTATCATTGCCATTAAAATTATGATGCACCACAACGTCAATAAGATACGTTGGCAGTTTGTCAATAGTCTTGACACTAATAACCCATAACCTTTTATGTCTCGTCACAGATAGTGGTTCGGTAAAATGGCGTCTGATAAAAATGTGCGCACTAAATAGAGATGCGCCACCGAAAGCCTTCATGCAAAAAAATGCACCCATTGACAATCATTTACGCTTGATGAATGTTTACTTACATCTGACATTGGGTGTGAACGCAGTTCGACACTGGTTAATTTATTTTAGCGGCAGTGTTGTTTGTGACAACCCACGTTCCGGGTGGTCCTGCACAGATGTCAACCCACTAAATATTCATCGCTGACGTAAATACAGAGCGAATGTTGGTTAGTCTGTGGGAACGAGTATCTTTTGCTTGAAAACTTGCTCTATTCAGCAACTTTCTTGTGCACCCTGCGGTTTCCAGAGAAATAAACAGGAGGCATTACTTTCGGAGAGACTCTTGTAATATGGCGATAAACGTAAACTGGAAAATAGCTGAGAACATTTATTAAGAAATTTCACAATCACAAGTCTCATAATTCATTAGGGGTGTAGGAGCAACACACACTACAGCCGTTGTTCAAGTAGCGTTTCCTGGAGAAACTAACCTAATCATCTCCAGGGCGGTTCAAAATCAGTTTTCCTTCTCCTAGAATGGTTGCCACTGAAAGCTATAAGACCCAGTCTGTCTTATTATTTTACTCTTAGAGAGAAGAGATGGATTCATACCTCTCCTAAGGGCATTTGGACTTAAGTGAATGTAATGAACTCGACTGGAATTCGAACTCGGTTCTCCGATTCCTCAAACCGAGCCACTAAGTGCCTCCTAAGAAAGAACATTTTTATAAAATATAAAGCATATCTGGCTATATGATGTACGATATTACAGGAGAAAATATTTTCTTTGTAAAAGTTTCACAAAAATTGCCAAAGCATCTAACCATTTTATTTATCAAAGATAAAACTTGAAGAACCTCCAATTAATGATTAAAATGACCATTTTAGATTTGACTTTCATTTTAAGAAGAAATTTAATATGTGCAATCAGTGAATGCGATCGTCAGCACTACTTAAGTAAAGTCGTCCATTCGCAAAAAAATAGGGGAAAATGTATTGGGAAATATGTTTGTAGTTTAGTATTAATTAACAGTCATTGATTAACATCTATTAGATGAGCATTCATTAGATGAGCATTCATTAGCATTCATTAGATAAGTATTCATTAGATTAGTGCTAAAGATTAGTCAACATTTGTTGGAATCGAAGCATTAGTGATTTTTATAATTTGTGAAGTGGATCCTTGTTCTTAATATCGATACAGTGTATAACTGCTCTCCGACCTTTTAAACAGCTATTGAAACTTTGCTTACACCACTGATATCTGTGGTTTGGGGTCATATCACGTTGAAACACTGGTTCCAATACGATCACGAAAGTGAAACTTCAAACCTAATCAATACCAGGTTCTTTAAGCCTGGATGTGCGGGTGTTATAATGGATAACGGCTCGGAATTGAAAATTGGAGAGTTGAGTTTCAATTCCGGTTCAATTCGTTATGTTCACTTACGTTCAAATAACTTTAGGAAAGGTTCAATTTTCTCCTCCCAGCTATGGATTAATTAGTAAGACTTGTATCAGGAAATTGTTATCATCTCCAAAATTTCTTCCATTTAAAAAAAAAAAAAGAGAATTCTGGTTTTAAATAATCCGGAAAAGGTTGATAGGCCATAAAAACCACTTAATTCTGTGTACAAAAACAATCTTTTTTAATAGAAATATTTTTTTAAACAAAGAGCGATATATATATATATTATTTTAATTTTTATCATGAATCTCTAAATATATTGTAGGATCAGCAGATCATAGGGAGCAGCAATATTCAATATTCATGGACGAATGGTAGATTTATAAATTTGTAAGAGATTTAATGGAAAGAAAATTGTCTAGCATGACACAGTGAATCACCTTATATGTTTCAATTTTAGAAAATATTGTAAACAAGCAATAGCAGTTGTTTGTCCTGCGAAATAGTCAAGTTTTTTTTTTGACATTTTTTTTTGTTTTGTATTATTTTGTTTTTAGAATTTGGAATTTTTTTCTTAAAATTTATTTAAAGAACTGTTCGCCACTCAATCTCTATGCTATGCACATTAGATTACGAGTGTGCAAGAATTAATGCGAGTGATATTGGCAGGTATACTTGGACGTTGATGTGCATAGATTATAGAAATAAATACAATTCAGTGTATGCCTATATCAGTGATTCTCAACCACCGTCTACTGAGCGATTCTCTTAATAAAATAAGTGACTCATAAATGTGCTACGAAATATTGAAGAAATCGCGAAAAAAATACCAAGCACACATTTTTACACTAAATAAGCTGCACAAATAGTTGAATAGAAACATTAAAATAAAGATCATATTTGTGTGTTCTTTTAAATCTATTTCATAACATTTAAATGTATACCCTTTAAAAATATTACTAAGTGAGCCGTGGTGTTTCATTTGCTCCTAGATGTGCCGCTGCTTACAAAGATTGTGAAACATCGGTCTATATATCGTGTGATTACTTGTATACAGTATATTATGCATCTACTTTAATTTTTAATTAATAACATGTTTTTTTTGCTAACGTACAAATATATGTGCGTTGTGGTGCAGTGGATATCGGCTCGGAACGAGAATTCGGAGAGCCGAGTTCGAATTCCAGTTGAATTCATTGCATTCACTTGCGCGCAAATACCCTTGGGAAATGTATTAATCCGTCTCTTCCTTCCAGTTATGGGTTAAATAACATGACAGATTGGGTTCTATAGATTGGCTGGCAATCAGTCTACCGCATAAAGCAATGGCAACCTACTGCGGGATAATCTTCTGCCCAGTCAGTTATGTCTCTTTCGAGACATTATCGCCCAAGCGTGTTTCACGTATAGCACTTAACTGACAAATATATAAAGTTTAATATACCAATTATAACACCCATTCTAATAATGATATAGCAGGCACACAGGTGAGGGCCAAAACTGCATGATAGGCTAATGATTTTAGTTCGAAATACTCTTAGGTTGGATAACCCAGCCTCTTCAGACGGTTTCCGACTGAGTTTGTTGTCAATTTACTTCAGCCTTCAAACTTTAAAAAAAAGCTACACTCTCATCACCTGATTGGTAATTAGTAATGTTCATTCCTTCTTTGGTTTAATTAATTGTTACTAAGCTAGGATAGTGAAACTATTTGTCCCATTAGTGCAAGGAGTCTTTTCCTTTTTTTTTTCTTTTTTTCTTAGAGAGGGGCTTACCTAAAATCTAAAATTCGTCAGGAATTTGCCTGGAAGTTCCTAGTGAAAAGACTTTGATCTTGCGCTGCAAGAATAAAGCCTTCAGTCTCAGACTTTAATCCTGATGCACGTAACCATCGATGAGTATTAACTTTATCAACATTGGATTTATTGGCACGTTCTAGATATTGGCCATGCAGAGGTTTGTCTTGCCAGCGTTGTTTCATCTGTTCAAGAGCTTTATCCTTGGCTTTCTTTTTCATATTTTTTGCCGCAATAGTTAGTTCTTGGCTTCTGTTTTGCTTTTCTACAGAATCTACTAAACGTAAATCTTGTTTGTATTTACTACCTTCTTTTATTACTGAATATTTTTTCTTTCTTTCTTCATGTCCTTTGTTGTGTCTGTGTATGTTAGCAAGCCAATAGTTGTTGTCTTGTATGACAATTCTAGCTGAATAAGACCTATTCCAACTTCTTTACGGGGTATGTATAGACGGTCTACATCAGCCTTTGGATGATGCATCTTATGCTTAGAAAGAAGCTTTCTTGTTTTGGAATCCATTAGCCTGATGTCGTTTAAAGTCCAGTTTAAGATGTTGAAACTATATTTGACAACTGGGATGGTAAGGCTATTAATAGCCATAATTCTGTTCTGAGAATTCAATTCAGTTTTTAATATCAGTTGTAACCTTCTATAGTCCTCTTTACGCACTATTTCTTTCGTTTTTTATGGTGAATGTTTTCACTCTCATTTACACCTTGGTATTTATAAGCTTCTTCTGGATTTAATTCTTTTATTGTCGTAGCAGGGTCTTAGCTAATTGAGGATGTTTGTTGTAGTGATCCGCGTAAAACTGTAGCTTTAGCACATTTATTCAAACTGAATTTAATTCCAATGTCTTCGCTGAAGCATTTTACAGTTTGCAGAAGACCTTCCAGCTCGTTATCATTCTTACCATACAACTTTAAGCCATCCATGTGAAAAAGCTTATTTTCTTTTGGCCTATTTTATAACCACATTCTGTCTTGTTAAGTTGACTGGTTAGTGCAATTAATGATATGCAGAATAGTAAGGGAGACAAAGAGTCACGTGAGGACTGGGAATTCCACAGTATATTGACTCCATCAACAATAGATTGACTCCATCATCATTCGGATGGTGTTTGTACCATATATGTAGGACTTCAATACCATAATTCAGAGAGACATGCCAATGAATATATTGTCCTCGCCTGTCATGTCTAATAATGTATTCTTTCTCGGCAAAGACTGGGCAACCTGATACTATGTGGCCAACAGTTTCACCAAATTTATGGCATAAGCAACAGACGGGATTTGAACTATCTTTGTTAATTTTAGCTTTCTGGGTATTAATTGGGAGACATTGTTCTTCTGTTCCCCACTCCCCCTAGACAACTGCTTCTAAGCCAGTTAGGTTTAGCGTACATCGATATCTGGTTCATACAGACGATTTGGATATTTTCCATAAAAGGGTTTAGATTTCCATTTTTGTTCAACAGTCTTCACATAAGCAGCTTTCGCCAATAACTTAATTTTCTTTGCTGCAACGGTGGGAGATTCAGAATAGGTGTCGTCTTGAATGTCTATTACATTGGACGAGTTTCATATTTCTTGGCTTTGTTTAATGGTGAAAGTATTCTTAGGGCTCCCATACTTGAGTACAGCCTTCATGTACTTATCTTGTATCGTTTCTAAGAATTTTACTAGGACTGATATTGATGTTTAAAAGATATTTCTAATTGAATGAGTCCTTGCCCACCGCTTTCCCACGAAGGTATATTCTATCAGCATCAGCTTTGGGGTCATGTATGCGATGTTTAGTCAGTAGCTTACATATTTTGGAATCAATGCGTGCTATATCACTAAAACTTCAAAGTCGTAGGTAACAACATTCATTGCCAGCTAATTTATTGCGCCTATTCGGTTGTGACTGAAGTATAAGACACACCCTATGTTAGCCTCATTTTTTTTTTAATCATTTCACTCCGAGCAAGGCGGAAACGCCACTGATGTGCAGGGGGGTACATAAATGTAAAAAGATTAATTAGAAAAGAGTGAGTACAAACTAGTTAGAAAGAAACAATAGAAAGCTGAGAAAGCAGGTGCGATGACAGATACATAGGTGGAGAGAAAGGGAAGGTTATACAGGGGAGGGGAGAGAGCTAGAGGCCAGTGGTTAGTAGATGAGTATTGACTTTGCATTTACATTTCTGGAGGTTGTAGCCGTCAGGAAAGCAAGAATACGGGAGTGAGTTCCACAGGCGGCAAGTGCGAGAGAGGAAGCTGCAGGAGTAGAATTGTCGTCTGCGTTTGGCTAACCTGACTGTGAATGGGTGGGACCCAGTTGCCAGTCTGGTTGCACGAGTAAACACCTGTTGAGGAGGCATCATTGACTTCCTTATGTTTTCCTTCATTTTTATGTTTTGTACAACATTTCCTTCTTGAATACATAAATATTTGTAAACGTTCTCTTTTGTTAGGTTCCTAATGGTAGTGTTGATGTCTAGCACTATATTCTTTTTCTTCTATACGCCATGTCCTTTTAGGACTCAGGCGACCATGGCTTTCCACGTCTCCCTATCATTGGTGGCTCTTAGTACGTCTTCTTCTGTTACCCAACTCAAACCCCGCTCTGTCATTCACCTGCCATTCTGACAAATTTTCCCACTTTAGATATTGCCTGGAATTCTTATCCAGGCCAAATTCTATTCCAATATCATCACTTTACATCCTTTATTATCTCTATTACTGATTTGAGATTGTTATCATTTCTTGCATAAAGCCTAAGGCCATTCATGTAAAATAGGTGACTAGTATTATGTTTACAGATTTTATAGCCTCTATTTGAATCTTTGAGTAATTTGAACAAAGGGGGGAAAAGCAAGATAGAAGAGAAGAGGTGAACGTGAATCCTCTTTGGATGCGGTTAATGCTTATATTACTTATTTTAATATCACCGTTTGTGTGGTGAGGTACATCTTCCATGTATGCATATATATTTGAATAAATTCAATGATTATGGGTGGAATCTGTAGAGTTCTAATGGTCCATTCAAAGGAGACACTATAAAAAGCATATCTTTTTTTGCAATTTATCCAAGCAGTTCATGAATTCTTACAGTTTTCTACAATCATCTTGTTAATAAGTTGATCCTTGCATCTATAACACTTTTTTGCAGCTCTTTTGTTCTTCAGAAAAAAAAAATTCTTCCAGAAATAAGTAAGTTCTGTTGGTGGTTATTGATGTCCGGATTTTGTAGTTAATGGTGTAGTCATGTTATAGGCTTGTAAATTGGGAAAATCTTTGTTTCTGTAGTTTTTGCAAATCGGGAAGTTTACTTAATCACAAGTTTGATGTCTCAAAATTATTTATGAACTCGAAGTAGATATCGGCCATTATTATTATTATTATTATTATTATTATTATCGAATGTATATGATAAAACCCTTCAAGAAGTGAAACCTCTTTTATATGTATTTGTTGATGGGAACTTCAACGGAGTTTAGTAATTACCAAGCTTGCCTCGGTAAAAACCAAGCCACGGGTGTCTCATAGATTCGGCCTTGGGCCACATCTAAACTACCATTAGAAAAAGCACCATTTGAAACATCGGCTTGGTGTAACGATTAACAAGTTACTTTTGCTAAATCAATTACGACTGAATAGTGAATTCGATCCTCACTGGGTGCTTCATTCTTTTGGCCTTGTACCACATCTAAACTACGCTTAGAAGATCACTGTATTTGTCTACTTTCTATATCAGTCATTTTCTTCTTTGGCCTATCAATAAGCAAGACAGAGACATCTTTTGACACATTGACAGCCAACCAAGAGTTAACTTAGTTTTACTGACACCAATAACGAGTTATCTCGTGCTTGACATTTTCTGGTATACTTTCATCTGCGATTACTAACAATGTGTTTATTCGTAGTGATGTTTTTAGTATGAAAACAATGTTAAGACTTTAGTTTTCCGAAGCGCCATTTAGATGTGGCACAAGGCCGAAAGTATGGGACACCAAGTGAGGATCGAACTCACTAATTAGTTATAATAGGTTAATGCGAGGCAAGCTTGCTAATCATTGCACCACGTCGAGATGCCCAAAGGTGATTTTCTTTTTCTTTTTTTTAATCGTATCACCCCGAGCAAGGCGGTAATGCCACTGATGTGCAGGGGGCTACATAAGAGTAAAAAGATTAAGTAGAAGAGAGTGAAGAGGAAGACGAACCAGTTAGAAAAGAGCAAACGAAGGATGGGAATACAGGTGTGATGACAGTTGCAAAGGTGGAGAGAAAGGAAAGGATATACGGGGTGGTGAAAGAACTAGAGTCAAGTGGTTAATAGATGAGTATTGACATTGCATTTAAATTCCTGGAAGTTGTAGCCGTCAGGAAAGTAAGAATATGGAAGCGAGTTCCACAGGCGGGAAGTGCGACAGAAGAAGCTGCAGGAGTAGAATTGTCGTCTGGATTTGGTTAATCTAACTATGAATGAGTGGGACCCAGTTGCCAATCTGGTTGCACGAATAAACACCTGTTGCAGAGGCACCAGTGACTTAAGTTCGTTAAAGCAGAAGCCATGAAAGTATTTATAGAACAGACAAAGGGAGGCCAGATCTCGTCGGTGGGGAAGTGGCTGTAGTCGAGCCGCCAAGTCGATATCTATCACATTACTGATTCTCCTTTGAAGCCTGTCGAGAATACTGAGATGAACAGCAGGGGCACCTGACAAGATATGGTAGCAATACTACATGCACGGACGAATGGTTGATTTTTATATAGTTGCAGCTTAAATGTGGCACAAGGCTGAAAATATGAGGCACCGAGTGAGGATCGAACTCACTACTTAGTTGTAATTATTCTAGCGAGACAAGCTTGCTACCCATGATATCAATGTTGATATAGACTTAGGTTGAAGCTAATGATCA
Organism: Ascarosepion bandense; assembly: GCA_037127315.1. NCBI lineage: Eukaryota > Metazoa > Mollusca > Cephalopoda > Sepiida > Sepiidae > Ascarosepion > Ascarosepion bandense. The sequence goes on along the minus strand of JBBBDQ010000143.1, from coordinate 2,447,786 downwards.
ACTCATAGTTTGTTTTGTTTTTTTACCTTAAGCTAACTATTACAAAATTGGCGTTTGAAGACAGAGCCCGCAACTGACCTATGATAATCTCTTCTTAAAAGTAACTAACTGATTTTGCATATTGTTTTCTGACTTGTAAGCACACAACCATTTTTCCTGCCTCATTATTTACCACCCCGGTAAAGAAAATGCAGATGTGGACACCCTCTCTCGTGTATGTAGCTCAGCAGCTAGCAAAGAAAAATTAAAGATATTACATAGAGAGTTATGCCATCCAGATGTTATACGCATGGTCCACGTGACGAAAATCAAAAAAATCCCTACTCAGATGATGTGAAAGAGATTACCAACTCATGTCGCTAAAAACAATTCCGGGTTTTACCGTCCTAACATCAGCAAGACCTTAAAAGCAACGCAACCCTACAAAAGATTCGCATTGAATTTTAAAGGTCCGCTTTCGTCAAAAATTCGCAACAAATAAATGTTCACAATAATCGACGAATTTTCGCGGTTTCTTTTCGTGTCGCCCTGCCCAGATGTCTCCTACAACGGGTATACAAACACATCGCTTAGTTTTCGACGTCTTCGGGCTACCCGCGAATATTTATTCGGACAGCAGGGTTTCATTTACGCGCGAACCTGTACTAAGATTCCTACAAAAGCAAGGAATAGCCGTAAGTAGAGCAACACCATATAACCTTTAGTGCAGGGGCCAGTACTAGAGGTATAATAAAATAACAAGTAAAACTGTTGAATTAGCAGCTACTGATAAAGAGGTATCTGTAGAAAATTGGAAACAATTACTCCCAGAGGTCCTGCATGCTATTAGAATGCTGATATGCATAGTTATTAACGTAACACCCCATGAATGATTCCTCCTGTTTCAAAGAAGTTCGACTGGAGAGTCTCTACTTTCTTGACTCTCGAAACCGGGAATGATATTACTAAAAAGACAAACGCGATTGGATAAAAACGAAACACTGGTGGATCGAGTGGAGCTATTAAATGCCAACCTTCTGTATTCGCATATCCGTTACCCGGATAGACGGGAAGACAGTCTCACGAAAAAACATGGCTCCAGCAAGGGATGAATCGATATCTACTGGCGTAAGCGAGGGCTGTTCTCAGGACACTTCAACAGATTTCGAAAAGACATGGTTACCTTCTGTTGATTATGGGAAACCCTTACTCTGATCGCTCGAGTGGCGACGAACGAATTTCCCAAAAAGAAGCACACCCACCTCCCGATATTTCGAAAGATAAATAAGTCACTCGTAGACGACGAAAATGCCGCGATATTAACTCCAGTTCAAGTGAGAACAAGAAAGAACCTCATCATTCTTCTGGCAATCCGTTATGGCCTTCCAGACGGCAAAGAATTTCAGCAACGGTTCAAGGATTTTTTTTCTCTGTATGAATAAGGCATGTGGTATGATCCATCTCTCCTATTAATGGATTTGTCCTGAATACATATATTCAGGAAAAAAATTGTATTCAGAATTCATTAAAGCTTACGTTTAAGCCAGTGTGAATTCTTTAGCAACTCTACTACAGTCACATTCTGAGTGTTTATACTTCATTTCCGATTTTGTGCTGTCCACTCATTGATCCAGACTGACGGGCTGAATAAAAATCCACAAACAAATCAAAATTGAAATCAGTCCAAATCAAATATTAATTGAAATGGTTTTGTATAAAGCTGAAAAAAATTGATGATTCAAGCTTTCAAAAGACACGTTACAGAATAACACATCAATTATATACCTAGTAATTTTAATTATGTTCTTTACTTCTCGAGTGTCGCTGAGTAGATACGTAGCAGCTGTGACAAATCGAACACATAGAGTCTAAACACAATTAAAAAAAAGAATAATTCTAATAAAAGTTAAGTGGAAGAGTAACTTTGCCCGATGATCACGAATCTATGGTGCAAATTTCCATTTCTAGATTGGTCATTTTACAGACGAGAATCGAATTGTTACAAAATGATGCCTTTGTAATAATACTTTAGCTTTTTTCCCGCGTCACTTTTTAAATGATTTTAAGAGAATTTATTTATTCATAATGAGTTCAGGTCAAATGTGGATCTGAATAGGACAGAAAATACGATAAAAAACAACCAGAAAATTATCAGTCTAACATGTTTCAGTTTTATTAACGCTTCATCTTCAGGAACGAAATATCGAGAAAAAAAAAGAAAGAAATTCTGGTATTTATACTTTTGTGTTGTTTGGTTTTCATTGGTCAATCTTGTATAATATATATTCGACGATCGTTAGTAAAATTTGTGGCGTTCCGAATTCAAAGAGAGACACCGCGTCCATCCAAAGTTTCAAGAAATTAACAGATTCAAAAACTTCCTGGAACAATGTAAATATTGTCACATGTATAAAAGTACATAAAAATTCTATTTTGTCTATATTTGTATCTGTCAAAGTTTCACTCGAACTTGTTGGACTCTCTGTCTTTGGACTGAGAGGGAGCAAGACGAAGCTATGTCTATGGGCAGTGGTTCGGCTGGATGTGGCCTCCCTTTGTCTGTTCTATAAATACTTTAATGGCTTCTGCTCTAACGAACTTAAGTCACTGGTGCCTTTGCAACAGGTGTTTACTCGTGCAACCAGATTGGCAAGTGGGTCCCACCCATTCACAGTTAGATTAACCAAATCCAGACGACAATTCTACTCCTGCAACTTCTTCTGTCGCACTTCCCGCCTGTGGAACTCGCTTCCATATTCTTGCTTTCCTGGCGGCTACAACCTCCAGGAATTTAAATGCAATGTCAATACTCATCTATTAACCACTTGACTCTAGTTCTTTCACCACCCCGTATATCCTTTCCTTTCTCTCCACCTTTGCAACTGTCATCACACCTGTATTCCTATCCTTCGCTTGCTCTTTTCTAACTGGTTCGTCTTTCTCTTCACTCTTCTACTTAATCTTTTTACTCTTATGCAGTCCCCTGCACATCAGTGGCATTACCGCCTTGCTCGGGGTGATACGATTAAAAAAAAAATAGGCAAGAACGAGATTCCGCGTATGAGAAGCAATGCTAGAATACCATTTCTTAATATGAGGGACAAAGATTAAATACCATTCCGTAGTACTTGAAACAAGGTCAGATTATTTGATTCATTCATTATCTACGGTTTATCAACCCTTTGTAGGTTATTTAAAGACAGAAAATATTTTTAGATTGCAAGAATTTTTTAAGATATTAATTATATAAGTCTTACTAATTAACTCACAGCTGGAGAGAAAAGAGGTGAAGTGATACTTTTCAGAAGAGGTGAAGTGATACTTTTCAGAAGAGGTGAAGTGATACTTTTCAGAAGAGGTGAAGTGATACTTTTCAGAAGAGGTGAAGTGATACTTTTCAGAAGAGGTGAAGAGATACTTTTCAGAAGAGTGTGAAGTGATACTTTTCAGAAGAGGTGAAGTGATACTTTTCAGAAGAGGTGAAGTGATACTTTTCAGAAGAGGTGAAGTGATACTTTTCAGAAGAGGTGAAGTGATACTTTCAGAAGAGGTGAAGTGATTTTCAGAAGAGGTGAAGTGATACTTTTCAGAAGAGGTGAAGAGATACTTTTCAGAAGAGGTGAAGTGTTACTTTTCAGAAGAGGTGAAGTGATACTTTTCAGAAGAGGTGAAGTGATACTTTTCAGAAGAGGTGAAGTGATACTTTTCAGAAGAGGTGGAAGTGATACTTTTCAGAAGAGGTGAAGTGATACTTTTCAGAAGAGGTGAAGTGATACTTTTCAGAAGAGGTGAAGTGATACTTTTCAGAAGAGGTGAAGTGATACTTTTCAGAAGAGGTGAAGTGATACTTTTCAGAAGAGGTGAAGTGATACTTTTCAGAAGAGGTGAAGGATATCAGAAGAGGTGAAGTGATACTTTTCAGGAAGAGGTGAAGTGATACTTTTCAGAAGAGGTGAAGGATATTTTTCAGAAGAGGTGAAGGATACTTTTCAGAAGAGGTGAAGTGATACTTCTCAGAAGAGGTGAAGTGATACTTTTCTGAAGAGGTGAAGTGATACTTTTCTAGAAGAGGTGAAGTGATACTTTTCTAGAAGAGGTGAAGTGATACTTTTCAGAAGAGGTGAAGTGATGTTTTTCAGAAGAGGTGGTATGAGACACTTTTTCTAGAAGAGGTGAAGTGATACTTTTCAGAAGAGGTGAAGTGATACTTTTCAGAAGAGGTGAAGAGAGATACTTTTCAGAAGAGGTGAAGTGATACTTTTCAGAAGAGGTGAAGAGATACTTTTCAGAAGAGGTGAAGTGATACTTTTCAGAAGAGGTAGTGATACTTTTCAGAAGAGGTGAAGTGATACTTTTCAGAAGAGGTGAAGTGATACTTTTCAGAAGAGTGGTGAAGTGATACTTTTCAGAAGAGGTGAAGTGATACTTTTCAGAAGAGGTGAAGTGATACTTTTCAGAAGAGGTGAAGAGATACTTTTCAGAAGAGAAGATACTTTTCAGAAGAGGTGAAGAGATACTTTTCAGAAGAGGTGAAGAGATACTTTTCAGAAGAGGTGAAGTGATACTTTTCAGAAGAGGTGAAGTGATACTTTCAGAAGAGGTGAAGTGATACTTTTCAGAAGAGGTGAAGAGATACTTTTCAGAAGAGGTGAAGTGATACTTTTCAGAAGAGGTGAAGTGATACTTTTCAGAAGAGGTGAAGTGATACTTTTCAGAAGAGGTGAAGTGATACTTTTCAGAAGAGGTGAAGAGATACTTTTCAGAAGAGGTATGGATACTTTTCAGAAGAGGTGAAGAGATACTTTTCAGAAGAGGTGAAGTGATACTTTTTCTAGAAGAGGTGAAGTGATACTTTTCAGAAGAGGTGGAAGGACACTTTTCAGAAGAGGTGAAGTGATACTTTTCAGAAGAAGTGAAGTGATACTTTTCAGAAGAGGTGAAGAGATACTTTTCAGAAGAGGTGAAGTGATACTTTTCAGAAGAGGTGAAGAGATACTTTTCAGAAGAGGTGAAGGATACTTTTCAGAAGAGGTGAAGTGATACTTTGTAGAAGAGGTGAAGTGATACTTTTCAGAAAAGGTGAAGAGATACTTTTTGTAGTTGAGGTGAAGCGATACTTTCAGAAGAGGTGAAGAGATACTTTTCAGAAGAGGTGAAGTGATACTTTTCAGAAGAGGTGTGAAGTGATACTTTTCAGAAGAGGTGAAGTGATACTTTTCAGAAGAGGTGAAGTGATACTTTTCAGAAGAGGTGAAGTGATACTTTTCAGAAGAGGTGAAGTGATACTTTAGAAGAGGTGAAGTGATACTTTTCAGAAGAGGTGAAGAGATACTTTTCAGAAGAGGTGAAGAGATACTTTTCAGAAGAGGTGAAGAGATACTTTTCAGAAGAGGTGAAGAGATACTTTTTCAGAAGAGGTGAAGTGATACTTTTCAGAAGAGGTGAAGTGATACTTTTCAGAAGAGGTGAAGTGATACTTTTCAGAAGAGGTGAAGTGATACTTTTCAGAAGAGGTGAAGAGATACTTTCAGAAGAGGTGAAGTGATACTTTTCAGAAGAGGTGAAGAGATACTTTTCAGAAGAGGTGAAGTGATACTTTTCAGAAGAGGTGAAGTGATACTTTTCAGAAGAGGTGAAGTGATACTTTTCAGAAGAGGTGAAGTGATACTTTTCAGAAGAGGTGAAGTGATACTTTTCAGAAGAGGTGAAGTGATACTTTTCAGAAGAGGTGAAGATACTTTTCAGAAGAGGTGAAGAGATACTTTTCAGAAGAGGTGAAGGGATACTTTTCAGAAGAGGTGAAGAGATACTCTTTCAGAAGAGGTGAAGTGATACTTTTCAGAAGAGGTGAAGTGATACTTTTCAGAAGAGGTGAAGGATACTTTTCAGAAGAGGTGAAGAGATACTTTTCAGAAGAGGTGAAGTGATACTTTTCTAGAAGAGGTGAAGAGATACTTTTCAGAAGAGGTGATGTGATACTTTTCAGAAGAGGTGAAGTACTTTTCAGAAGAGGTGGTAGTACTTTTCAGAAGAAGTGTTGATACTTTAGAAGAGGGGTGGAAAGTGATACTTTTCCAGAAGAGGTGGTGATACTTTTCAGAAGAGGTGAAGTGATACTTTTCAGAAGAGGGTGGTAATTGATACTTTTCAGAAGAGGTGAAGTGATACTTTTCAGAAGAGGTGAAGTGATACTTTTCAGAAGAGGTGAAGAGATACTTTTCAGAAGAGGTGAAGTGATGCTTTTAGAAAGAGGTGAAGTGATACTTTTCAGAAAGGTGATGATACTTTTCTCAGAAGAGGTGAAGTGATGCTTTTCAAGAAGAGGTGAAGTGATACTTGCTTTTCAGAGGGTGAAGAGATACTTTTCAGAAGAGGTAGAAGTGATACTTTTCAGAAGAGGTGAAGAGATACTTTTCAGAAGAGGTGAAGTGATACTTTTCAGAAGAGGTGAAGTGATACTTTTCAGAAAGGGTGAAGTACTTTTCAGAAGAGGTGAAGTGATACTTTTCAGAAAGAGGTGAAGTGATACTTTTCAGAAGAGGTGATGATACTTTTCAGAAGAATGAAGTGATACTTTTCAGAAGAAGGTGAAGTGATACTTTTCAGAGGTGAAGTGATACTTTTCAGAAAGGAGGGTAGTACTTTGAAGAATTAGTGATACTTTTCAGAAGGTGGTGATACTTTTCAGAAGGGTGAAGTGATACTTTTCAAGAAGAGGTGAAGTGATACTTTTCAGAAGAGGTGAAGTGATACTTTTTCAGAAGAGGTGAAGTGATACTTTTCAGAAGAGGTGAAGTGATACTTTTCAGAAGAGGGTGAAATGATACTTTTCAGAAGAGGTGAAGTGATACTTTTCAGAAGAGGTGAAGTGATACTTTTCAGAGAAGAAGATAGTGATACTTTTCAGAAGAGGTGAAGTGATACTTTTCAGAAAGAGGTGAAAGATACTTTTCAGAAGAGGTGAAGTGATAGCTTTTGAAGAGGTGAAGTGATACTTTTCAGAAGAGGTGAAGTGATACTTTTCAGAAGAGGTGAAGTGATACTTTCAAGAGGGTAGTGATATTTTTAGAAGAGGTAGAGTGATGCTTTCAGAAGAAGGTGAAGTGATACTTTTCAGAAAGAGGTGATGATGCTTTCAGAAAAGGAGGTAGGTGATTTTTAGAAGAAGGTGATGGGCTTTTTTTCAGAAAAGCAGTGAGTGATACACAGAAAGGAGATGATACTTTCAAGAGAAGCAGAAGTGATACTTTTCAGAAGAGGTGGCGATGCTTTCGAAGAGGGTGGTGAATACTGAGGGGTGGAAATGATATACTAGAGAAGAGGTTGAGGCATTCTCCAGAGGATGAAGTATTACTTCCAGAAGAGGTGAAGTGATACTTTTCAGAAGAGGTGAAGTGATACTTTTCAGAAGAGGTGATGACCCTTTTCAAGAAGAGGTGAGTGATACTTTTCAGAAGAGGTGAAGTGATACTTTTCGAAGAGGGTGAAGTGATACTTTTCAAGAAGAGGGTAGGTAGTACTTTTCAGAAGGAGTGAAGTGATACTTTTCAGAAGAGGTGAAGTGATACTTTTCAGAAGAGGTGGTGATACTTACTGAAGGGGTAGTGATACTTTTTTCAGAAGGTGAAGTGATACTTTTCAGAGAGGTGAAAGAGATACTTTTCAGAAGAGGTGGTGATACTTTTCAGAAGAGGTGAAGTGATACTTTTCAGAAAGGGTGTGATGCTTTTCAGAAGAGGGTGAGTGATGCTTTTCAGAGAAGGGTGAAGTGATATGCTAAGAAGAGGTGAAGAGATACTTTTGAAGAGGTGAAGTGATACTTTTCAGAGGTGAAGGAATACTTTTCAGAAGAGGGTGGTGATACTTTTCCAGAAGAGGTGAAGTGATACTTTTCAGAAAGAGGGTGAAGTGATACTTTTCAGAAAGGTGAAGTGATACTTTTCAGAAGAGGTGAAGTGATGCTTTTCAAGAAGAATTAGTACTTTTCAGAGAGGGTGAAGTGATACTTTTAGAAGAGGTGATGATACTTTTCAGAAGAATTAGTACTTTTCCAGAAGAGGTGAAATTGATACTTTTCAGAAGAGGTGAAGTGATACTTTTCAGAAGAGGTGAAAGATACTTTTCAGAAGAGGTGAAGTGATACTTTTTAGAAGAGGCAAATGGTCTTTTCAGAAGAGGTGAAGTGATACTTTTCAGAAGAGAGGTGAAGTGATACTTTTCAGAAAGGTGGTAAAGTACTTTTCAGAAAGAGGTGAAGAGATACTTTTCAGAAAGAGGTGAAGTGATACTTTTCGAAGAGGTAGAAGATACTTTTCAGAAGAGGTGCAAGTGATACTTTTCAGAAGAGGTGAAGTGATACTTTTCAGAAGAGGGTGAAGTGATACTTTTCAGAAAGGGGTGGAAAGTGATACTTTTCAGAAGAGGTGAAGTGATGCTTTTCAGAAGAGGTGAAGTGATACTTTTCAGAAGAGGTGAAGTGATACTTTTCAGAAGAGGTAGAAGTACTTTTTGAAAGGGTAAGTGATACTTTTCAGAAGAGGTGAAGTGATACTTTTCAGAAGAGGTGAAGAGATACTTTTCAGAAGAGGTGAAGAGATACTTTTCAGAAGAGGTGAAGTGATACTTTTCAGAAGAGGTGAAGTGATACTTTTCAGAAGAGGTGAAGTGATACTTACTGAAGAGGTGAAGTGATACTTTTCAGAAGAGGTGGTGATACTTTTCAGAAGAGGTGAAGTGATACTTTTCAGAAGAGGTGAAGATACTTTTCAGAAGGGTGAAGTGATACTTTTCAGAAGAGGTAGTAGTGCTTTTCAGAAGAGGTGATACTTTTCAGAAGGGTGAAGTACTTTTCAGAAGAGGTGAAGTAAGTACTTTTCAGAAGAGGTGAAGTGATGCTTTTCAGAAGAGGTGAAGTGATACTTTTCAGAAGAGGTGAAGAAGCCACTTTTCTGAGAAGAAGGTGAGTAGTCTTTTCAGAAGAGGTGAAGTGATGCTTTTCAGAAGAGGTGAAGTGATACTTTTCAGAGGTGAAGTGATACTTTTCAGAAGAGGTGAAGTAGTACCACTTTTCAGAAGAGGTGAAGAGATACTTTTCAGAAGAGGTGAAGTGATACTTTTCAGAAGAGGTGAAGTGATACTTTTCCCAGAAGAGGTGAAGTGATACTTTTCAGAAGAGGTGAAGTGATACTTTTCAGAAGAGGTGAAGTGATACTTTTCAGAAGAGGTGAAGTGATACTTTTCAGAAGAATTGAAGTGATACTTTTCAGAAGAGGTTGAAGATCTTTTCAGAAAGGAGTGAAGTGATACTTTTCAGAAGAGGTGAAGTGATACTGTTCAGAAGAGGTGAAGTGATACTTTTCAGAAGAGGTGAAGTGATACTTTTCAGAAGAGGTGAAGTGATACTTTTCAGAAGAGGTGAAGTGATACTTTTCAGAAGAGGTGAAGTGATACTTTTCAGAAGAGGTGAAGTGATACTTTTCAGAAGAGGTGAAGTGATACTTTTCAGAAGAGGTGAAGTGATACTTTTCAGAAGAGGTGAAGTGATACTTTTCAGAAGAGGTGAAGTGATACTTTTCAGAAGAGGTGAAGTGATACTTTTCAGAAGAGGTGAAGTGATACTTTTCAGAAGAGGTGAAGAGATACTTTTCAGAAGAGGTGAAGTGATACTTTTCAGAAGAGGTGAAGTGATACTTTTCAGAAGAGGTGAAGTGATACTTTTCAGAAGAGGTGAAGTGATACTTTTCAGAAGAGGTGAAGTGATACTTTTCAGAAGAGGTGAAGTGATACTTTTCAGAAGAGGTGAAGTGATACTTTTCAGAAGAGGTGAAGAGATACTTTTCAGAAGAGGTGAAGTGATACTTTTCAGAAGAGGTGAAGTGATACTTTTCAGAAGAGGTGAAGTGATACTTTTCAGAAGAGGTGAAGTGATACTTTTCAGAAGAGGTGAAGTGATACTTTTCAGAAGAGGTGAAGTGATACTTTTCAGAAGAGGTGAAGTGATACTTTTCAGAAGAGGTGAAGTGATACTTTTCAGAAGAGGTGAAGTGATACTTTTCAGAAGAGGTGAAGAGATACTTTTCAGAAGAGGTGAAGTGATACTTTTCAGAAGAGGTGAAGTGATACTTTTCAGAAGAGGTGAAGTGATACTTTTCAGAAGAGGTGAAGTGATACTTTTCAGAAGAGGTGAAGTGATACTTTTCAGAAGAGGTGAAGTGATACTTTTCAGAAGAGGTGAAGTGATACTTTTCAGAAGAGGTGAAGAGATACTTTTCAGAAGAGGTGAAGTGATACTTTTCAGAAGATGTGAAGTGATACTTTTCAGAAGAGGTGAAGTGATACTTTTCAGAAGAGGTGAAGAGATACTTTTCAGAAGAGGTGAAGTGATACTTTTCAGAAGAGGTGAAGTGATACTTTTCAGAAGAGGTGAAGAGATACTTTTCAGAAGAGGTGAAGAGATACTTTTCAGAAGAGGTGAAGTGATACTTTTCAGAAGAGGTGAAGTGATACTTTTCAGAAGAGGTGAAGTGATACTTTTCAGAAGAGGTGAAGTGATACTTTTCAGAAGAGGTGAAGTGATACTTTTCAGAAGAGGTGAAGTGATACTTTTCAGAAGAGGTGAAGTGATACTTTTCAGAAGAGGTGAAGTGATACTTTTCAGAAGAGGTGAAGTGATACTTTTCACTAGGATATTTGCGCGTAATTCAATAAGCCCAACTGGAATTGGTTTTCAGCTCACTGAATAACAATTCCGAGCCATTAACCATTACACCACCAGCACATAAGCTTGCAGCATATGATATTCCCACGTGGTCACCCATCTCGCTACTGATCAGGCTCTACGTTGCTTAACTTCAGTGGTCGTACCGGAGCTGGTGTGCTTACGTGATGTGGCCGTGAGACAAGTAAGTGTTAGCTTACCATTCTTTAATGTGAGAAACGCAACTGAAACTGAGAAAATGTTACTGAGGAGTAAGGACAATAAAAAGAGCAGGATTCAATGAGACAGTATATTGCAATTGAGGTTATATTTTAGTTACTGAAGCTTATATTTGACAAGAAAGCAAGAAACTGAAAGTGATTTCCACAGACTATAAGTTCACACTTCTCGTCTAGTTGACCATCTTTTTCTAAAAAAAACTTTTAGCAAAGAACTTATGGTTAAAGGTAGCATTTTCAACAATAAAATGATGAGACATAGCTGCCAATCAAGTACTGCATTTAAATTCGTGAAATCAGAGTACCAAAGAGGAAAACTCATCAGAACAATTACCATGAAAATATTTATAGAAAACGCACGTGAAAGTTACGTTACGACACTAGGAAAGTGACTGAAGCCGAGATGACAGGTCAGGGTCGATAACGTTGCAGATTCTTCTTTGGATTGTGTCACAAATCTTTAGATACATAGCAGAAGCGACAGATGAGATGCGGCATCAGTATTCAATTCATGGACGAATGTTAGACGTACGAATATAAAACATTGATCCTGACGAGAAAAAATATCTAGAAATATACAGTGATCCAATTTTCCTTTAATCCGAAAATCAAATTAGCAAGAATGCTAATGTTTTTACCATGACAATATAATTCCATTTTAGACTAGTTATAATAGCAATAAATACTATGCTTGTAAAATCAAAAAAAATATTTATGATATAAGCATTAACCCACTAATGTCCATCTTAAAATTAAGTGTTATTAATAAAAATAATTATAAAAGTCTCATGCAAATTATCAGCTTCAAAAAATCCAACTTCAATTATACGTTTATATAAAAATCCTTTGAATTATAGGCTTCTAAATATCCCACATTAATTATAGCTTTCTAAAAATCTTTTATGAATTATAGGTTTCTAAAAAAAACCCTTACCAATTACAGGTTTATAAAAGTTCGTTATTAATTATAGGTTACTAAAAATCTCGTATGCATTATAGGTTTCTAAAAATCCCTTATTCATTATAATTTCTTAAAAAATCCGCTTTGAATTAAAGGTTTCTAAATATCCCTCATTAATTATAGATTTGTAAAAACCCATCATGAATTATTCTTAACACACATCACCTCAATTTTGTGACAGTGGGCTTTAAACGATTTATTAGAAAATATGAATAAATGTAAAATAAGTAAAGAAAGAATCAATAAGTATATAAACATTGGCGGATTAAATAATATTTGACCGCAGGCCCACACGAAAAGTATATGTCATATGACCGCGTTGGAAATGTGAGTTTTCCGCATATATGAGACTATGTAATCAAGCCTCCTAAGTAATTTCTATTCCTCATGCGCTGTAGAATGGTTGGCGGGATTCGGCCTTTCATTTGTACCCGATTACACTGTACACAACTTTAACCCCATGGCCGTTGAAGTTTATATTAAGTATCAGGCGGAGAAAAACTTCTAATATTGATTTGCTGTATCAGAAAGAGGCAGTTGAAATTTCTGTATCACATAAAGAGGAAAGAAGGATTGTAAAATTTGGTACGCACAAGGCATACAAAAGGGAAGCTGCACGGGGAAGCAGCTTTTGCAAATGGATGACAGAACAGATATAGTACATAGACAAACATTGCTAATATCTTTGAAGGCTATAATCATGATCGCCAACATCCTGAAGTAATACGACACAGAGGAGGAGAAGAAAAGAAGAATGCTGATTAAAAAGTATATATATATATATATATATAGTTGGCAAAAAGAAGAAGGTCCTGGGTATGACCTTAAACTGCATCCGGCAGCAAGGACTCTGATTGGGAGGTTGTGAGGAGCATGGAACCACCTCTTAATTGCTGTTGTTCCCAGGTCCACACTGACCCAGAGTGGTAGCACCTGTTAGGATCCCAGCTATGGGTAAATAGTTAACCCCCAAACTGGAGTCAAAATGCTATGAAAATATTTACCAACAAAACTTTTTTGAATGAAAAATATTACTAACAAAACCTTTTTTGAATGAAAAATGTTACCAACAAAACCTTTTTTGAATGAAAAATATTACCAACACAACCTTTTTTGAATAAAAAATGTTACCATCAAAACCTTTTTTGAATGAAAAATCTTACCAACAAAAACTTTTTTGAATGAAAAATCTTACCAACAAAACCTTTTTTGAAAAAATATATAAACAAACAAAAACAATAAAACAAATAAAATAAATAAAATAAATAAAAACGATTTTCAACATTAAATGACCTAATGAAGGTTGATATACTGGTTAAATGAACCAACCAACTGACCAACCAAGAAGAAGAAGAAATCTGCAATATCTATAAATTAATATAACAATGTCAAGAATTTCCTTGAAGTTCGTCTCGATTTTATGAATCAACAGTTCAGCGTCGCGGCATGGGAACAATGCTAATGAACCCGAAACACTAATTCAAATTTTTAACCCAAGGTAATAAGTAAGATAAGAGCATTTAGGTAATTTGCTTCAATACTGTCTCTTTATGATGGTTTATAATAGTTATAAAAGCTGGCATTTAAACAACGATTGCGGCAAATATATCAACCAGAATTTGGAAAGAAAGAGAGAGAGAAAAAAATAATGAAAAAATATGAGTGGCAGAGATAGAAATTCAAAAACATGAAAAATAAACTGAAAAACTGAAAAAAAGAGAGAGTTGGAAATGGAGAGAGAGAAAAACTGAAAAAGAGAGAGAGAAAAATTGAAAAACTTTAGTAAGAAAGTATTTCAAAACTCGCAATTAAATATGATTTATCAGTTGCTGTGCGCCATCTGTCGCCATTTCTGTCACCATTTGCAGGTATTGAGCTCTTTGTTGCAAATGTCAAGTGGCGATACGGTGCCTCTGCCAAGTTAAGTTATCGTTTATCCCATTTTATAAAAAGAAAACCTAGGAGTCATTTATGTTGCCATATTTCGGCAGTGGCTACCCAGTTCTCACTTTCCAATATTGACAGATTTGAAAAACGTCTCCGACTCCTTGTTGTAAAAAAAATTGTTTTCCACCCGCCAACCTCCTCTTCACAGGCGGAGTGTGGCGAGTCTATCTCTGCTCTATCGCTACTAACATGGAAAGTGCTCGGAAGAACTACATTCCTTGGTTCTGCCAAATCTAACCTTCACGATTAAGACATTCTTACATAGTAGCAAAAAACCCATATTCCTTCAGGTTTCTATCAGCGAGTAGTTCCGCTCAAAGAACTTCTTTCCGTGAACAGATATCCTGCTTTCCCGATCATTACAATATTGGACTCTCCAAGTCTATACTTAACCGTTATATTTCCTTCCTATCTATATAAACTACTCCTAAACGTAACCCTCTATCTTGAGTGACCTCGAAAGAAGACGATTGGTATTTGAAAGTAAAATATCAAAACTGAGTGGAAGACGCTTTCGTTAAATTTTACCAACAGAAGTATAGAAAACCTTTGTAAGATAATTGAATGGACGATCTTCAAGAGATTTTAACAGATGTCTTCTTTAAATGAAACACAAACGTTGAGATATATGTTGTAACCCAAACGAATTCAAAGTCAACAGTATGGTCAATATACTGACAACAATGTAGTCAACACCTGATTAGAAAATGTGTGTATATATATATATATATATATATATATATATATATATATATATATTGTGTGTGTGTGTGTGTTTTGGCAGTATTTTTTCATTAATACAGGTTTTGTTGAATAATATAGACAAGTTTTGTCTATTTATTTTGTGTAGGATCCTTTCGTATAATCTGATAAGCTTGATATTGCTATCGTTAAAAGACGACAAGAAATCGCAGTAATTGTTGATTTTTTATCGGGTCTGAGCTTTCGGCTTACATAAGCCATTATCAAAGAATGAACATTTAATATATAGTGAACATAGAACATTTAAATTATTAACAAAGTGGAATTAAACAAAGAAAATTAAACCAAAGAGACAAGCCCATTTTTAACGTGGCGGATGACCGCAGACGGTGACAAAATAGTGGTGGTATGGTTCTTGGTCACATGAGGGTATAGTGGCATGAACTTGTCTATATTATTCAACGAAACCTGTATATATGGAGTAGATAGACTAAACTATCGCCCGGTTCGCACTCCACTAATATCTATTGAACCGGTGAAGAGGCTCATCCCTTGTTTCCTGTTTAGGATGCGGTTTCCGATTTTCTCTTTTCCAATCTTCTCACTCTTTTTTTTAATTGGAGTAGATAGACTAAACTATTGCCCTGTTCGCACTCTACTAATGTCTATTGAACCGGTGAAGAGGCTCATCCCTTGTTTCCTGTTTAGGATGCGGTTTCCGGTTTTCTCTTTTCCAATCTCTTCAATCTTATGTAGCCCCCTGCACATCAGTGGCATTACAGCCTTGCTCGGGGTGATATGATTAATATATATATATATATATGAGAAGTCAGCCACCTAGTCTCCAAAAATCAATTTAGTTAATTTTTATGAAGCACTTTGAAATATTCGACAGTGTACTTTCAGGATTGGTATCTGTCGCCATTCAGAACTTTCATACATTCTGTATGGTCCATTTATTTTTAATCATTTCACTCCAATCAAAAAATAAACCCAGTAACACACTTTTACTGAGGGTAAGAGATTATGAGGAAAAATATTATTAAGGAGAGAGAACAATAAAAATAAAACAGGAAATAAGACAATAACGTTTGACATTGCATTTATATTTTTGAAGATCAAAGTATATTGAAAAAAAAAAGAAGCTGGAACAATATTCCACAAGTGAGAAGTGCGAGAGCAGAAACTGTTAACATAGAACGTATTGTTACTTCTATCCATTTCTACTATACAATGATGAGACCTTACCACTAATCTAGTACTGTGATTATATTTATAAAGTCTAGGTACCATAGAGGAAAGTAATATTAATTTTTGTTCAATACAAAATTATGGCACAAGGCGAAAAGAGGATATAGAGATGTAAAAGCCGGTTTTCATGTGTCTTATAATTAAACATGGCTAGCCACTATCGCTGACCCGAAACATACTGCAATATTCCATATACCGAAACAACACATCCTTATTTATCATAGCGGAAACTTCATCAGAATAATTTACGTGAAAATATTTATTAAAAAGGCACATGGAAGCTAAATTATGATTATTAGAAAGTGACTGAAGACGAGATGTCAGGTCAGAACCAATAATTTTCCAGATTCTTTGTTGTATTTTAAGAATTTCTAAATGCATAGTGAAAAATCTCGATCATAAATAGCAGCAATATTCAATGCATGGACGAATGGTAGATTTATAATTGCGTAAGATAGATTCCAGCGAGGAAAGTTATCTAGCACAACACAGCGAACCAACTTTCTTAGCATTTGACCTCAATATAATCTAAATGTTAGCCTGAGGAGTAAATGTCTCATCAAACTTTTTAAGCTTATTTAAAACAAATGTATTTTTAGATTGTAAGAATTTAGGGGAGATAATAATGATTTTCTGCTTCAAATCCTAATATTTAACCCATAGCTGTGAGGAAATAAAGTGGATTCAAACCATTCTTAAATTTATTTGCGCGTAGGTGAATATAACAAACCCAACTAGAATTCGAACTCGGCTCACAGATTTTTCATTCCGAGCCGTTATCCATTACAACGCCAGCACATCTAAGCTTACATCACCTGATATTTCTGAGCGATCACCCATCTATCTAGGTAGTGACCAGGTTCAATTGGACGTGAACTGGTCTTTTAACGTGGTATGGCCGTAAACACATTTACATGGACCCAGTAGGAGAAGAGAGACAGACCTAGACACATCGTAATACTGAAAATGAATCTTGCAAAAGTTATGAGCAACTAGAGGAACATAGAATTAACTGCTTTTTGTTGATGGAAGAAAAGTTAAAATTGTACAAAATAAGTTTATTTATACATTCAGAGATTAAATGCTGTAGTCAGTACTTAGCGTGACTCCCATTAGACATTAACAACAGCATTAACTCGACGTTAGATGGGGAATAAAACTAAAATTATTTAATCAGGAATGTTCTACCATTTGTCTTGACAAAAAACTCAAAATTTCTGCGAGTTTTTTTTTTTTTTTTTTGCTTTCTGTTACACGTAGGTGGAACTCAGCACAAGGCCTTTTTAGGTGAGGTTTCCGAGTCCTTAAGCTCGGAAAAAATTTCCCGTAAACACTGCATAAGGCAGGGTCAGAACTACTGTCGGTTTTTCCCATATAAGTCTATACCCTTTGGCGGAGCCTCGTCTGTGTTCCTCCTGTCCGAAGGGAGTGAGGAAGACAGTTGCCAACCAGATCGAGCCGAGACTGATGGGTTTCTGTCCGAAGACAGAGACACCGACAGTCAGATATATATATATATATATATATATATATATCTTGCATTAAAATTAATTTCTATTTTGTTTTGCCCATTTTGATTATCCTATAGCAATTCTTTTACCAAGTGTTTCTGTCTTATTCGACGTTTTTTGGTTAATGATTTTCTAATGCTTTCATTTCGATTACTTTTACGTTGTAGTCATCTTACTGTATACATTAGCGCTTCAGTAGTCATACTGCTTCCATTCGTTACAAGTTATTAATTTTGGGTTGGATACTAATAACCTCACTAGCTTTCTTTGATCTCGTTTGTCTAACTTTCAAGATCTACCAAACTTTTGTTTACATTTTCAAAACTCATTCAACATTACGATGCTTCTTCTGGGTAACTTGAACAACATTATTCCAAGGTCCTTAGCGATCTCATGTTGACTCATTGTTTATGACATTTCTATAATTTTCATCTTCTTCTACAAATTCACTCATCGCGTTTTGAAAAACTAAAACTTAAAGTCTCCAGGTTTGATGCGATCTGCGTTTTATCCTTTAATAGGAGAAATTTGCATGTGTATCTTAATTTTGCATGATGCTAAAATTGAGCGGTGTCTAGTATCTCATAACTTTTGCATGCCTCATTGTCACTATAACAATACATTCAGATCTGCATTTCCTATTGTATTGGTTTTTTTAATCGTTTCACCCCAGGAGAGAGTGATTGACGGTAGATTTCATTAAAATTATAGTTATCAGGGAATCAAGAAATCGGAAAGGAATTCCATGGTTGAGAAGTGGAACAAGTGGGAGTTTCTATAATTGAAGCGGCTGTTGCATCTAACATTTAACATTAAAATCTACTAGGAAAAAAGCTTTTCAAAACAGCTGCCCTGAAAATATTTGTAGAAAAGGAAAAAGGAATCTAAATCATGTCGGTGAAAAAACAACTGAATCGATATGCCTGATCAGGGTCAATTACATTACAGATCCGTCTTTAAATTTTGTCAAAATGTCGAAAATGTCGAAATATACAGCAGGAACCCCAGACAATATATGGCCACTGTATTCAATGCACAAATGGTAGATTTGCAAATGTGCAATATGGATTCTGACGAGAAACATTTTCTGACACGATTCAATGAACCAACTTTCCTCACAGTAGACGCAGCAATCGATTGGATATAGTTGCTTCATTTCATGTCAGTAGTAAACAAGAAGGCATAGTGTGCTGCACTCCTGGATAGTTTTTAAAAAGTTCTCTGTAATTACTAAATGAAATTAGTTTTGTTTTAGAGGACTTAAAATTTACTAGCCATATCTGATTGGAGGTCTTTTTTTAAAAAGCAGATATATGCCGCCGTGTCTGTTGGACTTGCTACTAAAACGGCAAAATAGTTGTGCCATCTGCATAAATACCTCGTTGGGAACTAATGACATCAGAGAGATTGATGAGGATCAGAAACAGCCTAGGGTCAAGGAAAGAGAAGTGGAAGACCCCCGCGTTAATATGAACTTATCTGGAAGCGTACCCGTTTAACACGACTTTCATTGCACGACGATTTGTTACGAACAATTGGATTAAGCTATATATTCGTCCTCTGCCATTGTGGCCGTTGAGCTTCCCCGGAAGGCCAGCATGCCAAAACCTGTCGAAGGTCTTTGAAATATAGAGAGCCACAGCCCGAGCTTAGCCATTCTTTTCTAAAGCTTGATAGAAAAATTCAGCGATGGCCGTTAACACATCAAGTGGCGAAACGATAGCTATATTGTTCGTCTGTAAGGGGGTCGTGCGAAGTAATATAATTAACCAGTTCAGCATTGATTAGGGCCCCGAATAAAGGTAAATGACTAATAAGGCGACAATTTGAGGATTCAAAGCGTTTCACGGACCTTTTCATAATAGGAATTATAGAGAGGACTTTCAACAAGCTGGAAAACAGGAAGCAAAGATGCATTTGTTGTAAAGTTTGGAGAGAACAGATGCCAGCTCAGAAGCACATTACTTTAAGACAACTGCAGGGATCCCGTCACATCCGCTTGCCTTGTGGTGGTCTAATTTGGAAATGATATGAGAGACTAATAACGAGGTTATGCGCATATCATCCGGTAGACTCTCCGTTCTAAGTTGGAAATCTGTCAGAGGTACTCCAGATAAGTCATGAGTTAAGTTGGGAGATACCTTCAGAGTAAAGCACTAGACCTTATCTGAGGTAGATGTCAATACTTGAAATTAATTGAAGTGAGATGGAACTGAGAATTTGCTATTGTTCAGTGCAAAGCCGTCAGTAACCTTTAGAAATAAACCTTTGGATGTTATACGTTGTCTTTTTATCAGTAAATAACGAGTTTGAATACCTTACGAGCAATGATAAAAAGACCTTTGTTACAATCAGTACATTGCCGATCGCGCGCGTGCGTGTGTGTGTGTGCGTGTTTGTGTATGTGTGTGTTTTAATCATTTTAGCCCAATCAAGGCGGGACCGCCACTAGTGCGCAAGGGTTTGCAGTGAGAGAAAAACAGGGTACAGGGATGTTAAAGAAAGGTTAAAAGATGGATAGGATTCAAAGAAATAGAAGATGAAAATTGACGTTCAATTTTGGGCGATTGTGGCTATCAGAGAAGCAAGTAAATGGAAAAGAGTTCTATATGCGGGAGGTGCTAGAAAAGAAACTGTTAAAGCAGAAGAGATGGTTACATATTATCTTAATGGTAAAAGAGTAGGGCCTAGATGCCAATCTAGAAGCATGCTTAAATTCATGTGGTCGGAGTCACGTTGGTAAAAAAAGTGACTGAAGTCGAGATGCTAAGTCAGGATCCATTACATTGCAGAACTTTCTTTGGATTTTGTCGAGAACTTCAAGATGACTAGCAGGAGCAATCGGCCAGATATGGCAACAGTATTCAATGTAACGGAGGAATGATATATTTACATATGTTCAAGATAGATTATGATGAGAAAAACCTTCTGCCCGACACAGTGACCCAACCTTCCTACCAGATGTAGTCGCTCCACTGCAGGTCTGTTGAAAAAGTTATGCGAAGGAGATGCAAAGAGTTGATATCTGACTAGCATCATCCATTCTGATGCATGACAGGAAATTTTATTTATGGTTGTTAAAGGAGAGCAATATTGTTTTGGAGGCATTAAAATTTACGAACCATTTTCTACACCAGTCAATCATTGATTGAAGATCCTTTTCAAGAGCAGCAGCCAGATTTACTTCGTCAGCCTTGGCAGATTTGCTATTGAGACGGAAGTAAATGGTGATGTCATCTGTATAGATTCCCACTTAGGCACTGAGTACATCAGGAAGATAATCGATGAAGATCAAAACATCATAGGACCTAAGGTAAAGCCTTGAGGGACGCCCGCGTTCGTGTGTGAAAGTATCTGGAATCTCACCCATTCAAAACTACCTTCATTTCACTATTTTATAGGAACAATTGGATTAAATCAAACAATCATACAGAAATACGGTAACCCTGCGCAGAAAGCCATCATGCTAAACCCTGTCAAGAGCTTTCGTGATATCCAGAGCAACAGCTCGAGCCCCGCCATTATGACTAAGAACTTAGTATCCGTATTCAGGGATGGCTTTCAGTACATTTACGGTAGACATGGCGAAGTAGAAGCCACATTGTTTGTTAGAGGGTACGTTGTGAGAAGAGAGACGCTTAACTACTTCAGCACTGGTTAGAGCCTCAAACACTTTGCAGAGAGATGTAAGAGACTACTAGGACGGTAGTTAGAAGGGTAAGAGATTTCCACAGGGTTCTTAAAACAAGAACTACAGATGAGGACTTTCAACAAGCAGGAAATTAGGAAGCAATGAGGCAATAGTTTTACAGTTTTGAGAGAACAGAACATTTCTTCCATCACCACCACTTGCTTTATAGAAGTTTAGTTCAGAAATTATGTCCGAGATCAGGGAGGGCGTTATGAAAATACAACTCCGTTGAGCCCCTGTTCTAGGAGAAAAATCGGGTGTAGATACTCCAGACGAATCAAGTGTTGAGTTGCAAGAGAATATGGAAGCAAAACATTCAACCTTGTCTGCTTCGAATTGGAGGACTTGGAATTGCTTAAATAGAGAAGGGATCGAGAATTTGCTGTTATTTATCACAGATTGCAGAGCCGCCAGTAATGTTTGGAACCGAACTTGCGAGGTGCTAGATGCTGTTTCATTTTATCAGCAAATAATAACTTAGCATCATTTAGGACACGCTTGCAGTCATTACGAGCAGAGATAAAGAGGCGCCTACTGTAATCAGAAGTGTTGTTCCGGTATAGCTGGAAGATGTGATTCCGGTAAGCAATAGCAGCCGATCAAACAAACAAGAATCAAGAATATGTACGATATTAAACTCAGAATTTCCTTGCTGGAATGAAAATATCGATGCCAGTTCTTAACCAGAGGGCGCAGTTTTGAACAAGGAGACTAAGAACTTTGTTGCAAGGGACATCGCAAAGGAAATCACGGAATGAGTCCGTCCGCTCGTTGATAACAGAAAGATATTATGTTTGTAAAAGGCTCATCGATGGAGGAGGAGTAGAAAGATATGTTTACAGAAACCACTGCATGAATTGCGTAAATTCATGCGGTCAGAGTACCAGGGAAAAAATCTCGTTTTGTATAGAAAACGTTCAAATCAGTCTAAAATAATTTCTGTTTGAGAAAGCAGGTTGGAAAATGAATCATCTAATCTCAGAAAAAGAAGAATAGGCGAGTCAATTGATTTATAAAAAAAAATAAAATAGAAACCTGTGACATTTTCTGTCATCAAATTATATCAACAATTAAGCACGCTTAATTATTTTGGACTACGCTGTAAAAATCGGTTGTCCTTTTGCACTTGATTTTTAACTTTAAGTTGAAAAAGTACAAATAATTAACCGATCAAAAGTAATTTTTCCGAAGAAGTGAACGATTTCGTTATCCATTTTACAAATAAATCTTTTATAAGTCTACTGTCGTCATGGAAAATGTTCAAACGTTCTATATTCCTTAGTCCCACCTATTTTAACCATCACGGCTAAAGGCCGCGTACAATGAGGCGAAAACCCCTTGTTCCTTTTTTTATTCCATTAGTGATAAGTAAGTTTCCCTTGAACATCTTCTTTCCACGAACCGCAACTTTATAGAATCCATTCCTAATCTTAACCTGTTCAAATCTAGTGTTAGCCGTTATCTTCCCCACATATCCTCCTAAACTAATCCTCTTAATCTTACTATGCTCTCTCATTCATTAACCCTATACATAGCATGACTCTTTGGCCTTGTATAGAGTGAACACTGTTTAAAAATATCTAAAGAAATATAGGAAAAGGGAATGATTGCTTCTATAAAAAAAACAAAAAGAAGACTGCTCCTTAAATATCATTTCTTTTGTTTGGTTACAAGAATCAATATTTTAATCAAATGAATTGCGATTACATTCGTGCCTTCTGCTCAGATGAACTTAGCTCACTGGTACCCCCTATACATGAATTTACTCGAGCCACAAGCTTAGCAACTAGGCCCCACCCTTTTACTGTGAAACCAATAAATTGTAAATTGTACTCCATCAGCTTCTTCTCTCGCACTTCCCGCCTGTGAAATTCCCTTCCGTTTACTTGCTTTCCCGACAGCTACAATCTTCAAGAATTCAAATGTAAAGTCAATAGTCATCTCCTGTCTCACTCTCATGCTTCTTACTTCGTCCACCCCACTCTCAACAGTATTCTTATCCTTCTTCTACCCTCTTTCTGACACCCCCTGTAACCTGTCACTCTTTCTCATATCTTACCTCCTATGTAACCCCCTGCTCAACAGTGGCAGTAAAATGCTTTGCTTAGGGCGACACGATTATAAAAAATTTTTAAAAAAACATACGTCTTTATATGGAGTAGATCAGCGTAAGAAAAACGAAAAGTGAGAAGAATTTTAACAGAAGACGATAAGCGCAACACCGAAATCCAAAGGCGCATTGGGATGTCTAGAGATTCATTCCAAAAGCTAAGCAAAGTATTAAGAAACAGAAAACACCGTTAGAACAAACAAAAAAGAGTATTCACTTACGTGCAAATACCCTTGGGAAAGGTATTAATCCGTCTCTTCCTTCCAGTTATGGGTTAAATAACAGGACAGATTGGGTTCTATAGCCTTGGCTGGCAACCAGTCTACCACAGAAAGCAATAGCAACCTACTGCGAGATAATCTTCTGTCCAGTCAGCCATGTCTCTTTCGAGACATGATCGCCCAAGCGTGTTTCACGTATGTCACTTCACTGACTGACTTAACTGTTACGTTATATAAAGCGTCCAATATAGTATTGAATGCTGAACAATAGCCTCAAAAATAAATCAACCTGAAACTTTATTTTATACCAAATGAAACAATGAAAATGTGGTACTACAGAAGGATGCTAAGGATAACATAAACTACATCTGAACAAGTAATTTTAGAGAAAATGGAAACATAAAGGCAATTTATACTTAACGTCAAGAAGAGATAGTTGAAATTTCTAATGAGGACAGATTGAATGGGGCTTTTGGGAGGTTTTTATAATCATATCGTCCCAAGCAAGGCAGCCTACTGCCACTGGTGAGCAGGGGGTTACATAAGGGAAAAGTTATGAGGAAGTGTGACAGGTTACAGGGCGTGTCAGGAAGTGGGTAAGAGAAGGATTATGATACTGAGAGTGGAGTGGACGAAGAAAGAAGCACGAGAAAGAAGATGCAAGTTATCAAGATATGAGATAACTATTGACTTTACACTTAAACTCCTGGAGATTGTAGCTGTCTAGGAAGCAAGTAAACGGAAAGGAATTCCACAGGTGAGAAGTGCGAGAAAAAAAAAACTGTGGAGTAGAATTTGTGTTTACATTTTATTGGTTTCACAGTAAAATGGTGGGACCTAGTTGTTAATCTTGTGACTCGAGCAAATTCATGCATAGCGGGGACCAGCTAGCTAAGTTAATTGGAGCAGAAGCCGTGAAAGAAAGTACTTGTAGAAGAGACACAGAGAAACCACATTGCGCCGGTGAGAAAGTGACTGTATCTGAGATGCCAGGTCGGGATCGATCACATTACATATTCTCCATTAGATTTTGTCAAGGGCCCCTAGGTGAATAGCAAGGGCACCCGACCAGATATGGCAGCAATATGTAAGAGGGAAAGGGGAAAATAACGCATAACATATCTAGTGAGTTTGAAAAAAATAGATGGCAATGAATGCTGGGAAATCTTCTTACAGATAGAGAAGAGTCTTGAAGCAACAGAAATGCAGTTCTACAGATGATTGCTGAGGATACCATGAACCGAATATGTGAGGAACGACAAAATTTTAGAGGAAATGGAAACAAGAAGAATACTCACATTATTTACATTGTTCTGACTGTTGTCATCATCTTTTTTGCCATGTTTACGACGTTTCGGCCGTTTTACACTCCGACCTACTTCAGGTGCTACGAATTTCAAACCGAACCCTTTATTTCAATCACTGGAACATATCACTCTCATTCCATGTGCAATGCCACTTCCACGTGTCATGTAGTCGTCTCACTTTAATTTAACTCTTTAAGTTATTTGTTCACGTATGCAGCAGTCAAGTCTTGAAATTAAAACTATTTGGGTTAAGTCACTGGAACTAACCAACGCTTATATTTACTGGGCCTTGTGTCCTTGGTTAAATGTAAATAATGTAAATACTAGCTCATCTCAGAAGTAAAAACAAATATCAAAAAAGATACTTACACTTAACATCAGGGAGAAACAGTTGAAATTTCTAGAGCACATGATGAAGAAAAAGGGCTTGGAGAATCTGAGACACGCAATACATTTTGAAGGCAAGAAAAATAGATGAAAACAACACCTAGCCTAAGTGAGTTTGAGTAAATGGATAGCAGAACAAGTTTTAGGATAGATAACAAAAGAACAAATTTATTAAGAGTTACAAAGGACAGGAACTTGTGGAGAGCCATGATTACCTACGTCTTGGAGGAACAAGGCGCATCGAAGAAGATCATCGTATCGTTAGAATATAGTCTATTCATTGCTATAAACATCGACAATTGACAGCGCTTTGAAAAATTTACAGTGACTTTATGGATGAGTGAGTTATACATTCAGTACCGTAGCAGGAGTTTCGGTTAAAGAAAAGATAACCGTATATGCCCTTTACTTACCTGGTGTCATTTACTTACCTGGTGTCAATCTCGAACCCAGGTGGCATTTGCCCTGATATTTCCTCGGTCATGTTGATTGCTTGCTGCGTTTATCTTTTATAAGTCCGCCGTCGGGCGCCATCAACAGCGGATGCCCGGCAATATTTAATTCAGGGCACGTCTCTAGAACGCTGGGCAACAAACAATAAGAATGTACGCTAAAAAGTGGAGTTGTTTTTATTGATGGTGATGATGATCAAGTGGCAGTGGGGTGGTGTGTATGATCGTGATTCATTTTTAAATCATTTCTGTATAAGTTTTGCGCCTCGTAAACTTTAATATGAAAATGCATATAAAATTTGATCGACTTTCCACTAGCTTCTTTTTCTTTTTCCTGTTTTCCACCTTTCTTTTTCTCTCTTTCTCTTTCTCTCTCTCTCTCTCTCTCGCCCACTATTTTTCCTGTTTTCCACCTTTCTTTTTCTCTTTTTCTCTTTCTTTCTCTCTCTCTCTCTCTCTCTTTCTCGCCCACTCTTTTTTCTTTCTTTATCTCTCTCATTGTCATTTCTCTCCTTCTCTCTTGTTTCCTCTCTTTCTTTTGCTTCTTCTCTACTTTCTCTTTTTCATTACCTGTATTTCCTTTTTTGAAGAGACAATGAAACAATCTGGTTACATATGAGGATGTTTTTATGGAACGTGCACGAGTGTCCAACTGAACTTCATCGATATGAGAAAATTCTGTTTGTGTTTGCCAACAGTATGTACGTGAGTGTGTGTCAATGCATACACGCTCTCCTTTTTGGTATCTCTATAGCATGAATTGAAACTTACTACTAAATTGACAGTTAGGTCTCTTTATTTTACTGTTGAAATAGCAAGATGTAACTGTAAGTTCTATTCTACTTGTTTCTTTTCTTGCACTTCTCGCGTACGGTTTCTTGTTTTCAATCCACTGATAATTTTCAAAAATGTTTATGTAATGTCAGTCGCCTGTTCTTTTATTGTCCTTCCTCCTCATTAAAAACGTCTCATTCTCGTTTATTCTTAGTTACCCCTATTTTCCACTTGCTTGAAGTTAAATTATTTAAAAAAAACAAAATAAATAAGATAAAAGGAACAAGTTGGAAACCCAAATTTGTGATTATGACTTTTTATTAGGCTGTTCGGAAGTTCAAAATAAGGTCCTATTTATTCAAATTTTATCCCTGAATTAATGGATTTAATTTATTAATGTATTTAACACTGGAAGACTAACCGTCAATTAAAGTTACGCTACTACTAACCATGGGTATATCATACCCGATTTTGAAAATATCAAAAATATATTAAATATAATTCTTTATTTGAAATATTTTACAAGCAGGCACTTCAAAATTTGTACTTTGAGTTAACATTAATAGGAACTGTAAAACATATTATTTAGGTAAGAAATTCAGGTACTGAAAATTTGATTAAATTGTTATTAAAATGGCGTCATTTGCGCCGGGTACTATATACCCATGGTTAGTGTTCTCGGGTTAAACAGTGTTTAAATCAGTCAAAATCAGAAAAACGAACATCGATATATGAGCTTATTTATGCCTTTACAAAAAACTCTAAATGTCTGATCGCCAATAAATTTTTAAATACAGTTTCTTCATTGTCTTTGCAATGGAATATCTTTTAACTTAAAAAAAAATTGTCGACGATTTAAAAAAAAAAATGGTAGTCAATGAGCAAAAAATTAAAAGAAAGTGGCGTATCCTAAGTCTCGTATCCCAAGTCGGTGAGCTTCTGCATTGCCACCCTAGTGACATCTTTCAATGCATTGTCGTGAAATAGAATTGGGCCTCGTCAATTAACCAGTGCTGGTCACATTTTGCTTAACTGAATGTGAATTTCATGCCGTTACTGACAGTAAGCTCTGACAGTAATGCTCTCTTTAAATTCAAGAAAACTTAACTGGACCCCGGCCTTCGGGCTGGAGTCCAAAATGACCAAAATAAGACCAGTTTAAGACCAGTTTAGACCGGTTTTGAACCTATCCACCGCCATGGATATGTAATATTTAACAATGACCTGGGCGTACGCGCTCATGTTCCCAACGTTAAAAAAGACCTTGTGTCACATCTCTCTCAAGTGGGGGAGAAGAATAAATATCACTGGATCACGGCAATGGCGGATCACCAAACATTCACGATAATCTTCTTTTGGTGCAACTTTGGTTTAGGAATATGTTTGGGTTCTTCGTCATGATCAAGCCATTGAACAGATCTTTCACGATTATCAAAAAGGGCCGAATTTCTTCTCAGAAGTCACTATCGCACACTTCAAAACCTGACTTTCACAAAGTTTATGTGTAATTCATTTATCGAGTGACTTCTTCTTCAGGACGTATGCGATCATGGCCTTCCACGTCTCACTATCCCTGGTGGCTCTTAGCATGCTTTCTCCGGTAACATCTCGCAACCCCCATTGTCATTCACCTGCTCAGGCCCTTCAAATATATTATCCGCTGCTTTCCTCTGTCTCTTTTTCCCACTATCTGGCCTGACAGTATCAGGTTCTCCAAACCCTTCTTCCTCATGTCATAGGAAGTTCAGTTGTCTGTTCCTGATGCTCAATATTAATTTCCTTTTCGTTTTACACCTCATCATTGCTCACATGCTTGGTTCATGATATCTGCAGCATCCTTCTGTAGAACCACATTTCAGCTGCTTCTAGTTTTTTCATCTTTGTTGATATTGTTCAACATTCACTGCCATTTTGAAGAACTGACATTATATAACAATCTAGTACTCTCTTTGTTTCTAGTAAAAGTTTCCTGTGTCTTAATACTTTACTCAGCTTTTGGAACGCGTCCTTCGCTATGCCAATACGCCTTCGGATCTGTGTCACACTTTCCGTCTTCTGTTAGAACACTTCCCAGGTATTTAAATTTTTGTACCTGCTTGATTTTAATATTCTCCATCTGTATTTGGTATTTTTGGGTTGCTCTTTTTGCTGATGACCATGCATTCGGTTTTCTTACAGTTTATTTGTAGTCCTTTTTGTCACTCTCTTCAGCTACCTTCTGTAGGAGGTCTTCTAGTTCCCTTTCCGTGTCTACAATCAGCACTCTATCGTCTGCGTATCTTATGTTGTTCAAATTGTGGCCTCCGATGACAAATCCTGGCATCTAAGGTTCTCAAAATATTCTCGCTGTACAACTTTAATAGATCTGGTGAAAAGACACATCCTTGTCTTACGCTTCTTTCCATCTTTGTATATCTGCAGAATTCGTTACCTGTCCGCATGTAGGCAATTTGCTGCCAGTAGAGATTTTTAATTACCTTAATGTCTTTCCCAAATATGTCGATATTATCTTGAGACGGTCACATATGATCGAATTGCTGACACTCATTATCTGAGACATTTCACTAACATTTTGATTTGTGTTTCGTTCAACTAGTATTTGCAATTGCTGATTGTCAATTGCAGATGGACGTCCTCTACCACCATGATCATGAAGACTCGTATTCCTGCAATCTTAGAAATGTAGCAAAATATTGTAAAAATTTAAATATTTTATTGAATTTTAGGTACTTTGGTTGTATAGTATTACTGGCGGAGATGCTTGCTGAGAAAATGTTAGAAAATTGCTAATAGATTTTAAGTATACTATAGATACCGCTTTTATTTCTTATAATATCGTGTATGGACACCCGTATTTACAACGATTGGCACGTTTATACATGCACGAAAATGAAAATTTTTTTTTTAAATACTACGCGTTGATGACACGTTGTAATCGTTTTCATTGATGAGCGATAAATATAGTTTTTACTAAATAACAACATTGTTTAAACGCTGGAAATTAATGCAGAATTTTAAAAGACTTAAAAGTTTACAATAATTGTTTTAAAATTTTTACCAAATGAAAGTAGTTCTTATAAAAATTCATTATTCATTGAAAATGTTTTTCTTTAGATAATAGTGTTCATAATATATAATATTCATAAAAGCAATTGAAAGGTTTTTTATTTAAATAGTGTCTTAGTTCCATTGCACTTTTGATTTTATGATTCCTAGCAAATATTTTGTGACAGAGAGCATCACAAAAAATTGATTTATATTTTCCAAGAACTTGTCCTTATAATAAATGTGAACATTAAGTGTCACAAAAAGAATTTCTCAAAATTTCATAAAAATAAATAAATGGTGAAAACTAAAAGATGTATAAATGTTCTGCAATTAAAAGAAAGAGTAGAAGTCTTCTGTCGAAACAAGAAATTGGAGAAATTTAAAATATTAGTGTATTATCTGATTTGTTTGGCAATACGGAAACTACTTAGTTGGTTTACGACCATATCACGTTAAAATACCGGTTCTCATCCGAACACCGAAGTTAAACCACGTCGAGGCTGGCCAGTATCAAGATTATTGACGGCTCGTGAATACCGGGTGCTATAAGCTTATATGTAAAGGAGTTGCAATGGATAACGGCTCGGAACTGGTAATTGGAGAGACGAGTTCCAATTCCAATCGGGTTCGTTACATTCACTTATGCGCAAATACAATTGGGAAAGGTCTGAATCCACCTCTTCTCTACCAGCTATGGTTTAAATAGTAGGACTTGTATCATCAAATCATTATCATCAAAAATAAAATAAATTTAACTTTAAATAACCTACAAAAAGCTGATGAGCTGTAAAGAACAAATCAATGAATCAAAAACGTAGTTTGTTGTAATTTCCATTGACACACACAAAATGTGAAACCAAATCAAATATGTTTGGGAGCGACCCTTTTTACACAACAAATGGACAGATGTGTACAAATAATCCTGCCTATACAGAGAACGGCAGTACCTGTCACAGAGAGTTTTCTCGCTGCGACAGCATTTCTCACTGTCAGCCCTCTGCCTTCGGGCAGAGGGCGCTCTCTGCAGAGAGCACTAACACAGTTGTGGTTCCGCCGAAAGGTAGAAGCACGACTGGGGAAAAATAGACAGGTATTTTTTGGCCGGGCCATATAGATAGGAGATTAACACTCATAACTGACCATGTGTCACATGTTGCCCTTAGTGGGAGGGATTGCTAAATATAGTGTTTGTCACAGAGAGTTTTCTAGGTGCGACGACATTTCTCACTGTCAGATCCCTGCCTTCTGGCAGAGGACGCTCTCTGCTTCCGAGCAGAAAGCACTAACCCTGTCGTGGTTCCACCGAAGGGTAGAAGCACGACTGGGGAAAAATAGACAGGTATTTTTTGGCCGGGACATATAGCCTGGAAATTCCCACTCATAACTGACCATGTGTCACATGTTGCCCTTAGTGGGAGGGGCAACTAAATATAGTGTTTGTCGCAGAGAGTTTTCTCGCTGCGACGACATTTCTCACTGTCAGATCCCTGCCTACGGGCAGAGGACGCTCTCTGCTTCCGAGCTGAGAGCAATAACCCAGTCGTGGTTCCGCCGAAGGGTAGAAGCACGACTGGGGAAAAATAGACAGGTATTTTGGCAGAGTCATATAGCCTGGAAATTCCCACTCATAACTAACCATGTGTCACATGTTGCCCTTATTGGGAGAGAAAACTAAATATAGTCTTTTGTCACAGAGAATTTTCTCGGTGCGACGGCATATCTCATTGTCATATCTCTGCCTTCGGGCAGAGGGCGCTCTCTGCTTCCGAGCAGAAAGCACTAACACAGTCGTGGTTCCACCGAAGGGTAGAAGCACGACTGGGGAAAAATAGACAGGTATTTTTTGGCCGGGCCAAATAGCCCGCAAATTCCCACTCAAAAACTGACAATGAGTCACATGTTGCCCGTAGACGGAGGGACAGCAACATATAGTGCCTGTCACCGAGAGTTTTCTCGCTGCGACCGCATTTCTCACTGTCAGCACTCTGCCTACGGGCAGAGGGGGCTCCCTACTTCCGATCAGAAAGCACTCACCTAGTCGTGGTTCCACCGAAGGGTAGAAGCCCGACTGGGGAAAAATAGACAGGTATTTTTTTGGCGAGACATATTGCCCGGAAATTCCCACTCATAACTGACCATGTGTCACATGTTGCCCTTAGTTGTAGGGACAACTAAATATAGTGTTTTGTCACAGGGAGTTTTCTCGCTGCGACGGCATTTCTCACTGTTAGCCCTCTGCCATCGGGCAGAAGGCGCTCTCTGCTTCCGAGCAGAAAGCATTAAACAAGTCGTGGTTCCACCGATGGGTAGAAGCACGACCGGGGAAAAATAGACAGGTATTTTTTGGCCAGGCGATATAGCCTGGAAATTCCCACTCATACCAGACCATGTGTCACATGTTGCCCTTTGTGGGAGGGGCAACTAAATATAGTGTTTTGTCACTGTGTTTTCTCGCTGCGACTACATCTCTCACTGTCACCTCTCTGCCTTCGGGCAGAGGGCGCTCTCTGCTTCCGAGCAGAAAGCAATGACCCAGTCGTCGTTCCGCCAAAGGGTAGAAGCATGACTAGGGGAAAATAGACAGGTATTTTTTTCCGGTCCATATAGCCCGGAAATTCCCACTCATAACTGACCATGTGTCACATGTTACCCTTAGTGGAAGGGACAACTAAATATAGTGTTTGTCACAGAGAGTTTTCTAGCTGCCATTACATCTCTTACTATGACATCTCTGCCTTCGGGCAGAGGGCGCTCTCTACTTCCGAGCAGAGAGCAATAACCCAGTCGTGGTTCCGCCGAAGGATAGAAGCACGACTGGGGAAAAAGTAGACAGGTATTTTTTGGCCGGGCCATATAGCCCGGAAATTCCCACTAATAACTGACCATGTTTTCACATGTTGCCCTTAGAGGGAGGGGCAACTAAATATAGTGTTTTGTCACAGACTGTTTTCTCGCTGCAACTACATCTCTCACTGTCACCACTCTGCCTTCGGGCAGAGGGCACTCTCTGCTTCCGAGCAGAGAGCAATAACCCAGTCGTGGTTCCGCCTAAGGATAAAAGCACGACAGGTATTTTTGACAGGGCCATATAGCCTGGAAATTCCCACTCATAACTAACCATGTGTCACATGTTGCCCTTAGTGGGAGGGAAAACTAAATATAGTGTTTTGTCACAGAGAATTTTCTCGGAGCGACGGCATATCTCACTGTCATCTCTCTGCCTTCGGGCAGAGGGCGCTCTCAGCTTCCGAGCAGAAAGCACTAACACAGTCGTGGTTCCACCGAAGGGTAGAAGCACGACTGGGGAAAAATAGACAGGTATTTTTTGGCCGGGCCAAATAGCCCGCAAATTCCCACTCAAAAACTGACAATGAGTCACATGTTGCCCGTAGTCGGAGGGACAGCAACATATAGTGCCAGTCACAGAGAGTTTTCTCGCTGCGACGGCATTTCTCACTGTTAGCACTCTGACTTCGGGCAGAGGGCGCTCTCTGTTTCCGAGCTGAGAGCAATAACCCAGTCGTGGTTCCGCCGAAGGGTAGAAGCTCGACTGGGGAAAAATAGACAGGTATTTTTGGCAGGGCCATATAGCCTGGAAATTCGTACTCATAACTAACCATGTGTCACATGTTGCCCTTAGTGGGAGGGAAAACTAAATATAGTGTTTTGTCACAGAGTGTTTTCTGGCTGCGACTACATCTCTCACTGTCACCACTCTGCCTTCGGGCAGAAGGCGCTCTCTGCTTCCGAGCAGAAAGCACTAAACCAGTCGTGGTTCCGCCGAAGGATAGAAGCACGACTGGGGAAAAATAGACAGGTATTTTTTGTCCGGGCCATATAGCCTAGAAATTCCCACTCATACCAGACCATGTGTCACATGTTGCCCTTAGTCGTAGTGACAACTAAATATAGTGTTTTTTCACAGAGAGTTTTCTCTCTGCGACGGCATTTCTCACTGTCATCTCTCTGCCTTCGGGCAGAGGGCGCTCTCTGTTTCCGAGCTGAGTGCAATAACCCAGTCGTGGTTCCGCTGAAGGGTAGAAGCTCGACTGCGGAAAAATAGACAGGTATTTTTTGGCCGGGACATATAGCCTGGAAATTCCCACTCATAACTGACCATGTGTCACATGTTGCCCTTAGTGGGAGGGGCAACTAAATATAGTGTTTGTCGCAGAGAGTTTTCTCGCTGCGACGACATTTCTCACTGTCAGATCCCTGCCTTCGGGCAGAGAGCACTCTCTGTTGCCGAGCAGAGAGCAACAACCCAGTCGTGGTTCCGCCGAAGGGTAGAAGCATGACTGGGGAAAAATAGACAGGTATTTTTTGCCGAGCCATATAGCCCGGAAATTCCCCCTCGTAACTTACCATGTGTCACATACTGCCTTTAGTGGAGAGACAACTAAATATAGTGAATGTCACAGTGAGTGTTAGAGAGAGTATGTAACAGGAGTTCAGTTGAGTAGTTGTACTGCCGTTTAGTTCGTCAGTAAGAATATAGACTTATTATCCGGACTTACTTCTTATCTACAAGGTTGTATATATTGATTGGTCAGTATTAATATAGACTTATTATCCGGACTTACGTTTTATCTACAAGATTGTATATATTGATTGGTCAATACGAATATAGGCTTATTACCCGGACTTCTTATCTACAAGATTGTATATATTGATTTCTACTAACAGTATTCCTAGTAATCCTGAATCTACTAACCCGTGTTCCATGTTGTATATATTTTGTTCAATATACTTATATTTTCTCTCTCCATATCTGTTTTTGTTATTATAATTTTGTGTGGTTTCTAAACAAAAATACACAACAGAAAATGATCTTTGGACTTCAAAATCGTTTACGCGGTCTTGTGAGGTACGAATTATTCTCTACTCTGCAGCCTTTTCCACAGACGCCACATTTCAAGCTTCTAGGTAGCCTATCATTATTTCCATAACAAATGTTTAAATGAGTTCCATTCTTTAATTCCACCAGTTCAAACATTTATACCTAAGACACGCCATGCTACTTTCAATCTTATTTACTCCGAGTTCCAAATTTAAGAAGAATGTTTCACTCAGATAGCTTATTTCCCCAAGATTTTCCAGTTTGTAGAGCAGATTCCCGCGTAGATACTTCCGTCAACACTTCAATTTTAACTTAAGCTAAAAAAAACAGTCATTAGCTTTCCTTCTTGTCCTTCACTTGCTACCAATTCTTCTTTCATTCTCATAATATTCAACATTGCCATTTTAACAATAACGTTTATCCTTGAGCGGTTCTCTAGCCTTATATTGCGTGAATTTTAGTACCAAACATCGCGTGATAATGTCCTCCACTCGGGTCATTTTCTATCTTTTTCACAAGATTGATTTCAAGTCAGGTCGATATCTATAAATCTTGTTTATTTTTTGGCTATATTTTTATAGATTTGCCTTTCTTTTTGTTCCCCTTTTCTGACTTCCATTTCAGGGGCGCTCTGGTTGGCCTATCTCTCGGTAGCATCTTTAAACATCTTAATGATGATCATGTCTTGCAGGTTGCATAAACCTGATCTCTAGGAATTCTTCATTCCTAGCATTATCAGGCTAGTATCAAATCAAAAAGTTGGTACCAGATTTTTATTGTTAATATAAAATGACCGCAACACCGCAGAAATTAGCACCAAAACAAAACCTATTGTCAAGTTACAGTCCTTAAACTAAGTGCCACTCGCATCTAGAAGATGGAAGTTGGCGGGCAAGACTGTGCTGAAGGTTGACGTTTTGTCCACAAATGAATGCCTTAAATATGAAGGATGAAAAATTAAACTTACGCCATATTAAGATTCTATGAATTTCGGAAAGGAGTAAGTGTCGCAACTGTGACAAAAACATTCAGAATGTTTATTTAGATCGTCATTCAACTCTTTGAACAGTCAAAAAATGGTTTAGCAGATTTATTCAGGGTAGTTTTAACCTAAACGATAAGCCGCACCTTCCGACGGCGATGAAGACGCCCTGCTTACCATCATGGTGAATAAACTGAATATTTTGACGGAAGAGATTGCTAAATGTTTGAAAATCAATATCTCAACTGCCTGTAACCATTTGGAGAAAATAAGTTTAAAAAATGGGTGATTTTTTTTCTATGACATCAATGCAAAACCTCAAGTTGGAAAACATATATTTTCAGAAGATTAAAATGTTATTCAGAAGATTAAAATATTGAAGCTGGAAACCTGCCAGTATTCTCTGTAATCTGACCTGACTCGTTCAGATCTTCATTTCTTCCTGTCTCTAGAGAACTATTTAAATAATAAAAATTTGACCTTGTACAGGCAGTTGAAAACTAGCTCACAACCTTGTTCCAACAAAAATCACGACGTTTCTACAGAAATTATATCAACAAACTTTTAGAACGAAGTCAGTTCTTAAAAACAAAGGAGACCATAGTATCGAGCATAGATATCAGAACGATGTTAAGAAAAGGTCTAAATTAAAAATAACTTTTTATTTTAAAACCTCAAAGAACATTTTATCAAGGAAAAATAAGGATATAAAGATAAATTATATAATTCCAAAATATAAAGATCATTTAAGTTATTTTGATAAAGTTATAAGAATAATTATATAACATTCTAAAAAAATAGATGATCAAAATCATCAGAACGATTAACAAAATCATGCTATTATAATGGATACATCATATCCAAATGAAAATAGCGTTCATAATTCATTAGTACTTGATGTGTAAACCTTTACTTTCTTGACATCTTTTGCTACATGAGCAAATTAATGTCTTGTATTCATTAACGGATATTTTCTCCCATTCTCCTTTCAAATTAGTCCATAGTTCTTTGACGTTTGTTGAATTCTTTTCCTTAGCTCTTTCGTTTAGTAACTTCCAAACATTTTCAATAGGATTCATGTCTGGGCTTTGAGCAGGCCACTCATAACAGTAACATCCTCCTCAGAAAGAAATGTCTTAACAGACTTCGCTGTGTGACATGGCGCGTTATCTCGCATAAATACAGCTGCTTGATTAATTGCAATTCTCAAATTAGGTAC
The DNA here is from genome assembly GCA_037127315.1 of Ascarosepion bandense. NCBI lineage: Eukaryota > Metazoa > Mollusca > Cephalopoda > Sepiida > Sepiidae > Ascarosepion > Ascarosepion bandense. The sequence continues at coordinate 2,411,469 of JBBBDQ010000143.1, read as the reverse complement.
GTTTCTTAAATATCTCTTTGTATACAGTTGCGTTAATTTTACCGTGTAGCCAAACAAGAGGTCCTGTGACATTAGATGAAATCATGCCAAACACCATCACACTTCTTCCTCCAAATTTAACGCTACTTTTAGTGCACTGAGGCAAATATCGTTTCTTAGGACTGCGTCCGACGAACCTTCTCCCGTCCCAACCGAACAGGTTAAACTGACTCATCGCTGAAATGAACCCAATCCCACTGTTCTTCTGTCCATATAACGTGTTCAATAGTAAATTTCAATCGGCTTATTTGACTCTTTTTAGAAATGTAAGGCTTCGTAGAGGCTACTCGACTGTTCAGATTTATTTCATTAAGTCTTCGGGAATTAGTGTGCTTTGATATTTTAATGCCAATGTTAGCATTAGTTCTTTTAGGAGTAGCGGTTGCTGTCACAAATCGATCCTTTTTTATTCTTTACCAATTCATCTGTCTTTCCTTGCTGTAGCTTTCCTAGGCCTGCCAGGTGGTTTCTTGGCTTCACTTGACCCAGTTTTCTCAAGTTTTCTTAAAATACTATGAATAACACTTTTAGATTTCCACACGCTCTTTGAAATAGCCCCAATCGAGAGTTTATCTTTATTACGTAACTTGACTATAAGTTTTGTAAGTTCCAATGACGTCAAAGATTTTTTCGCTATGTTTACAATGCAAGAACCAGTAAAGAGCCGGTGTAATTTAGTAAAATACCCAATTTTATATTCTTCCCCTAAAAATTTTTAAATAATGCAAAATAATTATTAAATTTTATGGATTTATTTAATCGTTCTGATGTTTTTGATCACCTATTTGTTTCGAATGTTATATAATTATTCTTATAACTTTATCAAAATAAGTTTATTGAGCTTTATAATAATAAATTATATAATTTATTTTATTGCCTTTTTTCCTTGATAAAATGTTCTTTGAAGCTTTAAAATAAAAAATTATTTCCTATTTAGACTTTTTCTTAACATCGTTCTAATCTTTATGCTCACTACTGTATATACGGAACTAATAAATGTTTTTTGTGAATACCTAACATTTGTTTTTTTAATTTTCTAATCTAGCTCGAGCTTTTACAATGATCTAATATAGGTAGAGTATTTTTTTAAGCAACATCAACGGGAAACGTCCAGAAACCTGAAGATTTTGTGTTTTTTCTTCACTAATAAGAATCGTCATTGGATGTACGGCAGCTTTTTAATTTAATTTAATTTAATTTAATTTATTACTGTATTCATTATATATATATATACATATATATATATATATATATATATATATATATATATGCGTGCATAGATGCGTCTTTGGGGCGTATTTATTAGATGTTATGTATATCGATGCTTATTAGAACGGTGGCAAATTGATGGGATACATGAGATTGAACGATTATGCTGCGCCAATCTTCAAAATGCTAGTGGGCAGTCTGACGTACACCGCTGCATGTAACAAAAATGTTTTTCCCTTTTTATGCAAGTTGATAAAATATATATATATATATATATGAATGAAATAATGGAATGAAAGAAAGCAAGAAAAACGTGTTAGAATCACCAGAAGGTATAAAATATTGTTTATGTAAGGCTACAAGTAGATGTGTCTAATCTTTTAAAAAAAGTGACAGCCAAAACGCGATACAGACTTTTTACTCTTGTGCAAATATTTTAGATATTTTAATGCCGTTACTTTATCCGCTTATGCTAATATGTGAATATCTACTTTTGTCACTATGACAATTACACATACATATATGTAAAGGCGAAGATATGAGCATCTTTTTCACACATAAACGCATATAAGCTTGCACTTTTTTAAGTCCGAATCATTGACACAGTGCTACATATTATATAACATTAGGTACATCCAAAAATGCGACACATATGGTTTAAAATACACGTTAAAAATAAAATGTCTTTCTTTATTTTAATTTTAATTCTGAGGTAATAGAATTATTTTAGTATTTTCAATATGCAAAATACTTTGCCGTATTTCAAACCAAATTTAAATTGATTGGAATTATTTTCTTTTAATTGTTAAAATCGGCCATATTGACAAATATATCAACAGAACATAATACTCTTCATTAAAACAACTTTCAAACATAAAACATATTTTTCTGAAAAGTTGAAAAAATTTAGCTGATATCTTCTTAAACTCTTCTGAATTGAACTAATTTTTTTGTTTTTTAATCATATCACCCCAAGCAAGGCGAAAACGCCACTGATGAGCAGGGGTCTACGTAAGAGTGAAAAGACTGGAAAAGAGAAAAACCGGAAACCACATCCTAAACAGGAAACAAGGGATGAGCCTCTTCACCTGTTCAATAGACGTGGGTGGAGTGTGAACCGGGCGATAGTTTAGTCTATCTACTCCAATTATATTACTGATATTTTAGAATATCAGGCAAAAGCATTTTTTATAAGGAGTTAATTATTTTTATGAGATACTGACAGATTAATCGATAGATTAATGTTTGGCATTTTTAAGTATGTGGTATATAACTAAAAATCACTCGGCGAATGCAACATGAACGCTTTTTTAACATATACATTTAACTACCCAGTAATTTGAAAAATTTATCAAAAGTAATCTAATATTTTATTGAAGTGTAGATATTTTGGCTTTTTACGAGGTGTAGGTACTTTGGATTTTTACGAAGACGCTTGTTGAAGAAATGCTAGGAAATTACAAATAAATATAAAATTTACTACAGTTATCGCTCTTATTTTCCGATTGTGCAGTAAATGAACGACAGTATGTACAAAATTTTACCCTCTTATACGCAAATATAATTTCAAAATTATTTTTAAAAATACTCAGGGTCGTTGAATTGTAGCAAGCTTTTCCATTTATGATTAGTAAATTTAGTTTTTCCTTGATAACAGTATCCCCGTATCAATACAAATTAATGCAGAATTTTAAAACATTTAAAATTCTATGAATTATTATAATTATTTTTTTTTAAATTGAAACAATCCTTATAAAATTAATTATAAATCGAAATTTTTTTCTTAAGACAGTAATGCCCATCTTATTCATAAAAGCAATTAAAAGCTTTTCTATTTAAATAATGTATTTCATTTTCTTATTTCACGATTTAGAGCAGATTTCCCGTTTTAAAAAAGAAAATTGATGATTTAAATTCTCCGAGGACTTTTTTCTTATAACTATTGGATTTTCCGAAAAGTTCATGCAGATTATTAGTCGTTCATGTTTCAACGGATTAGAACACGTCAAATTTATCGACAGACATAATATTCTCACATTTCCTATTAGAACACACTTTAAACTATTCCTTGAAAAAGAAAGTTTAAAACTAATAAGTTCGTCTTAGTTTTGTATCCCTATATAAATGGAAGATTATAAGGTGTATTTTAGACACTTGCTACTTTTTTTTTATTAACGTAAAAGTAAAAATTTCTTGCAAGCAACAAAAACGATTTTTTTGTTTGTACGGTGAAAGTGCTTTAGCTAACAGCACTGCACGGAAGTGGTTTAGAGTTGGTGATTGTAGCCCGATTGATGAAGAACACGCACTCTCCACTACAGGTGACGACCAAATCAAGATACTGATTCAGAGTAACCCGAATTACACAAAGCTGGCAAAAACACTAAAACTATCAAAATCCACCATTCATAGATTGGGTACTCAAATCTCTACGGTGTTTGTGTCCCACAAGATCTGAGCGAAAAGACTTTTTTTGGTTCACATTTCTATATGTGATTTTCTACATAAACGCAATGAAAAAGCACCTTTTTTAAGCTAATTAGGACGGATGATGAAAAATAATCAATGTTCAGCTAAAAATATCCTGGGGTAAGCGACATGAGCCAACTTTAGCCACCCCAAACTCAGGTATTGATCCTAGGAAAGTCATGCTGTGCATCTGGTGGGACTGGAAAGGAATCCTGTACTGTGAACTTCTGCTAAACTATTCAATTGATTCTGAAAAGTACTGCTTGCAACTGGACAAATAAAAGACATTACTTAAATAAACTCCCAATACTGGCAAACAAGAAAGTTGTTGTCTTCCATCAGAGTGATGACGGATCTCACGTTTCTTTGACGACCCAGCAAAATATGTTGCAACTTGGCTGGGATGTGTTAGTCCACTTGCCATATTCACCAGATATTGCTCCTTCGGATTTTCAAAATCCAGGTTTTTGCAAAATAATCTCAGTGGTAAAAATTTGAATTCTTTGGATGGCATAAAAAACACCTTAATGAGTTCCTTGTGGAGAAGTTGAAGGAATAAATGGAGAAACGTTGTCCAACAAAATGGTTCATATTTAGTTGAATAAATATTTAATGGAATTAATTTTGTTTTCTTTTTTAATTTCCCTAAACAAAAATCGGCATGAACTTTCAGGACAACCCAATAATATAAATATTAAGCGCTACAAAAATGAATTTCTCGAAATTTCATAAAAATAAATCAGTGGGAGTATAACAGATGTCATAAAATATTTTTATGAAGATTTTCTGAATAAGAAATGTTTTCTAAAATAAATTATTTGAAAATAAATCCTTAAAGTTTAATTAGAATCCGACAGTTATTTGATTTTTGCAAAAATCTTCAAATCAGTTTGATTTCACAGCAAAAGAGGATCAAATTTCACAAACTAATTTATGTTTCCCCACTGACACATGGGATAAAAAAAATTTTTAAATCCTTTGGCGATAAAACATTGTGTTGGGATCACCCTTTTTGCACATAAGATGGACTCGTCTAAGATGTACATATAATCCTACCTATACAGAGAGCAGCAGTTGAGTTGAGTAGTTGTACTCTACTACGACACTGTCAGCTCTCTACCTTCAGGTAGAGGGCGCTCTCTGCTTCCGAGCAGAGAGCAATAACCCAGTCGTGGTTCCGCCAAAGGGTAGAAGCACGACTGGGCAAAAATAGACAGGTATTTTTTGGCCGGGCCATATAGCCCGGAAATCCCAGTCATAACGGACCATGTGTCACATGTTGCCCTTACTGGGAGGGACAACTAAATATAGTTGAGTTGAGTAGTTGTACTCTACTACGACACTGTCAGCGCTCTACTTTCGGGTAGAGGGCGCTCTCTGCTTCCGAGCAGAGATCAATAACCCAGTCGTGGTTCCGCCAAAGGGTAGAAGCACGACTGGGCAAAAATAGACAGGTATTTTTTGGCCGGGCCATATAGCACGGAAATCCCAGTCATAACTGACCATGTGTCACATGTTGCCCTTACTGGGAGGGACAACTAAATATAGTTGAGTTGAGTAGTTGTACTCTACTACGACACTGTCAGCGCTCTACCTTCGGGTAGAGGGCGCTCTCTGCTTCCGAGCAGAGAGCAATAATCCAGTCGTGGTTCCGCCAAAGGGTAGAAGCACGACTAGGCAAAAATAGACAGCCATTTTTTGGCCGGGCCATATAGCCCGGAAATCCCAGTTATAACTGACCATGTGTCACATGTTACCCTTACTGGGAGGGACAACTAAATATAGTTGAGTTGAGTAGTTGTATCGCCGCTAGTTAGTCAGTAAGAATATAGACTCATTACCCAGACATACTTCTTCACTACAAGATTTTATATATTGACTCCAACTAACAGTATTCCTAGTATTCCTGAATTGACTAATCCGTCTTCCAGTTTGTATACTTTTGTTCAATATAACTTACATTTTCTTTCTCCATATCTGTTTTGTCATTTATTATTTTGTGTGGTTTCTCAACAAGAATCCACAACACTTTGTTTTGTTTTTGTTGTTGTTTGTTTGTTTGTTGTTGTTTTTTTTGTTTTTTTGTTTTGTTTTGTTTTTTAACGTATTCTTTCATCAGGTAGACTCAGTTTTTGTGAATCTTTAGAGGTACATATATAACATGCAATGAAAAAAATTAGATTACATGATAATTGATGATGATTGTGTTTACGGAACGCTCAAGCACATTATCCACCTTCGTACTGTTTTTAGTATTATTTCTTCGCTTTATATACGCGTTTATGATGTTTATACAAACAGAAATTCTTGTCCATCTAACGAATAAAAATGAATTCATGCCCATCTTGAAAAGAATATACATTGGTATATATGAGCACCTGCATGTGGTTATATGTTCGTTACTACATGTCATTTTCCAAATGTATGTTTTTTTTTATGGTGGGCATTTTCTGAAAAACAGAGAGAGAATCGAACTCATCATCAATATTTTGTGAAATTTTTCTACTTCCGGTAAAAGATTGTTGATTGATTTGTTTGGGTTTTTGTTTTTTTGTTTTGTTTTTTTTTTTTTTGTTTGTTTGTTTTTTTTTACAGATTATCAAACCTTTGTTGATTATTTTAAGTTGAAACATATTTTGGATAATAAGATTTTTTTTTATTTTTGCATTAACAACTTTTGACATTAACAATGATTTTACAGATGATTTTTATATATACAATATAGTTGGAAGAAAGAAAGGTTATTCGAGCGTAAGTGAATGTAACGAGCCCGACTGGAATTCGAACTCAAATCTCTTACTTCATATTCCAAGCTGCTGTTAATTACACCAATCGTACATCCACACCGATAAGATTCTCAAGAGGCTCATACAAAAACAAAACCATAAAATTGTACGCATAAAGATCGTATATTCGTTTATATCTCTATAGTTGCGCGTGCGCGCGCGCGCGCGTGTGTGTGTGTGTGTGTGTGTATTTCAACTTGTGAATATCTCCATGTACTTTTACCTTGTTTGTATACGCCTTTCGGTTGTTGAATCAATGTGTGCATGCGTATGTGTGTACATGAGGAACGACATATGCAATACGTGCGTATTTTTACGTGCATATGTTATCGCGTATATATTCACATATCTGTGTTTGTCCGTGTATATTCAGGCCACTTTGGAATACTTATTTCTGAGTGTATGTGTGCCTCCAGAGGCCCTTGTGTGTCAATTGTATGTCTAAATATCTTAGTAAGTTATAAGTATTTATGTGTTTATGTATACGTGTGTTCATATACTTGTGGATACGTGGTCACCTTTTGATGTGATGTGCGTTTATACGCGTGCATACGTGTGTCTGTGGGTGTTTGTGTGGTCATGTATGTGCATACGTCTTTGGTATGCTTTTGGCCACAGACCGTCACCGACTCTCACCTTAGGTAATGTTCTTTTCAGCCACGTTTTTTTTTCTTCTGTTCAGCAATGTATTTATGTCTGAACTGTTCGTGACAGCTGCGTGAGTGAGTAGGGAAATGCCAATATCATTATAAACTCCATTTTCTCCCAAAATGCCTATGCCGGGCATGTTTTGACAAGTGATTTCTCTCATATTCCCACAAACAGATTTCCTCTTCCTTTCATTCCTTTCACCATTCTATCTCTTTCTTTTTCTTTTTCTTTTTTCTTTGTTTCTTTTTTTCTCTTTGCTCTCCCTATTCCACTTTTCATCCCTTCGAAAGTTTTCTATTTTATATCCTTGCTTCATTCTTTCACTCATTCATTTTTTTGTCATTAGTTTTCTTTTTTTCCCTTCAACTGAGTCTCTCTTTCCTTCTCACTATTCGGGAAAATATTTGTACTGTATAGAATGTATATAATGTGGTCTGATGAAATGAGCTAATTTAGTTAGTTCATAGAAATGAATTATAATTTATAACCACTCTAAATGATGTGTTTATTTTTTCCTTTATATATATATATATATATATATATATATATATATATATAGTCATCCACAGACAGATCCGTTTCGCTGTATCACAGCTCATCAGTACGGTTACACTCCGATTGCCTTTAACCCAGGATTGAAACCCGACCGAATTCGCGACAGTCGACGATTCTACCTCTGGGATATGGGCGTTTGGTAGAAGAAGGCAGACTTTTTAGCGTGTATATTGTCATTATATCCGCCCAATAGCCAGAGTGATCTAATTCATTAGTGAATGAGCGATGCGTACATGCCAGAGTAGCTACTGTTTTTCAAAGTCTACCATTCTTCCAGAGTTCCCAATCAGGGTGTCAGAGCGTATATATATATATATATATATATATATATATATATATATATATACGTAAATAGTTGTTCTACCTATCTATCTAGCTGTAAATTATTTCTTTATTTAACAACTTTTGAAATTTCCAGTCTTTCATTTTTTCTCTCATTCGTTATACCTTTGTTTGTGATTATTTTTTTTACTAATTATTTGTTTTTCTTTTTGTTTTCTTTCCTTCCTGCTTTACTTTTCTATTTTTCTTTTTATCCTACTGTGAACCTCTTCCCTTTCCTTTTCTGATTCTTTCTTCCTATCTACTTTTACTTTCCCTCCCCACCCTATTTTAATCTTCTTTTATTTCTCTCTTTTTCCATCTCTCCAAACATTCTTCTCTCTCTCTTTTTTTCTATTTGTTTCTCATGAAAACTCACAATTTCACTTTTCCCATCATTTTTCATTTTTTTTTGTTTTGTTTTTGCTTTTATTCTTTTACTCCTTCTTTTGTCGCTTTTTCTCTCACTCCTTCCCAGACTTTTTCATTCCTGTTTCTATCATACTTTCTAGATTCTTCATAAAATTCTTCCCTTTAAAACCTTTTTATTAATAATTCTTTTTGCAGATTTCTTCACTCTTTTTTCCGTTTCCATACAATTCTGTTCTGGCATCTATTATGCCTATTTTCTATGTTTAGTTTGAGCACAAGTGCGGGGCACTCACTGAGGAACAAACTCACTCCTGCAGTATGTGTCAACAAGACTGACTTGCAAAATGTTACTTTTTGCTAAATTGTTGTATAATAGATTGCTCCGCAAAACATTTTCGTTTTTTCCATTTTCTTCTTTTTGAATCATTCCACATTGGTCTGAATTAAAGCTAATCACAAGAATACTATATTGTCTGTATCTTAGAATTATGAAGGTGACGTTTCTCCTCCTACACACAATTTAAGTAAAATTCTGTATTCTTCAAATCGGAGAAGAAACCGAAAAATTGCACACCTATTAATATAAACGGGAAGAGACGAATTCATGTCTTTCCCTTGGGCATTAGGGCGAAATAGAACACAAACCCGGAATTTGAACTCGGCTCGCCGATTCCATTATTCAACGCCAATATCCGTTAATGACTCAACTATTAATTCATTCGGCATTATTTAATGGCTGTCATTAATGCTCATGTATAATCACCCACTGAAGCGACAAACTGAGATGTTAATAACTTGACAGATGTCACCTGAAACCCATTTTTTTGAAAAGTGGAAGAAATGTAAATAAAAAAAAACAGATGGATGGGAGATCTCTCTTGAAGCAATTATACTGATTTCAACAACGAAAATACACAAAAAATAATGAAGTATTAAATGATTTTATATATATATATTACGGAAATTAAAAAAGATTAACGAAACTTGGTTATAAACAACCGACAATTTGAAATGATTTGTTTGAACATTATTTTTGATCATATTTAAGTAGATATTCTGTTTTTAATTAAACAGTATTATATATTTATATCTACTGGCCTATTTATTTAGAATAAATTTTTATTACGAAAATGTGTGTCATTCGGCGGGATTCTAACCTGCGACCCCTATCTACATAGGGGAAGCTACCTTTTGATCTGGCAATGTCTTAGAGCGAATGACCTCCAGTCTAAACGAGGTTTTAATCAAGCCTATATAACACAATTTTCGATTCATCGCAGCAACCATATCTGCTCTGAAATGTATCGTAATGTCAACAAATGTAAACATGTTACGGAAATTAACGAAGATTAACGAAACTAATTAAAAAATCAAACACAGAATATTTACTTAAATATGAGTATCGATCAAAAATTATGCTCAAACAAACCATTTTATATATATATAAAGGAAAACTCAACACGTCATTTAAATTGATTATAAATTATAATTCATTTCAATGTGCTCAATTAGCTCATTTCATCAGACCACACAGGAAGGACTATTGTGTGGTCTGATGAAATGAGCTAATTAAGCCCACTGAAATGAATTATAATTTATAACCAATTTAAATGACGTGTTGAGTTTTCCTTTATAAATATCATATTGCTCTGGAAAACATCCAGTGAGCTCTCTATATAGATATAACACTTAATATTTTATATTAAGTTAATCTTGTTGGATTATCCCCACCGTTTACGAACTGGACATATATATATATATATATATATATATATATATATATATATATATAGTTTTAACAGAAGTCACATCATCTGAGAACTTTAAACAGTAGTAACAACTATATATATATTGCGAAATTTTTACGAAATGGATTAACTGAGACATATTTTAATTTATTTGTTCTTTAAAACATTATTTTTAATGAATACTCGTTTTGGTTTGTTTTTGTTTTGTTTTTTCTTTTTTCTTTTTTCTTTTTTTGTTTTTGTTTTTTGTTCCTTTTTTAATTAAACGGCATATTCATATATTTCTACTGGCCTAAGTAATCAAGAATTCTTGCTAGAAAAATATGTCTTCCGGCAGGATTCGAACCTGCGTTCCCTATGGGAAACAGTAAATAAATCTGACATGTCTTAGACAAATCGCTCACGAAGGGTTTGCAGATATAAGAGTTATGTTATATGAGCAGAGAAAGCAAGGGCCCTGAAGAGTGAAGATATTACGATTCTGCCCTGACGAAACTTTGAAATCGCCATGCATTTATTGATTATGCAAATATATCAATAATAACATCAATAATACATATATCAATTCCCAAAATTGTTCAAACTGTTCGCCCCCGTTATTCACAGACATCTTTTTACCTAAAAAAATTTATTATTATTATTTATTTAAAAAATAAAAAAATATATGTATTATAATAAAATTATGAAAAATAAAAATAACAAACATGATTTTAATTAATCTAGTGTTAAATAAATCATAGAACCATTATTATAATAATGGTTGCTATGTGTTGTCTGTTCTTCAATATGACAGTGAATGTTGAACAATATCTTCGAAGATGAAGGAAAACTTGAAGCAACTGAAATTTGGTTCTACAGAAGGATCCTGCGAATATCACGGATAACATATTTGAAGGACCTAATCAGGTAGATGATGGAACGAGGGTTGCATGGTGTAACAGGAGAGGGCGTGCACCAGGGATAGAGATACGTGGAAAGTCATGATCGCCTACGTCCTGAAGGGACAGAGCACATAGAAGAAGAAGAATACAGGTATAACAATTACTGTATATCTAGTTTTGTATATAATGATGGTTGTTGATTCGTTAATGGTGTATGACTATAACATATATATGTGCGTGTGAGAGCACGGGCGTGCACGTGAGTATGTGATAACCTAATTTCATAATTTCAAAGAATGTGATACCTGTTAGATAAGTCTGTTGAGTATTTTGGTCGGCCTTACAGATGTGACTACAAACCAGACCTCCTTTTTTTTATCTAATCAAACATTGCTTCGCTAAAGCAGGCTCGGAATGTGTGAGAACAAAAAAAGCATTTTTAATTGCAATATCTCTTCAAGACGTGATTATGATTCTCCAAAGACCCTTTTTTCTATTATATGTAAACTGCCATCCCTTCTGAGGAAAGTTAGTGGAGGGATTTCCCGTTGCTTTCTCCTCCGTTTGGTTTCACATTGAGAGTTTTCCTTGTCTTAAGCAAGTTGTAATTCCAAGGTGAGAGTGCCCAATCGACCCTACTACTTGATCCATAGCCGAAGGAGATACGTATTCATACCTTTCCAATGGACATTATTACAGAAACAACAGACAAACCCGCCATTTGAACACGGCTCATCGATTCCACAATTCCGCACCAATAGCCGTTACGCTATTAGCAAATATTTTCAACTAGATAAGCCTCTGTTTTCCTTGTCTTCACAACAATTTTTATCTCTCAGCTACATTGGTCAGTGGTAGACAAATCGTTCTTCTTAAAGAAAGTTTGAAAAATAGACTAAAAACTGAATAATCAGCTGATTGAAAATATATATACATATATATTGATAATGATTATTAATTTCCTAAATTCTAATTATTTGCTGAATATTGCTGCGACAAAAGTCCCAACAACGCAAATGTGTGCTAAATCAAAGTAGTGGCCTAAAATTTCGCGTAATGTTCTCAAATAGAATCGTCAGATCAAGAACTTTTCATGTGGATGTCATAAATATTGCCAAACTCATTCAGAAATATCTAAACTCACAGCTGTATACAAGTCCTTTTTCAAATCGATGGTTAAATTGGCTTCAAGAGAATGAAGTATGTAGATCATAGTGAGAACCACCCTTCTTCAAACCTCGTGGACAGAATTACAAGAACTTTACCAAATAACGGAAGCCACGTTACTTGAGGACCTTTATATTCGGCAACAATTGATATGGATAGCAGGTGTAACTTGAAGAGAAAATAATGACATATTGGCATTCAACACTATTTCAAACAAAAATATTAGTTAGTGAGCCGCCATCAATACTGGAAACAATGATAGCAGTTAGTAGACTTAATGAAACTATTTTCCTGAATAATTGTTTTAATAGATATGTAATATGTAATAGGAAAATGTATATATTGAGAGACAAATATTTAAGACGAGGAGTCTTTGAAATAAAGTGCTCAATATCAAAAACAGAGCATTAATAGCATTAATATAAGTCAAATTTTGTCACTTAGTTGATTGATGAGATCTTCAGCGTCCTGACTCTGGAATTTTGCAGACGGACTTGTCCAGCCACTCTTCAGTGTTTATCAGTAATTTACTACTAATGCTTTTCATTTTATTCTTTCTTTCTTTGTTTACTTTTTATGTCCGCTGCAAAATAGATGTCTTAATGATTCTGTAGTCTCCAAATATTATCAGACATTATACTTGCAATACTAAAAATACATTTAAGTCATGATTGTATCAGTATAAGCTATCATTTATTAATAAAATCTATAGTAATTCAACTTCACTTTCCAAATACTATTCGCAATTGAAAGATGCAAATAAAACACTTACAGTAAAATGGAAAATATTAACAAAAGCTAGAACATGTAAATAATTATATGAAAAATGTTTTCTTTCTTACAAGGAAAATCCATATAATTAAATTCCCGAAAACTAACTTATTAAACCAACGTAATGAAATTACTACTTACTGCCACTATAAGATAATTCACACTCTTAAATATATCTAAAATTATCTTAAACTGTTTACTATATGCTATAATCTATAATCCTACCTCTTTTTAGTTAATTGCATATACATTAAACATAACCTTAATTAAATGTTACATTGCTGTTTACGCTTTCTTTCACTACCAGTTAATTCTAAAATCAAGCAATTCCACCTTTAATAATTAACTTTATGGCTTTACATCTATTTCTTTACATAAAAATTTTTATTTTATATCAACAACATGCTTTAAGACAAATATCTTATTGTTTTAATTTCAATCTCGACGCCTCTAAAATAATATATTTGCTACATATTTGTTCCATTCTAATTTAAACTGATACAACTGATATTTCCTTATACAATACATTGCTACAGTCAAAAGTCTCAATATTCATTGGTCAAAACCTACATATCTTTCAAGTTATAATAACCTCCCAGTCCAAAACATTCAACTAATACGGTGGCATTTTTTTATTTTGATAAAAAGCATTAAGCACCGAAACTTGATAGCTTTTCAGTTTCAGTATGCTATCAATATAACAAAATATATGTATATTGTTCAGAGCTATTGTTAATTTTGTTGAGATACATTTTAATTTGTTGATCAATGACTGAGTTAGTAAATCCATTATTGACAAGTGTTTGCTTAATGTTGTGTAATTCTTTATAAAATATGGATCTGGAAGAAGATATCATTTGTGTGTGTTGAATTAAGTTTTTATAGTAGCTAACTTATAACTTTAAGTATATATATATATATATATATATATATATATATATATATATACTAGCAGTATAGCCTGGCGTTGCTCGGGTGTAATGAAAGCTTCAAAACTAATCCATAGTCCTGGAGCTCACACTCTTTGGACGTTGGCACGAAAGACTAAAAAGCAATAGTTGTTTCCAGTTAAAGTGAAACCGTAGACTGAAAGAAAAATGAATAGATGTAAGTCAAATTTTGATTTCCTGGTATTGATATCAAATAAGTTTTTCGTCGTAAACTGAATTTTGAAGGTTAAATAAGTCCTCTGACTAAATGGTATCATGCCTGAGACTAAGAACTACAATTATATCTATTTATAGCCAAACCTGAAGTAAAAACTAAAATAAAAGGGCTGAAAAAATACAGACATACAGGCAAATAAACAGGCACGCACACAAACATCTTGCTTTATATATATATATATATATATATATATATATATTATCGATTTTCTGCCCTATTGTAAGAACTGCAACCCTGAAACATCTGAATATCGTTTCTTATGTCTTTGACTATGGGTGTATTTGATTAAATTTCATTAAAATCGGACCACTCCTTCTATAACCTGATTTTTTCGATTATCGATTTTCGATATTTATTGGGGGGGGGGGGTACCTCGACACAAAACCAAGCTAAAAACACTCGCAGACGCTTATAGTACAACTGTGTAAATTTTCAAAAAAATCGGTTCAGCCGTTACGGAGTCTATAGGTAACGGACACACACACACACACACACACAGACAAAGTTCCATTTCTAAATAAGTTTAGATATGTGTGTGTATACTTAAACAAGAAAGAAAACATTCTATTAACCTAACCAATCATAACAAATAACCTAAAGATAAGAATAAAATATCTTTACTACTTAAACACTAAATTATTAATGACAAAACACAGACATAAGTGTATATACGCACGTTTATATATATGTGCACACGTATACCTATGTATGTGTATGCATGAATGCCCACATGTGTGCATAAATAAACGCATAAATGCAAACATATGCACATAAATTTAAACAATAATAAATAAAAATGTTGATCCCTAATAAAACAAAAACGAGGGAAAAAATTCTATTCTAACTGATCTTTAAAGAAAAAGACCCCCACCAGCGAACGAAAAATTATTTCCTTATTGATCCCTAATAAATAAAAAAAAAAGACCCCATCAACAGGTTAAAAATTTCTTGCTTATTGATCCCTGACGAAAAAGACCCCATCAACTCTTATACATGTAGGGTAACTGTTATCAACGCGGGAATTTTGACCTAATCTGTTGCGTTCTCTTTTACACTAATGACCTTGAGAAGGGCATGAATCCACTTATTCTATTTACTTCCAGCTAGAGGTTAAACCACAGGATAGACTTGATTGTCTAGCTTTGAGAGGTAGCCAATTCCAGAAGGACGGCTCTGAATTCAAATCTGTGGAAAATACAACGGGAAATTACTTCACTATCTTTCCAAGATGTGATGACGATTTACAGAAAATAAAAAAAAGTTAAGTGCCGAACGATGATCACCTACTTTCTGGAAGTGCATATTAGAAAAAAATTAAATGGTTGTATTAATTAATGATAGAGTTGTTTAGCCATTTAAGTTGGTTCAAAAACTGACAAGGCTAAGCAGTTTTAAAACTGTATATTTCTATTTGCCGCTAATTCCCACCGCCGTAACGTAGCTTCCTTGTGTTTTTTTTTAATATATTTTCATGGCAAATGTCCTGATGAGCTTTCCTCTTTGGTACACAGACTTGATCAATTTAAGCGTACTACGAGATAGCGAGAAGATGTCATCATTTTTCAGTTGAAACGGTTAGTTCTATTTTAATCGTTTCTTCACTCGCACTACTCACTTGTAGAACTTTCTTCCAACTTCTTAATTTCCAGTCAACTTTTATCTTAAAAAATTTAAATGCAATCTCAAGCGTTACCTTCTTTCATCTTAATACGCATTTATTGTTCTCTCTCGTAATATTTTTCCTTTTTATCATATTCTCTAACTCTCAAAAACCTCTTACGTCTTTTTTATGATCATATCGCTCAAAGCAAGGCAGTTTAGTGCACTGATGTGCATATGGTTACATAGAAGGAAAGTTATAAGAAAGAGTGACAGGTTATAGGGAGTGTCAGGAAGTGGGTAAAAGAAGAAGGAGAATACTTATGAGAGTGGACTGGATGGAGAAAGAAACATGAAAGAGAGGATACAGATTAGTGAGATAGGAGATGACTATTGACTTTACATTTAAATTCTTAGAGATTATAGCTCTTGGGGAAGCAAGTATAAGGAAGGGAATTCCACAGGCGGGAAGTGTGAGAAACGAAGCTGATGGAGTAGAATTTGCGTTTACATTTTAATGGTTTCACAGTAAAGGGGTGGGCCCTAGTTGCTTATCTTGTGGATCGAGTAAATTCATATCTAGGGGGGCACCAGTGAGCTAAGTTCATCGGAGCCGGAAGCCGTGAAAGTATTTGTAGAAGAGACACAGAAAAGCCACATTGTGCGGGTGAGAAAGTGACTGTATCTGAGCTGCAAAATCGGGATCGATCACATTACAGATTCTCAGTTAGATTTTGTCAAGGACCCCCAGGTGGATGCCAGGAGCACCCGACCAGATATGGCAGCAGTATTCAATGTACGGGTGGATGGTAGATTCATATATGTGCAGGATGGTATCAGGAAAAACTTTCTGGCCTTACACATTGCTTTGCTTGGGGTGAAATGATTACAAAATTCATTAGTTTAATTCTATTCGTTAGAGTAAAACCGATCTCAGAATTAAACACATATTTGTAGTCAAATAATTTTACTGATCTGATAAGGATTTACTAACTCCATTTTCTTATATTAAGATATTTACAGACATATAGAGGGGACGAGATGTAAAACTAAATATTGGAACTTTATAAATTATACATAACTTAGAAATAAGATTCTTGTAATCGATGCGTTTAATATAAATTTAGATATTTCCTTTTACGTAGGTTATAGCGGGTATCTCTTCTCTTATTTCATTTGTAGTGAGGAGTAGTAGGATACCGTAGCATGTTAACGGAATTTGGCCTTGTGGGAAGATAGCCCACTATAATTCATAAATTCAAGAAAGGCAATTTTTGAGTGTAAAATAACATTTATACATGTATACATTTCAATCAATGTTTTACAAAATAAGTAATGCTTGAAATAAAAGTTCAATGGAGGTAAAAAGAAATGTTCATTTTCAAGTTGCCGTTTCTAAGGTCAATGAGTCAGTGAGTTGGTTTGTGTGGAATGTCTTAGAAAGAGTCAGTTAGTACTTTGAGAACAGGTGCGGAAGAAGAAGGAAGAAGAAGGCGAGCATAGTAGCAGCTTGACATAGGTCAAGGAAGAAACTAATTACTATCTTCTCTTCTGTCTGTGCCTGTCTGTTTTCTTTTTTTTTTATGCTTAGTCACTGCTTTTTATAGCAGCATTTTTGGATCAACTGGCTCGTTTCGAATTTCTTCCTTGTATTTGGATCCGGGCTTCTCATTGGCTGATAAATAAAATTGGTAATTTGATCTTTGATTAATTTTTATTTTTCAACCTGAACATCTGCGCGAACTCGGATGCGCACGACGATTTTTATTCATTTGACTTTTAATTGTGAGAGAGCACACATCCGGTTCATCGCTTTTGTTCGGTCGGTATCACCACAAGGTTATATAAAAACTAAATCATTAAAACAAGTTATATTAAGATATTTACAGACATATGGAGGGAACGAGATGTTAATCCGAATTGGAATAATTGTAAAACTAAATATTGGAACTTTATAAATTATACATAACTTAGAAATAAGATTCTTGTAATCGATGCGTTCAATATAAATTTAGATATTTCCTTTTACGTAGGTTATATGAAAACTAAATCATTAAAACAAGTTATAAGTCTACCGTATATGGAAGGAGCCTAAACGACTAACGAAATAAGTGAATTTATAAAAAGAAAAATGAATGAACTGTAGAAATGATTTCTTAAATATTTTATACCCTTGATATTCAGGTTTTTAATATACCATCTTTTCAATTAGTTTTCTCACCTGTACTTTCTAAAGTAGAACGCATATATGGAGTGCAATGAAAGCCATGTTTTCACCTTTAAGCTATACGTAATTAAAACGACTGACTACACAATAAACACGTAATAACTTCGGTAGGCGGTTAAGCTAACAAGCGCATCTCCGCCTCACTTTGCTCCCGTTCCTGGCATTTCCTTTGCTCGGAAGCGACACTTGTTCGAGAATAGCATGATCACGTGGTGGTATTTTGGTCAGTCAGCAATGTCTATTGCAAACCAAAGAAAGAAAGAAAGAAAGAAAGAAAGAAAGAAAGAAAGAAAAAGATGTCATAAAAAGGAATTAAAAGATTTGAAATGAGGAAAAGCAACCTGCTTGCGGCCGGTGACTTCTTTCTGAACCGAAGAACTTGCCATTGCAGTTGGCATGTGTGAATTCAGAACTGATGGAAAGGTAGGAAAAACCTCACCCGTTCCGTAAATGGGAGACTCTTTGATGAAGATAGGTTCAGAATTCACGATTCTGTTCCGCACGTAATTGACCACCTGAAGACACGGCGCTCAAGACAACTGGCATTGCAAACTTTCTAACTTTATAAGTTTCTTATCATGATAACCGTTCACCTAGAATAAGAGTCATGAAGTCGAGATTCCGTGGACAACAGTCTCATGTATCTCCTGTGATCTATCTATCTATCTATCTATCTATCTATCTATCTATCTATCTCATTCTTTTTATCATACTCTCAGTCTCCTGTCATTGTTCCAACAATTGGTAGTTAATGCTGGTCAGATAGAGACATAATTGCTTTAGCCATCTTAATAAATTAATCTTGGTTCAGTTTTGAACTTGAAAACAAGTTTTTGTTTATTACTACTTATTTATTGATCAATAAAAGCATTACTATGTACTTTTGTTTTTGAAAGCTATCAAGAAAGTTCAATCCGAATTAACATGTAATGTTTGATTTCATATTTTTTGTTGTTTTTTTATTTAATCATATCACCCCGAGCAAGGCGGTAACGCCACTGATGCACAGGGGGGCTACTTAAGAGTGAAAAGATTGGAAAAGAGACAGCCGGAAACCACATCCTAAACAGGGAACAAGGGATGAGCCTCTTCACCTGTTCAATAGACGTGGATGGAGTGTGAACTGGGCGATAGTTTATCTACTCGAATTGAAAAAAAAGAAAAAAAAGAAAAGAATGAAAAGATTGGAAAAGAGAAAACCGGAAACAACATCCTAACCAGGGAACAAGGGGTGAGCCTCTTCATCAGTTCAAAAGACGTGGGTGGAGTGTGAACCGGGCGATAGTTTAGTCTATCTAATCCAATTGAAAAAAAAAAAAAGAAAAAAGAAAAGAGTGAAAAGATTGGAAAACTGAAAGCCGGAAACCACATCCTAAACAGGGAACAAGGGATGAACCTCTTCACCTGTTCAATAGACGTGGGTGGCGTGTGAACCAGGGAATAGTTTAGTTTACTCCAATTGAAAAAAAAAAAGAAAAGAGTGAAAAGATTGGAACAGAGAAAGCCGGAAACCACATCCTAACCAGGGAACAAGGGATGAACCTCTTCACCTGTTCAAAATGCTAAAGATCTCGTCCCTTTCCAAATATTCCCATTGCAAAAACCTACTGCAATATTTTGTTAAAAACATATATTGCCTGCCATGAAATTTAGACAACGATCAACTTAAATTTACTTTATATTTTACATCATTTGGTAGGTGATTGCTTTTGCGGAATTCTCACCCCTCTGAAGAGAATGCAGTTGATGCATGACATGCACTTCTGACATGGCAACTACTTACAGTGGGGTTTCAAAATACAATAAACAAATTCGCCTTTTTAACCTCGCCATTATATATATATATGTGTGTGTGTGTGTGTGTGTGTGTGTGTGTGTGTGTATGTTTGTCTGACGATCGAAAATACATATATATATATATCTATATATATATATATATATATATATATATACACATACATACATACATGCACATTTCACACACACACACACACACACACACACATATATATATATATATAAACAAGGAAGACAAAATACAGATTTCTGGACTCGTGATATCGAATCTGGTTATTTAATTTATTGCTTCTTTTATACTCAAAAATCCCTACGCAATTATCCTTACACACTGTTTTGTCTTTCTGTCTAACATAAAGGAGCGGAACCTTACACATGTCATGTCGTGGAAATGCGTGTTTTATAAACTTTTTTGCGTTCTCATATATATATATATATATATATATATATATATATATATATATATATATATCTGGAGAGAGAGGGGGGAGAGTGCTGAAGAAATACCTACCACATATACCTCGTAGAAATACACCCCACATAATTGGTATGACATTAGTGGCAATGGTGTTATTTCTGAACATATATGCAGGAAGTGTTTCTGTCGCACATTCTACGTTTGTTGAAAGTTTTCACCCCGACCCAGTATATTCCAATCGCATATATACTCAGTCGCATCAGAGTTGCTTCTGTGTTCATTACTTACCGAGTGCTTCACTATTATAATTATTTCAGGTAAACGCTAAGTTAGTAGATATTACACCGAAAGTATATATATATATATATATATATATATATATAATACAAAAAAATCTAGAATTGTGCAAAATTCTAGATTTTTTTTTTTGTATTGTATTCTCGCTCTACTTTCGTACTTTCGTATCGAGCACTTTGCTGTTAAGTTTCGTCTCGTTTTTTTTTCTTTCAAACGAGCACTAGACGTATTGTTCTTGTGCGCTGTTTGTTTCTTTTTTTTTTTTCTCCTCCTTTATTTGACCCACGTGGTAGTCCTTGCCGGGTTAGAAGACGGTTTATATTACTGTTAGCATTATTTTCAGATATTTAGTCTTATTATTAGTGTTGACTTACTGTGATTAATGTGTTCATTACTATATATATATATATATATATGTGTGTGTGTGTGTGTGTGTGTGTGTGTGTGTGTTCGCCAAATTTAACATTTATTTATATCAACAGAGCATCACAAAATGTGTGCTGGCATGTTTTTACATTTATATGCTAACTAAACAATCGGCTGACATTCGTAAATATATACACGGATAAATTTAATACGCTCGCATGTATTATTACAACTCAGCTTCTAAGCACACAGACAAACATGCAAGTATACACATACATACTTAAATATGTAAAAGGTGTTATTCCTTAAAATGCGCCCGTGTGCATGCGCACTCATGGCAGTTAATATGCACATAGAACGACCCTAAATGCAAACAGAACATCTTCCTCTTTGTCTTCAATGACAGGGCCGGGGTTCAAATCGGCCATGTCGCTGTATCCCTCCTACCTGATCTTAACGTCCCAAGCCCTCAGTACTGCCCGCACTCAACATTGTAGAAGTTTCATCACATTTTGCTATTACTATCTCCGTAAAAAATACAGACATGTCAGGTGGTGATGACAAGTCGAAACACGGTCTTATCAGCTGTGGGGAATTACATTGCAAAACGAAAGAGATGAGAGGAACGGTGAAGGAGAGAGAGGTGCTGAGAACGACAGAATAGGAACAGACTAATGGTAAAGAGCATGAGAAAGTAAAAGAGAAAAGAATTAAGAGTAGAAAAAAGAAGGAAAGTTATAAAATCGAAAAGAATCGTTAATTATAGACTTAAAAGTGCATGAGAGGAAAATTAGTGGAATGAAAGCATAGATCATAGGGTTTGGTGGTTGTCAGAGAGAAATAGTGGGATATATGCACTTGTATGAAAGTGAGAGATTGCGTTTGTGTGTAAAAGTGTGTTGGAAAGCGTAAGCTAATGTATAGGAAGTGCAAGGGTGAATAAAATACAATGTGATTGAGCGAGAAATAATGCGTGCGAGTTTGTGGATATGGATGCAGGTGAAAGTAAATGGGCATATGTATGTAAGTGAGAATTAATATCGATATGTTAATACGTGTGTTTGTGTATGTGTGTGTGTGTGTGTGTGTGTGTGTGTGTGTGTGTGTGTGTGTGTGTGTGTGTTAGGTTGAAATAAATCTCGAGAGAGAGAGATAATGAATATAAAAAAAGAAAGAAGAGCAAGTTGTAAGGAAGAGACGGCATTATCAGGAAGATAGTTACACAACATTTTAGCGATCTGTTCTAATAAAACAGAAATAACGCCGACGGGAAGCGAGAAAATTACGATCTGGAAGAAGTGGAGGAAATTGCAAAAGAGGATAGAAAGTAAAAATTTCAGAGAGACTAAAAAGATGAGGTAAAGAAAGAAAGAAAGAAAGAAAGGAAGAAAGAAAGAAAGAAAGAAAGCGGTATACAATGAATTGGAAGGGTATATTACGTTGAGCGTGTAACTATTCATCACGGTATTTGTAGAAAATAAATACTGCGACGCAATGTGAGCAGAATGAAAAAATACTATGCTCTTATAAACCATTGTAACAACTATTACAATATAAAGCTCTACTCTGTATCAGTAAAAGTAAATGCTTGAACAATGGGTTTAAAATCTACGTGTTCTGTTACTTTCTTACAACATATATATATATAGAGAGAGAGAGAGAGACAGACAGACAGACAGACAGACAGACATGCATGATATTGATAAAGAAAAGTTGAATTAGATAGATATGAACAGATCGAGACAAATAGATAGATAGAGAGAGAGAGAGAGAGAGAGATGTACAGGGTGAGATATTATATCAGTCAGTTAAGTTCCATACGCTTGGGCGATCATGTCTCCAAAGAGACATGACTGACTGGGCAGAAGATTATCCCGCAGTAGGTTGCCATTACTTTCTGCGCTAGGCTGGTTGCCAGCTAAGGCTATTGGACCCAGTCTGTCCTGTTATTTAATCCATCACTGGAGAGAAGAGACGGATTCATACCTATCCCAACGGTATTTGCGAGTAAGTGAATGCAAGGAATTCAACTGGAATTCGAACTCGGCTCCCCGAGTTCTCGTTCCGAGCTGATATCCACTGCTCCACAAGGCACGACCCTAGATATTATATAAATGAAAGAAAAAAAGGAAAATATCCTGAAAGATAACAGTAAATTTAGCTTATTTAATTCCCCAAGTATAGATCATACACACTACGTTTTATTTGCGTGCATGAATATACACTGGCATATACACAAATTAAAGACCCCAGTGTATATTAACTGGAACCAAATCATTTGAAGAAGATGACACGATCTGACTGGAATATTGGCGATGGTCACCACGAAAGAAATATGATATTGTAGAATTATGAAAGAAATGAATCTTTTCTAACCTTCATACAAGAGGGTGCTTGAAAATTCTCAATAGAACCCCCTGCTCTTTTCTTCATATTCTTCTGCCTGGTCATAAAATCTCTGAGTTGGCCTAACATATTACACCTGATAAACCTATCTCTCGACTTTCTTTTTATCACCGTTTCACCCGCCCCCAACAAGACAGAGCCACCACTGGTGAGAGAAAAGAAAAAAGAAAGAAAAACAAACAGGGAATGTCGAAGAAAGATACGAGAAAGATGGGAATCAAGGAGATAGAAGATGGCAATTGATGTTGCATTTATATTTTTGGTGATTGTAGCTATCAGGGAAGCAAGTATACGGAAGGGAGTTCCACAGGCGGGAAGTACGAGAAAAGAAACTGATAGAATAGAACTAGAGGTTATATTTAAGTATTTTAACGGTAAAAGAGTGAGACCTAGTTGCCAGTCTAGTAGCCTGAGTAAATTCATGTGGTCGGAGCAAGAGGAAAAGAAGTTCGTCAGATCAGAAGCCGTGAAAATATTTCTGGAAAAGATAGATGGAAGCTACATCCCATCGGTGATCCCAAATTTGGTCGCTCGCTATTTATTTCCTTTTAATTGGTTTCATCTTAGCTACCCTCTTTTTCATCATTCGTACTCTGTCCTCTTTCATTGATCGGCTTCCCTATTTATCTTAGCGATCAACTTTTACTGATTGTGCCGTCTTTCTCGTCAAGATATTTTCTATTTACTTCATAAAACATCATCTCCTACCATCAGCTACACGCAAACCTCCCCTTTTCTTTCTTTCTTTCTTTCTTTCTTTCTTTCTTTCTTTCTTTTTATGTGTATTCCGGTTTACCTCTCAATAAAGAAGACATTCTTCATTTTAATCTTAACATTACGTCGAGTCTTTCCCCTCTCCCTGCTTTTTATCACTCTCTCTTCCTCTCTCTCTCTTAATGATTAATAGTTCATCCACTACTAAATTTGTTTTTTGCCTTCTTTTTTTTGTTTATCTTTTTTTTTAAATGATCATTTCACTCTTTTTTCTTTTATTTTCTTTCTTTTTTCTTGTTTGCTTTCTTTTTTCTTTATTTTCTTTCTTTTTTCTTTATTTTCTTTCTTGTTTCTTGTTTGCTTTCGTTTTTCTTTATTTTCTTTCTTTTTTCTTCATTTTCTTTCTTTTTTCTTGTTTGCTTTCTTTTTTCTTTATTTTCTTTCTTTTTTCTTTATTTTCTTTCTTTTTTCTTTATTTTCTTTCTTGTTTCTTGTTTGCTTTCGTTTTTCTTTTTTTCTTTCTTTTTTCTTTATTTTCTTTCTTTTTTCTTTATTTTCTTTCTTTTTTCTTTATTTTCTTTCTTTTTTCTTGCTTGCTTTCGTTTTTCTTTATTTTCTTTCTTTTTTCTTTATTTTCTTTCGTTTTTCTTTATTTTCTTTCTTTTTTCTTCATTTTCTTTCTTTTTTCTTTATTTTCTTTCTTTTTCTTGTTTGCTTTCTTTTTTCTTTATTTTCTTTCTTTTTTCTTTTTTTCTTTCTTGTTTCTTGTTTGCTTTCTATTTTTATCAGCATTTATTTACTTCATTTATTTTCTGTGTTTTGCCTTTGTTTTTCGGTTTCTTATTTTACAATAACCCATCTTTCCTTTTTTTTTTTTTTTTGCTTTCCTTAATTCTCTTTGACTTTTTCTTTTATGTGTCTTTTCAGGATGCTTTTTAGTGCAGTGGACATCGACTCGGAACGATAAATCAGAAAACCGGGTTCGAATTCCAGCTGAATTCGTTGCATTCACTTACGCGGAAATATCCTTGGGAAATATATAAATCCAGCTCCTCTCCTGCCAGCTTAAATAGGGTTAAACAGCAGAAAAATCATATCTATCTGCGAGACAATTTTCTACCCAGTCAGTCATACCTCTTTCGAGACATGATCGCTCAAGTGTGTATCACGTATGGCACTTAACAGACTGGCCGTCACTTTAGAACGTCGGGGATCTTGGCTCTCCACATTCTCCTGCCCTTTGTAACTCTTAATAACTTTCGTCTTTGTGTTATTTCTCCCAAATCTTGTCCCACCATACATTTGCTCAATTCTTTCCCTTTCTATTTAATTATCTTTTAACTATCCGAAACACACACACATTTTATATATATATATATATATATATATATATATATATATTCCCCCAGAGCACCTCACACACACACACGCGCGTCTCTCGCCACCCTTTGAACCATGTCTTCAAGTCGACATCACAACATACTTTTAATGTGCTTCGAGTTCATCCTACACTGAAGCCCGCGAGATTCAAATGTCAATCCTGTCATAATTATCAAAACAATGAAACGCTCTCGTTCAAACCGTTTATCGGCGTCTGAACCGGACTGGATAGCTTTACTAAGGAATAGTGAATAAGAAGGATTTATTCTTTTAGGCAGCAGGGTCGTAGACAAAGGTATAGAAGGGTAGGTACTGTTTACAACGCCGATAAGTCCATTTGGGACCACAGTCCGCACACAGCACACAAAACGGAACCAAAATTAGAATCTATATTGAACATTGAATTCATTTGTCACTGCAAGTGCCAGACTGAAGAAGAAGAAATGGATGACGGAATAGGCAGCTTCCTTTTTGATATTCACCAATACAAAACAATTATGACTGCAAGTAGCCAATTAAATGTGGAACACTGCTGCCTTGCATTCCATTGGCTAGGTTTGATTGATTGTCAGTTATTTACCTCGATTCAAAAGATGACCAATTTCCTGGTAGGAAAATAGATAGATAGATAGATAGATAGATAGATAGATAGATAGATAGATAGATAGATAGAATAGACTAGCAATAGATAGATAGATAGATAGATAGATAGATAGATAGATAGATAGATAGGAACAGACTGCAATAGATAGATAGATAGATAGATAGATAGATAGATAGATAGATAGATAGATAGATAGATAGATAGATATGAAGAGACTGCAATAGATAGATAGATAGATAGATAGATAGATAGATAGATAGATATAGAAAAGACTGCAAATAGATAGATAGATAGATAGATAGATAGATAGATAGATAGATAGGAACAGATGAATAGATAGATAGATAGATAGATAGATAGATAGATAGATAGATAGATAGATAGGGACAGACTGCAATAGATAGATAGATAGATAGTTAGATAGATAGATAGATAGGAACAGACTGCAATAAATAGATAGATAGATAGATAGATAGATAGATAGATAGATAGATAGGAACAGACTGCAATAGATAGATAGATAGATAGATAGATAGATAGATAGATAGATAGATAGATAGATAGATAGATAGACAGACTGCAATAGATAGATAGATAGATAGATAGATAGATAGATAGATAGATAGATAGATAGGAACAGACTGCAATAGATAGATAGATAGATAGATAGATAGATAGATAGATAGATAGATAGATAGATAGGAACAGACTGCAATAGATAGATAGATAGATAGATAGATAGATAGATAGATAGATAGATAGATAGATAGATAGATAGGAATAGACTGCAATAGATAGATAGATAGATAGATAGATAGATAGATAGATAGATAGGAACAGACTGCAATAGATAGATAGATAGATAGATAGATAGATAGATAGATAGATAGATAGATAGATAGATATTGTGTTTTTTCAAAAACTATCCTGATGTTGCACGAATCAAGTATCTGCTACGAAGATTGTGTGAGACAAACTTCTCTCTGCTGTCGACTTTCTTTAAAAGTCTGCATTCAGAATTCTGTTAATGACTTGTAATCAGAACCTGACAACAGGATCCGATGCCAAAAATCGCTTCGGTTCATATATAGCAAAATAATGATATGCAAAAGACAATAGCAGGATTAACTGAGAAAGTAACTTGATTAAAGGTGTTGATCCAATTAGTCAACAAAAGTAAAAAAGTCAAATAAAAGTGGAAGAATTCATTTGAGATTGCGTGAATTTATTGCATCGAATTTCACCTCCAAAGTTCAACGATCAGTGGCAGAGCTAATAATTTTTTTACCGATATTCTTTGTCGAAAGGGCCTGACGAAGAAGATGTTATTCAGATGTTCTTAACATATGTGATTTATCGTTTAGATGATAGGAATGCTTGAACACCAGTATTATGTACAAATCAAACAAATTAAACAAGTCCCAGAACTAGTGGCCGCCATTTAAACCTTGACCACTTGATCAGCTGCAGATGCTCGCCGATTTTTTTTTGTATGAGTTTATTAGTGGTAAAAGTAATAGTCAGTCAGTTAAGTGCCATACGTGATACACGCTTGGGCAGAAGATTATCCAGCAGTAGGTTGCCATTGCTTTCTGCGGTAGACTGGTTGCCGACCAAGGCTATAAAACCCAGTCTGTCCTGCTATTTAACCCATAACTGGAAGGAAGAGACGGATTAATACCTTTCCCAAGGGTATTTGCGCGTACAATGGATTCAACTGGAATTCGAACTCGGCTCGCCGGTTTCTCGTTCCGAGCCGATTTCCACTGTACCACAACGCACATAATAGTACGTTTCGGAAACTTGTATTTTTAATCTGAATATCAAGGTTTTACTTAGTTGATAAAGCTAATTCAAGCACAAGGTTATTAAATAGCTGGGATTAATATCACTAACTGAAGACTGAGCAGATTTCTTTTAATCGATATCACCCCAAGACACAAGGGGTTACACAGTGAGGAAGATTTAAGAACAGAACAGAAACATTAATAATGAGCCGGAAAAGGAAGAGTAGTCAGGAGACTAGTAGATAGCGATTGGTATTGCATCTAATTCTTTCATATTAATTTTGGCTGCAAAGCATGGAGCTGGAAAGCATGGAGCTAGAAAACAAACTATTACTATAGAATTTACGGTTAATCGAGCCAGTTTGATTGTAAATTGATGATATCTCTACGCCAGTCTAGTACTGCGTTTAAATCAAAAGTTTTAGGTACCATAGCGAAGACTTTCCGAACAATTACCATGAAAGTATTTATAGAAACGTCACTGAGGCCACCTTACGACGGTGGGAAAATGGCTGAAGCAAAGCCACCGGATCAGAACCAATAATATTGCTGATTCTTCTCTCGATTTTATCCAGAAGCTCAAAGCAAATAGCAGGGTCACTGGACCATATGTTGCAGCAATATTCTAAACATGGCCAAATTGTAGACTTATAGATATGTAAGAGAGATTTTAGAAGTAAAATTGTCTCGCACGACACAGTAAACCAACTTTCTTAGTGGTTGATCTAGCAATGAATTCAATATAGCTTTGCCACATCATGTCAGATGAGAACGTTGTTTTGAGAAAATGTGATGAGTTAGTTTCCTGGAGGTTAGCATCAGTCATGCTGATAGAAGTTAAAGAAGGGTCTCTCAGATTATTAATATATATTATACTAGCAGTATATCCCGGCGTTGCTCAGGTGTAATGAAAGCTTTAAAACTAATCCATGGTCCTACAGCTCAAACTCTTTGGACGTTGGCACGAAAAACTAAAAAGCAATAGTTGTTTCCAGTTAAAGTGAAACCGTAGACTGAAAGAAAAATGAATGGATGTAAGACAAATTTTGATTTCCTGGTATCGATATCAAATAAGTTTTTTTCGTCGTAAACTAAATTTTGAAGGCTAAATAAGTCCTCTGAGTAAATGGTATCATGGCTGAGACTAAGAACTACAATTATACCTACTTAGAGCAAAACCCGAAGCAAAAACTAAAATAAAAGGGCTGAAAAAAATACAGACATACAGGCAGATAAACAGACACACACACAAACATCTTCCCAATTGTATATATATATTATTGATTTTCTGCACTACTGTAAGAACTGCAACCTTGAAACTTCTTAATATCGTTTCTTATGTCTTTGTCTATGAGTGTATCAAATTTGATTAAAATCGGACCACTCCTTCTATAACCCAATTTTTTCAATTATCGATTTTCGATATTTATCGGGGTTACCTCGACACAAAATCTAGCTAAGAACACTCGCAGACGTTTATAGTATAACTGTGTAAATTTTCAAGAAAATCGGTTCAGCCGTTTCGGAGTCTATAGGTAACGGGCACACACACACACACATCCACACACACACAGAGACAAAGTTCTATTTATAAATAAGTCTAGATAAATCACTCTAAGTAAAGGCATGCTTGTTTGCCAATGAAAATAGAAAAGTTCTCTTGTGTCTTAAATTAGTAGATGTCCCCAACGTCCCAACCACTATTTAGTGTCATCGTTCTTCTTGTGGAGACAAGTACCACTATGATTGTTGTAGCAAGTCGGTCGTTACAGTATTTACTTGGTACAAAAGAACACAGAAGTAACATTAAAACTAATATTTTTTCTTCAAAATTCACAGCTACAAAAAAGAGTTCAGCTTAACATTATGTTTACATTATAAATCTAACTTGCACTGTTATAAAGATGACCGGTGATTCAGGGTCGAACTTTGCCTAATTAGAAATTGAAGTTACATTTTAGATCTACCTGATTCAGATCTCATTCTTCTCAATTATGAAGGGTTTCCCTAAGAAATAAATGTCATTTTTAGACAAAGCAAAGCAAACTACACGATATAAAATATATTTTCTAGACAAATATACTGATTTGCTAAATAGAATCTGAACAATTAAACAATTCTAAATTATATTTGTAGTGTGTTCATTAATCATTTACTATTTTATTTGTCATTTCTAAAACAAAATTGTAAGAGTTCATCTGCTGTTATAACTAGTTTTCTAGCGGCTAAAATATTAATAAAAATATTAATAAAATATTAATAAAAATATTAATAAAATATTAATAAAAATATTAATAAAATATTAATAAAATATTAATAAAATATTAATAAAAATATTAATAAAATATTAATAAAAATATTAATAAAATATTAATAAAAATATTAATAAAATATTAATAAAAATATTAATAAAATATTAATAAAAATATTAATAACATATTAATAAAAATATTAATAAAATATTAATAAAATATTAATAAAATATTAATAAAATATTAATAAAAATATTAATAAAAATATTAATAAAATATTAATAAAAATATTAATAAAATATTAATAAAAGTATTAATAAAATATTAATAAAATATTAATAAAAATATTAATAAAAATATTAATAAAATATTAATAAAATATTAATAAAATATTAATAAAAATATTAATAAAATATTAATAAAAATATTAATAAAATATTAATAAAATATTAATAAAAATATTAATAAAATATTAATAAAATATTAATAAAAATATTAATAAAATATTAATAAAAATATTAATAAAATATTAATAAAAATATTAATAAAATATTAATCCTTGCTTAGGCTACGCGCCGTGACCTCTGTAATAAAATCTCTAGACTGAATCCAATGAATATATTTATTTTGTAAAAAAAGTACAAAAATGTGGCACAAAACCAAAAGGATGAATGTGGAAAGATGGTTTTTTCTATCTTATAATTAAACTTGACTAATCATTGATCCAAACATACCACATTATTCCTTACACCAAAACAACACATTCTTATTCACCATCCTCACAACATCCGCTATAATAACTCAGAATCACTATGAAGTACTAATTAGTACTTATATTTACAATGCTTGTCTGTGGTGGGGGTGGAATAAAACAACAATTTAAAAGTCTAAACCGTAATGTTTGTTTACAATATGATAAACTATTTACAAGAAACGAAATATAATAATGTTAGTAATAAAAACCTGCACTAATCCTAATTGTGGCAGAAATATCAGTTAAATGAATGCAATCAATACGGAACTTTAATATAAAACATTTATTCATCCAACTACTCACAAAAATACACTCATCGAAGTACATCAAGAAATACGAAAAAAGCCACACACGAAAAGACGAATGGCGTTCCGTATCCTCCAAAGAACTGACATTTCTGAACACCTAACGGGGCAGGGAGGTAGGATTAAACTAAAGAAAGTTGGAGCAGAAATTAAAAAAGCTAATGTGTTTGCATCCCCTAGCTAAGACAATAAACAACCCTAAACTAACCTAATTTTGGACTGAGTTTCCAATGTTCAATCCAGTTAGAGCAATATCCTAATGATATTTACTCTACTCCCCCACTGGAGTGAGATGTGACACGAGGTCTTTTTTAACGTGAAGAACCCGACCGCGCTCTATAGAAGATGCTTGTCGATCACAAAGAATGACACAATTTTTTATCAATCTTCTTTAACTCGACGCGGTCTACTAAGAGCCCATCTTTTTTTATAAGATGTTCGTATTTCTTGTCTATCTCGAAAAACTCCGTCATGTTGATGACACACTTCAGTAGGGACTTCCAGCATAGAGGAGACTCATCATCCGTTACATTTTTGCTGTTGTTGGTGGTAGTAGTTTCAGCTGTTCTTGCTGTTGTTTTTGTTGTTGCTGGTTTCAAATGACTTTAGTTTTCTTGACTTTCTTGATCCTAATCAAAAGTAGCGTTTATACTTTTCTTTTCAGTTACATCTTCATTTTTGGTAATGGTCACACTTAATAATGCCTCTGTTGGCTGATTATTTTTATCAGGGATGTTTGACTTCTTAGATACGGCTATTTTTATTATTAAGGTTTAAAAGTTCCTATTTTTTAAGAAAGCAAAATATTATTATCGAAAATGAAAAATAAAAAATAATAACGTTAAAGAAATACCAAAATAACCATTTTAAATAAATACAAAGAAAAATGCTTGAATAAATAAATCATTCAAACGATATAATTAAATAAAACAACGTACAATTAAATCAAACAACGTAAAAAGATCTTTATTTTTTATTAGAAATGCAAAATAAAACAAATTATGAAAATAAAATACTACAAAGAAAAAATAAAAAGTGACCCTTGAAAAATGATGTCTTAAAAATTAGACCAAATGGCCGATGTAACATGAAAAGGAAATAACAAATCTTTTTAAAAAATGGCCGACGTAAAATAAAAACAAACGGATTAAACAAAAATGCGAACGAAAAATTTAACTGGAAACTGAAACAAAAACATCTTTCGGTCGGGCTGGGATTAAAGATTTATTTACTTAGGTCTATACGTAACACGTTGAAAACTACAAAAAGTAAGCAAAAAGAAAAATTATACGAAAACAAAAAAAATAAAACCAACTTAATGCCAAGCGTAGAAAAATGTTTAAAAACTGAAAATTTCAGTCTAATTTACACGAAAAAAAGTAATTAATCTAGTAAAAAATTGTGTAAGAATAAAATTAGAGCTGAGGTGGGTGAAATTTGAAAAAATAAATTCAAAAGTTTTCACAAAAACTAGCTAGTAAAGAAATAGGATAAAAATTTGAAAAAATCCAAAATAGATAGCATAAGCATCCGACCAGATGTGACAGCAATATTCTAATCATGGACGAATGGTAGACTAATAAATACTCAAAATTCCATTCGTTCAAAAATTGTGCCTTGTTGAGTAACAATCAAGTAAAGTTAGAATTCAGGGATCTTGAAGTAACGACGAACGCTGAGATCATACGATACAGATTTCAATCGCTCTTTGAAGACAAGCTGGCGATTATTAAATGCTGTCTTCCAACGTCATCAGAAATGTCAGCAGCGGTCATTAATTTACTATCTCAATGGCATTAAACGCGGTGATTCCATGTCCCTTCAGGGCGTAGGCAATCACGGCTTTCCACAAATGCCTTTTCATTATTATCTGATAATTGCGATCATCTTTTTTTGAGGGGGTCGAGATAGCGAAGCTGTTGTGGACGTACTGATAGTGTAATGGGTCACAGCTCGGGATGAGAAATCGGAGTGGAAAGTTCGAATTCCAGTTGAATACGCGACGTGAAATTATACATAAATAATTTTGGGATCAGTATGGATCTGCCTCCTCCCTCCAGATATGGGTTAAAAAATAGTATTTTTACTTCGAAAATCATTGTCAATCTCAAAAAATTGTTAATGCAATATTCGTAAAAACACAGTTATTCTTCAAATCCAAAAATATGTTTCGGATTTAAATAACCCACAAAGGGTTGATAAACCGTAAAAAAAAATAATAAAAAGAACAAAAGTGGTTTTCTTTCCCGGTGGTATTTAATTCCAAGTATTCGTTCTAACACTAGAAAACCAAATCTGTTATTCTATAATTCCATAACTAGGTGGGTAGAAGAAACGGGTTCTTGTTTTTCAAAAGGACATTTGTAAGATCCGGTTGGAACTTGAATTCAGTTAATCGGTTTTATTTTTTGGACAATAACCATTACGCTACCTGCACATCCACTTGACACGACAGATAATCATAAGTGTTAAGTTTATATTGGAAGTTAAATTGGATTTATAACGATGGAATAGATTTTAAAAGAAACAAGAAACAAAACACTTCATAGATATTCAGCAATGCAACTCTCCCTTAAATAGTGCCATTTCTACATCGAAGCTAGTTCTTCACTTTCTGTATTAGATTGCACGCATGTATCTCAATTTGATGATAATGATGTTTCTGATAACAATGGTAAATTATTGTCCTTATTACTGAATGCAAATATTGGCATTTATCTGCGTATTTACAAGAGTAAACTGATACTTTTATTAATTTCACTTCAAGTCAATAACAGCCACTATGATGCAATGAGGTTACTGAGTGTGAAAGAAACAGAGAAGATAAAAAAAGAACTGATATTAAGTAGACAGAAATTGACGATTGGTATAGCATTTAAAGTTTTGAAGATCGTAGTTGACAGCGAAGTAGGAAGCTGGAAGCGACTTTCGTAACCGAGATGTGCGGGAGAAAAACTGTTAGCATAGAACTTATGATTAAAACTAGCAATTTCAGCAGTGAAATTATGAGAACTGCCAATCTAATACTACGCGTAAAGTTGTGAAGTCTAGGTCCAACTTATGGATGCCAATCAAAACAATTACAGTTAACATATTTATTTTTTAAAAAGCCAAAGCCATTGGTAAAGAGACTGAAGCCGAGTTACCAGGTCATAATATAGCAATTTCTTCTTTGGACTTTGTCAAGAATCTCGAGATATAAAATTGAAGCATCAGACCAAAAGTCGTAGTAGTATTTGATATACAGATGAATTGTAAACTTATAAATAAATTCCTAGATATAAATTGAATTATCTGTATTGAAACGGTATTCTTTTTATTTTAGATGATTCTTAAAAAACTATCGGCAGAGTTAGGGTTAGTCTATCTTTTTGTATTGTCAGAACATGTGTGTATATAGTTTCAAGATAAAGTGTGGAAGTTTTTTGTAATGTCAGGCCACATTTGTGGCCGGCGAGAAAGTATGAAACTAATTAACAGTGACAGACATCAGTTAAAAGAACCATTTATATTTGGGCGGTAGAGAATTCAAATGTGGATCTTTTGTACGCAGTTTAAAGCGATATTTTAATATTCACAAACAATCGCTCACACATACACACAAAAAAATGACAATTTTTCTCTTGCAACAGAGACGTTTCTTCAAGTTGAAACAATTATGTTTATTTTGAAAAATGAATTTCCTGGTTGGTACAGAATAACATGAGAATATTGTAATATTATTAAACATCATGTTCACTTTTTTATCACAACGATCATGAAAAAATGAAGCATCTAATGAACACAAATAGCTCAGTTTAGCATTAAACTTACAGAATAAATTGACCACCCCATTAGAATTTTAAAAAGCTAATATCGTACAGAAATTAAAGTCATATTCATTCAAATTTCACAAAATATATAACAAATAAATTTCCTGTTTTAGTTTAACCAGACCTTTACTGGTAATTCATTAAAAGAAATCAAATATTATGTGCAATTAAAAAATATACGATTTTATTTTTGCCCGCCAAAGCTAATGCCGCGTGGGAAAAAAATTCCTGTCGGTAGGGCACATCAGTTCTTGACTACTACGCCTAGAGTACAGACGTGTGGCGCGTGCTCGTCGGGTTTTCGTTTTTGCCCAAGATGACTGAGCGTATCGAGTAGAGATATTGCAACACGTTGGAAGAAATGCAGAAGCAACTCCGCAGTTGCGTAGTTTCAGATTAGTGAAGTGCCAAAACTCACGCAGTGCCAAGTCGGAAGAGTACAGAACCTGTCTGCTCGAAGCATTTGGTCATCCTATGTAAAAACGAAAACTGGACGAGGGCGCACTACAGGAAATGTAGAGGCCTACCGGCGAGAAATCTTTTACGCATGCGCAGAGAGGGTATCGTCACCCCTCACCTAGTGTTTTGTCCACGTGCCATTAGTTTTGACGGGGAAAAATAACACGCCTCGTATGCTGATGAATAAATATTAGAAGTTTAAATCCGAAATTATAATAAAATCTATTAACATAATAAAGAACATTTCACGGTTTTTCTATTTTAATTTTCTAATGAGTCGTTACTCTCCAGTTAAGGATTGAATAAGCTTACGGCGAGTTGTACAAGAATAAAATATCCGCCAAAATTTCTCTATCGCATCGTTAAATATTTGATCATAACAACTTTAATGAAATATTGCAATAACAATCATAAATATTAATGCTGGTTGTTATTTTAAAAAGTAATGGGTTACAAATGAAAATTTTTAAAATCGACAACTTTTTCACTGAAATGGATGCTAACATTTCTTTCTTTCTTTCTTTCTTTCTTTCATTTATTTTCTCATTGAAACCAAGTAGCGGATTTGATACTGGTGGGAAACTACCTCAATCACTAAACAGTCCATTTGCCGTATTATCCAGGGATAATGACATCCTAAGTATAGCTAATGTGTAAATGCTTTCATATTACCATGGTTAATTTAATTCGTTATTCTTTTTCTCTGCAATGTTAAAGTCATTGGGCATATCGTATTTTATCGTATTTCTACTTGTGTCACTCGGGGCCACTTGTTTCTTGAAGGTGCCAATTGGTGCGAAATGATTTACAAGGTTTGAAATAACGACGGAGCGGAGCTCTTAAAATAGAGGCTAAAGTACTTCCTTCTGATGACGATTACTTCAAGTGGAAATTTACTTGGTTCACAATCTTCGGAAAATATGTTATTCGGGTCATCACCGAAAGAAAGCAAAAATAGCTTCTAAATATAAGGACTATTAAAATATTCATTATTTATTGTCCAATATAAAAAAAATGCAGTTTTGGTAAATAGGGTCGGCGTTGTATTAGGGAAATTTGCAATTCCGTTATTTGGTATTTTAACCAGTTCAAACTGGATTTCGGATTTGACATTCATATTTCCTTCAGACGTCGCGTTGAAATTATATAACCCTTTTTCTAATAACAGAAATATATCATCTGCGTGTACAACTTTGTATAAATGACAATACTTTCCTCGCTGAAAGATCCAATTTCTTTTCTGTCATTTCATGTCTTTTGTGAGAAAATAAAACGTTCTTGGACATTTTATATATAGGGCAAAATGAAACAATAAAGCAATTTCGAAATGGTTAGTAATCGAATAAGATACGGGAAATTGTTGTTTTTTTCCGCAGCTTTCGAACCTGTAAGATACATTGGCAAACAAACTGTATGCAAATAGAGAACGAGGTAAGTGAATATGCAAAAGCCGATAGAGAAATACAAAGATGTCTTTTCCCAGCGGAATTATTTGACCTGTACAGCGAGAAAATTCTCAGAAGATTCGAAGACCGAACGCGATTTATTATCTACATACAGAACCTTAACAATATACTTTACGGAAATTAACGAAGATTGGTTATAAACAAGCGACAATTTGAAATGATTTGTTTGAACATTATTTTTGATCGATACTCATATTTAAATAGATATTCTGTTTCTAATTAAACAGTATTATACATTTATATCTACTGGCCTGATTATTTACGATAAATTTTTATTACGAAAATGTGTGTCATTCGGCAGGATTCGAACCTGCGATCCCTATCTACATAGGGGGAAATTACCATTTGATCTGGCAACGTCTTAGACCTCTCGACTACATATCGTGGGTGTCAAAATCTAGCAGATGCAGAAATGTATTTTTGAATATTTTTTACACTAATGTTCATCTAATACAAGGCCTAATAACAACTCAAAATATAGGGTTACTGAATGATATTGTGTGAGCATAAGAGAAAAGGATAAAACGTGCAGTTTATAATGTTACATAATAGGGATAAAGATTAAGCCTATACTTGAATAAGAACAGATTGTAGTGATCTGAAAAACATCTTCTTGGGAGCCTGTTCCATAAACGGTTCTTAGGAAAAAAGTGTCTGACAGATATTTTTAGGGAGTTTAGATATGGCTCAAGGCCAAAAGTATGAGGGCACTCAATGAGGATCGAGCTCACTACTCAGATATAATTGTTCTAGCGAGATAAGCTTGCTATCCATTACACCACGTCGAGGTGCCCAAACTATCAGGGAAATCTATATGTGCGTTTATGTTAAGTTTAGCATTTCAATATGGCAGAAATTTTAAGTAAGTGATAATTCAAATTAGCTTACAGTATTTTGGTTTGATGTTTTTAATGTCATCTTCCTTCAAAGCGTAAGCAATCACGGCTCTCCGTAGATTACTTTCTTTATTATCTACCTTGATTCTTGATAAGGATTGGATTAGTTTCACCTTTTCATTCTTCATGGTTTTAGTTTTCTTTCTCGTGGACTGTCTGCAACCTAGAGAATCCAGTCTATATTGCAATTAAAACATCAGTCAGTTAAGTGCTATACGTGATACACGTTTTGGCGATCATGTCTCGAAAGAAACATGCCTGTCTGGGCAGAAGATTTTTTCCCGCCGTAGGTTGCCATTATTTTCTGTGGTAGACTGGTTGCTAACCAAGGCTATAGAACCCAATCTCTCCTGTTATTTATCAATAGTCAGAGTGTAGAGCGGGTTAACACCTTTCTTTAAAATATTTGTGTGTAAGTGAATGCAACGAATTCAACTGGAATTCGAACTCTGCTCTCCGATTTCTCGTTCCGATCTGATGTCCATTGCACCGCAATGCAATTAAACCATATCTTATTGAAAAGAAAAAGATTCATGACATTTCCAAGGGCATTGGTATGAAAGTGGACACAGACGGAATTTGAACATGCCTCGCCAGTTCCACTTTCCACACTGATAACCGTTATACTATCAATACATCCGAAGTAAATTTACAGAAATCTTATTAAAGTACTTAGACATTTTTATATTTATATAACAATAATGTCTGCAAGATGATCACTAGTTCCAGAGTAAATTATTTTGTATTCCTTGCAATATTACAGAAAATCGTCAATATTGAACGAATTTTAGAAATATACATAAATTGGATTAGTAAAAAGATACATACCTATAACGGAATTGAATATATTTTATAAATCATGTAAAAGCATTTGATTAGGTACTGTATATAGAAATACTTGAACTGCTAGGAAAACTTAATTTATTTGGAAAAAGCATTAGAATAATCCAGAACATATACTGGAAGCAGACAGCCTGCATACGGATAGAAAATGAATTCAATCTAAACTTATTTATAAATGGAACTCTGTGTGTGTGTGTGTGTGTGTGTGTGTGTGTGTGTGTGTGTGTGTGTGTGTGTGTCCGTTACCTATAGACTCCGAAACGGCTGAACTGATTTTCTTGAAAATTTACACAGTTGTACAACAAGCGTCTGCGAGTGTTCTTAGCTAGGTTTTGTGTCGAGGTACCCCCGATAAATATCGAAAATCGATAATCGAAAAAATCGGGTTATAGAAGGAATGGTCCGATTTTAATCAAATTGGATACACTCATAGACAAAGACATAAGAAACGATATTCAGAAGTTTCAAGGTTGCAATTCTTACAATAATGCAGAAAATCGATAATGTATATATATAAAAGGC
Organism: Ascarosepion bandense; assembly: GCA_037127315.1. Taxonomy (NCBI): domain Eukaryota; kingdom Metazoa; phylum Mollusca; class Cephalopoda; order Sepiida; family Sepiidae; genus Ascarosepion; species Ascarosepion bandense. The sequence goes on along the minus strand of JBBBDQ010000143.1, from coordinate 2,372,429 downwards.
AAGATGTGTGTGTCTGTTTATCTGTCTGTATGTCGTTTATACAAATCCACAATTGTTATCCGATTCTCACCAAACATCACACAAATATTCTTTAGGCTGAGTCTGAGCTCCAGGATCATGGATTAGTTTTAAAGCTTTCATTACACCCGATCAACGCCGGGCTATACTGCTAGTAAATACATAAAAATAGAAAGGGTCGTAAAACAAGGATGTGCCTTCTTACCAGACTTATTCAACCTTTACAATGGGGTGATACTGAGAGATCTAGGAGTCCTACTAAGATTTATTACTGATACGCACGATCTTAACAAGATATGCAACTGACACTGTTTATAGAAGACACAGAAATTAAACTACAGAATCGTCAAGCGAACGTAATAAAGTAAAGCGAGAAAAAAAAAGACAGAATAAACTGAACATGTGAGTAAGAGAAAGTTTTAAGAGAGGTTCGCCTATCGTTCGGTTTATACTCCTCCCCAGTTTTTTTTTTGTTTTTTTTTTTAACAGGAGTACAGGTTTCTGGTTTCTTCAACTCTATACTTCTGACGTCTCCGTCAGAACTTTGAAATTTTATTCTGTAATTATTATTTTCCTCTCCCAATAGAAGTAGATATGTTCGTCTATCGTCCGACTCATACTCTTCCCCGTTTTTTAATAGTATGGATTTATTCTTTGTTTCATATTAAGTTTGCTTCTAAAATCTACTTCAACTCTATACTTGTAAAATCTCTGCTTGAACTCTGTAATTTTATTCGCTAATTAAATCTTGACGTCATCCAATCTACAATTAGTTATCTTTTTTGCATAGCTTCACTTCTTAACCTTTCTTGCACTAATACAACGTTACACAGTAACCCTCTACCTTGAGTTGCCCTTGTGCCTTATATTGGGTGAACATAATGAAAACCTGGATATCAAAACACGCTTATACTTGGAATCAGAGGCAGTTCAAATTTCTCTGATACATTATAAGAAAAGAGGGCTTGGAGAATTTGCCACTGACAGGACATATTGAAGGCGAGAGAGAGAAAGATGTAAACAACGTGTAACCTACCTAACGAGCTTGTGTAACTGGATAGTAAAATAGATATTGGGGAATGGATGAAAATAAATTTTACTTGAAGTTGAGGAGGGTCATGATCATCTACGTCCTGAAGGGCTACGTGATATAGAAAAAGAAAGCAAGCATACATAAAATATCCAATAAAAACAAATTTATCATTTTGTCATTTAAGATTATAAATATAAGAGGGTCACTGAAAAATTCGCAACTCGAACAAGAAGAATGCAAAAATGATTTCTGTTTGGTCACATTTTAGGAAGCAGTGAGAACCTTGAACCGAATAAAAGATACTCAGAACCTTTATATCTTCCTGTCTCTTGTTGCTCTTGTGGGTTTATCCCTACATAGCTTTGCCAGTTTTTGCAAATAAGCTCTGTCAAGCATCTATAAAACTGAACTCTTCCTACTTTCATCCTCAGATGTAACTTTTCCTCCGAGCATTCTGCAGTGACAACACCAGGACCTTGTTCCTTAACATGGAGATATTTCCCTTAGTGACTGAACTCTCTATCTCTATCTCTATCTCTCTCTTTCTCTCTCTCTCTCGCTCTTTCTTTCTCTCTCTCTCTCTGTCACACACACACACACACACACACACACACACACACACACACACACACACACCAGTATATGACCACATAAATCCTATCTTGTAATACTTAGTTCTTTTGCATACATAGTCGCGTATTCTATCTCTTTTTACACATTTATGTAAAGACTAAATGATGAAATATCGCCTTCGTAAAATTGTCTTCCATTTCTTTCTACTCGTCAATATACATGTGCAAAAGTTTGTTGCCACTGATTTTAGCCAAACTAGGAACTGTGCTTGAAACATTTGGTGATGTGAACATAAACAAAAACTGCAACCGTTGTGCGACCACGACGTGAATTCAATATGGACATAATGTAACAATTGGTAAGCACCACACGATTTGAAACATGCACATACTGCAACCTCAGTCTTTTGAACAGGAGTAGAGGTTGGATTTTTGGTTCCTTATAAAGTCCTCTTATTCATTTTCACTTCCAGTAACCTTTTGCGTCATAGTGGTATTATTGCCTTGCGTAGGGCGAATTGAGTAATACTCTTAGAAACGTTTGGCTCTTTGTTATCCTTCGTTCTCTCCGCTCTGCCATCCATTCACTTGAACTCATTACGTAGGTTCCTTGTTGTTTATTTCTGCTCCTATTTCTTCATAAAATGTCCTGAAAATTTCAACTTTATCTCTCTGATTTTAAGTGTGTGTTTATCTAGTTTCTTTTTTCTTTCTCGTTTCTTACATGTTCTGTGTATAGTATTCTCAGTATCCTTCTGTCGAATCAATCTCTATTGCTTCAAAGTCTCTTCTTTATCTGTTGTGAGGTCTCCCCTTTTTCCAGGATAATAGACTCGTCTAGAGTATACATATACTTCTGCCATAGAGGCAAAACATCAGATCCGAAAGATACCGAACGATGCCGAAAGATACCACTCAGCCAGAATATTATTACACAGCACCCGTCAGCTTCCGACGTAGACATACTAAACATACTACGGCTTCACTTCAGAAACTTGTATATATACTTCCTACTAGCCGTATTCCTGGATTACTAACCTGCGTTCAAATTTATATCTTTACGTTTAATATACTTATTTTTCTATCTCAAATTCTGGTTGTTCTTCCTTTATTTTGTGCGGTTCCCATTCCCGGAATCCAAAACATTATCTATGAGGAAATCATCCAGCATTTTGCTACCAGAGATATAGCATCGCCGTTTTTTTTTTGTTTATAAAGAAATCTTCCTGCTTAATGATAAAGTAAGCAAACTACTTATCCAGAACAAAGACGAGTGCTTTCAAAATCTGTGTTATTGAAGTGGTATATCTTGCACGACATAATCTGTACAGGAAATAGGTCCATCGCCAGAATGTTTTGAGTTAAGGTGGCCTTTAAGTCAATAGGGGTCACGAGTAAGAATTTGTACACTAAATTTACATCATTTTCACAGGGGAGGCTAAATGATTTTCTTTGTTGGGACAGGCATCACTACGCCACCCTTTAATGACTGGCCTGACATGAGAAAATAAATCAATTTTGGTAGCATGTTTGTAAAAGTCTTTACCAATAACTCACCCAAATTTTTAACGACTTGAAATCAAGGTTTCTACTGTTAAAAACGATTATAAATTAATTATCTTACAGCTTGGCATGTCTAGTACGAACTTTGCATCTTCGCCTTAGTTACGGCTTCATAATATCCCTTTTTTAATTGTGGTCAGCATTGTAATTTTTTAATCTTCTCTATTATAATAAATACCGTTGTGCATTCATATATATATATATATATATATATATATATATATATATATATATATATATATATCCTTCTCGTCACGCTCATGATTAGAGAGACAATAGCGAGGCAGCGTCGGCGTCGGCTCAGTTCATTCTCTTTACTATCAGTCATTAAACTTTACTACCAGTTATGAAAGCTCTTGTCGTGAGTTCGCTTTTTAATAGTGCCTTATTATTTTTTTTTTCAATTATGTCGTCGAGTAGTGAATATATATAGGAGGGAAATATATATATATATAGGATGGAAATATATATATATATATATATATATATATATATATATATATATATATCCCTTCTCTCACGATCAGGAGTTTGTATTTTTTTCTTGTGTCTTAATGTAAGATACTCAATAGTAGGTACATCAATATATATGTTGTCGTCATTTGAGACAGCCTATCGATATAAATATTTTGCCGTCATTTTTTGATGGCACGGGCCCACTCAGCTTAATATAAATAACTGGTTTGAGAATACCTGCCGACCATTTGATTACCAAGTTGTTAGATCATCAATTTTGTTAGGTTATTATCTTGATCCTTTTAAGGGGTATTCCGTTATTACCTCAATTATTTTTTAAATATTTTATAATTACTCCAACGTAATTCTTCTATAAATTCACTTCATAAATTGAATCATAAACGCATTACCTCGCTTCTGTGCTATACATTTCTAGTTAGAAATGATCTTATTTGTCGACATCGAACTACGTTCTTCGTTCGCTTTGAGGCACCAATGACCATTTGGTATTTTAAAATACTCGTTGCAGAAGAGAGTTCGAATTTCATTCAAGTTCATTACATTCACATACGGGCGTATCCCCTATGAAAAGGTATGAATCGGTCTTTCCTGCCAGGAAATATTTTTAGCTTTATAATGATGTAAGGTGGATTCATATCTTTTCCAATGGTATTTGCTCGTAAATGAATATAACGAACCTGACTGGAATTGAAACTCGGCATTCTGAATTCCAATTCCCACTCGTTATTTATTGCACCACTGGCACATTTAAGCTTACAGCACCTGGTATTCCCAAGCGGTCACCCACCTAGGTAGGTTGCTTAACTTCGCTAATCGTACGAAAACTCGTGTTTCAATGTGATTTGGATATAAATCCAAAAATGGGTGGTGGGGTAAAGTTTTAGACTTAGAATTGTAAGCAGCAAAAAATATAGCTTTTTTCAAAGATGATGATAGTGTCAGGATAAATGCAAATAATTTTTTTCGGTTCTTAAGTTGTACATCCGGGTTTTCAGTTTTAAAGTTGCTGACTTTCCCCACTCCCCACAGACAAATTGTACATATGGGACTAGTTAGAATTTCATAGAGTCTTTGAGGTATGATGGTGTTTGTAGTAAGAATGGTAAGTACTGTATTTACAATTAAGCTAAATTTGAATCATTATCTTTTTCCCATGTTTAAAAAAAAAAAAACTTTTCAAGACACCAAATAAATAAATATCCCAACCCCTTCAGATATTAATATAAATTACGAGAAAACTTGTGGTTCATCATTACAGGAATATATATGAGAATAGAAAACATTAAGAAAATAAGGTTTCTATCGTAACAATATAGACAAGTATTGTTGGGTGTGCGTTTTGCTGTAATGAATAACGCCTCGAAATAAGAAATCGGAGAGCCGAGATCGAATTTCAGTCGAATTCTTTTCCTTCAATTACGCACAAATATCCTTGGGAAATGCATCAATTCATCTTTTCTTTCTCCAGCAGGGCAGATTAGGTTCTAGAGCCTTGATTGGCAACCAGTCTACCGCAATCCACTCCGAGAAAATCTTCTGCCTGGTAAGGCATATTTCAAAAGAAACATAATCGCTCAAGCGTGTATCACGCATAATGATTAATTGACTGTTGGAGTAAAAATACTCTCGGATAATTTTTCTGATGAACTTTCCTCTACGGTAACTAGACTTTATGACTATAAGCGCATTACTAGATTATCAATAAGGTCCCATCACCTTACAATATTGTTATTATGCTGGTATAAACTCCTAGTTCTGTTTAATAATATTTTAAGGGGAAGAACCCGATCAAGAGATTAATGAAACTGTTTAACCACATGGATTAATCACATGGATACAATAATAGTGAATACTGTAATTAGTGCGGTAATGCGTGCGACTTCTGGTCGTGGAACTGACGTTCTTCTCATAGTGAATAGAATAGTCTATGTTCAACAATTTAGTGTATAGCGGATCGACTGTCTTTCTACACAACAAATATAATTGGCTAGATGTAACCGTAAGTTTTTTGCTAACAGTTTCTTTTCTCACACTTCTCGCTACTGGAACACTTTTCCGGTTTCTCGCTTTCCAACCAACTTTGACCTTCAAAAATTTAAATACTATGTGAATCCTTATCTACTGTCTTCTTGATTCCTCTTATTTCATTGTTTCCTTTCCTTAGTAATGTGTGTTGTAGTACAGTGGCTATCGGCACGAAGCGAGAAATGCTGAGAGCCAAGTTCGAATTCCAGTTGAATTCTTTGCTTTCACTTACGCGCAAATACCTTTGAGAAAGATATTAATTCTATCTCTTTCCTCCAGCTATCTGTTAAATAAGAGAACAGGTTAGGTTTTATAGTCTTGGTTAGCAACTAGTCAACCGCAAAAAGTAATGGCAATCTACTGCGGGAAAATTTTCTGCCCAGTCAGTCACGTCTCTTTCGAAATAGGATCGCCCAAACGTGTAGCATTTATGGCACTTAACTGACTGGATAATGTTTCTCTTTTTCACCCAAAACTTCATATAGATTATTTCTCTAAAAAAAGAAAAAAAAATTATCTTAGCCGGCGCGTTTTGTCCTCTGGAGGACTCTATCAAGGCAAATGACTTTATTATCTTACTTGATGAAGTACCTCCGAGGACGAAACGCGTCGTCTAAGATGAGTTTTTTGTCTTTATTCATTGGAAAAGAAAAAGTAAATCTTACCTTAGCCAACGCGTTTCGTCCTCTGACGGACACTATCAAGGCAAAGGATCTTATTGTTTACCTTGATAAAGTCCACCACAGGACGAAACGCGTCGGATAAAATAAGTTTCCCTCGTGTCTTTATTCATAGGAAAATAAAAAGGAAAACTTATTTTGTATTTATTCATATGAAAAAGAAAACTTCACCGGGGCCTTTCATTGTCTGGGGGTCTTTATCAAAACAAATGAATTTATTATTTATCTTGATAAAGTCCCTCAAAGACCGAGACGCGTTGGTCAAAATTATTTTATATTTTTAATTTATCCATATAAAATAATAAAATATTAACCTATTCAGATATTCTACTTTGTGTCAATCAACTATATGATTCTGTGGCTTATATCTTTTGGATTTATTTAGAAATAAAAACATATATAATCTTTAGTTTGTATAAGAAAACCTAAAACCTCCAGTACAATTTATTATCAGTAATTTTGACAAGGTCAGGTAAACTAAAACTGAAACAATCTATTTCTCATATAAATATATCATGAATATGTTACTAATATCGGTTGGTTAATATCGATTTTATTGTATAAATATTGACTTGGGTAAGATAAATTGATTTAGTGTACGATGAATGAGTAATTTTTACAAGAGGTACAATGCTGAAGTTTCTTTCCTTTAGAATCGAAATCGTTGCTTTTATCTAGTTTTTCATACGTTTAAATTGCTTATTGTTCTAGTCAATATGCAGACCATCAATGATCGGTAGTTTAAAACACCCTGAAATATAGATAGATAGATAGATAGATAGATAGATAGATAGATAGATAGATAGATAGATAGATAGATAGATAAATAGAAAAGCCACAATAAATATCGTAAAACCTAGACAAAAATTATCACTCTCTCTCTCTCTCTCTCTCTCTCTCTCTCTCTCTCTCTCTCTCTCTCTCTCTCTCTCTCTCTCTGATTTCTTACACGTGAGCAATTTGAGAGATCCATGTATAATTTCAACAATATTGTTTCTGTATTTATTAAGCTTAGATAAAGGAAGAAATGAGAAGATTAATAATTCTTTTGTACCAATCTCCAAGATGGAACTGCTTCACTCCCTTGAAAATCAACGTTAACTTTCGTACATGAACCATCATCACCCATAAAAAATAAAAATATCAAAACTAATAGGGGAAAGTATACGAAAATATTCAGTCTTATTCTTTGTACTGATTCAAGGATACCAAAGAGTTATTGGGATTAAGCCAGTTCTTATGAAATCTGTGTAACTCCCGGGTGTAAATGTATCTACTCTCTATTCTGCATATCTCTATAAACTGTTTTGAATTGCAATATTGTGCGATGTCAACACCGGTCTCCGTTAAGCCAAAGTAACTGGTTCTCATTTCTTCGTTGAGTCTAATCGCAATTTTTTCTTTTGTTTTTTGGTTTGTTTTTATTTTGTTTTGTTTTTTGTTTTTTGTTTTTTTTTTTGTTTTTTTTTTGTTGTTTTTTTTTTTTTCACAACATTCGCCCTTCCAATTCATTTGCTTTACCTCCCGTCTCTTCTTTTTAATTTTGTTGTCTCCTCTACCTCTATAACAGAACCACTTCCGCCTGTATCACTCGACAGGTTAAGTTACTAAGCTCTGCTTTGCCCCTATATTACCCTGCCCTATCATTCTAAACGGGTGAGAAATGGACAAGACTGATCTAAGATGGCCGCGAAAACGTTATCTAGCAGGGATATGTTACCAGCAAGGCGGCAGCGTTGAAGTGGGCCAAGATGAGGAAGGTGACGGCCAGAGAATGAGGTCGACGGAACTGTATCTATGATTATGACAAACTAGTCCGATTCTTCTTCTTCTTCTTCTTCTTCTTCTTCTTCTTTCACAAGATTGTTATCGAGTTCTGGTACTGAACGACGATTTTTACTTGCGGTTTCGTTTAATAGAAATAAGAACATGCTATCTTCTTTTTCGATTTTGTACCTCTTCTCTCCGCTTTTAAAAAAAGATTCTTCGCTTCTTAACTCTATTCTTTTTAGAAATCACATTGGCTACGAGAGATTTGGCAATACAGGTGACGGTTAGAAATATTAACAAAGAAACAAGCGTAGAAAGGATTTAAACAAAATCAAGAATGGAGAAAATTAGAAAAAGTGGGCTATCAAAATAGAATGTGGGTTGTGGTGTAATAGATATCGGATCGGAATGAGAAATCGGAGAGCCGAGTTCGAATTCACTTAGGCGCAAATAACATTGAGAAAGGTATTAATCCATCTCTTCTTCCTTCAGCTATAGGTCGAATAGCAGAACAGATTGGTTCCTATAGCTTTGGTTGTTAACCAGTCTACTGCAGAAAGAAATGGCAACCTACTACGGGATAATCTTCTGCCTAGTCAATCATAGATCAAAAGAGACATGATCTCTCAAGCGTGTACCATGTATAGCAATTAACTGACTGAGGCTACAAAAGCAAGCAAAAAAGAAAGGAAGAATGTAAAATAGCAATGGTTTAGAAACAATCGGGGAAAGAAATCGAAAAGAAAGAAATGTTGTTTTTAATGAAAGGAAGGAGAAAATTTTAAAAAGAAAAAATATCAAGAAAGAAAGAATTGAACAAATTACAAGGAAAAATAAAAACAAAGAGATTTTTTACAGTGGGGTTCCCTCTGTACAAAGCTTGGGGACCATATGAGGTAGAGGGTTACAGAGTAAGAGGCAGGGTTTATATAAATGTGGTGAAGATAACGGTTAACTTTAGATTCACTTACGCGCAAATACCCTTGGGAAAGGTATTAATCCGCCTATTCCTTCCAGTTATGAGTTAAATAGTAGGATAGATTGGATTCTATAGCCTTGGTCGGCAACCAGTCTACCGCAGAAAGCAATGGCAACCTACTGCGGGATAATTTTCTGCCCAGTCAGTCATGTCTCTTTCGAGACATGATCGCCCAAGCATGTATCACGTATGGCACTTAACTGACAGAGTAGACTTAAGCAGGTTAAGATTAGAGTGATCGGGGGAGCTTCTCTTGGGAGTCGGTTCCACAGAACAGTGTTTTGCATTAAGAAGCTGTCCGAGTGGAACTTACTTCTCACCACTGAAATACGAAGGAAACGATAGTGGTTTCCTACAATACAAGTGGCATGGCGGGTCCTAGCCGTGAAGATAAGACTGGCCGAATCAAGGAATGCAGTTCTTCCGACAACCTCCCATGGGAAAGCTACGATAGAGCAGTGAGAGGCTCGCCACATCCCGTCTGTGAGAGAGAGAGGTTGCAGACTGGAAAATGACTTGTCAACCACAAGGACGGAAACGCTTCTGGACTCTATCGAGAGTGGAAAGTAAAGCTTCTGCTCAAATTTGACAACAGTACACGATTTTTTTTTATTTTTTTTTTTTTTTGTAAAGGTAAAGGATAGAACGAAGATTTAGGCCCTTTAAAAATTCAAGAAAATACTGCGAAAAAAGAAAGAAAGAAAGAAAGAAAGAAAGAAAGAAAGGAATGGAAGAGATTAGATGACTCATCCAAATATATACGAATAAAAAATAATCTATATATATATAAAAGGCAATCTGTGAGTCTGTGTGTGACTGTTCCCTATGCACGCCTACATTTTTAAGCTAGGCCATTCAAACTTTCTAGGGACACATATCTACCGGGAAGCCAGGTCGACACATACTTTTTGAGTTTAAGTTCATCAATTTTCCCTTTCGCACATTTTGGCCAATGGAGACTATTGTTTACATTTGCTCAGTAAAATATCTAAGATCTAAGATGGTTGCTGATTTACGTCACAGAAATCAAATCACACGTGTTAAACGCGACTAAAATATTTTTTATTAAAAAAAAAAAGAGCCTTTATATTTAATTTTTATTCCGACGTCTTACGTCACAGAAATCAAATCACACGTGTCAAACGCGACTAAAATATGTTTTATGAAAAAAAAAAAAAATTAGCCTTTATATTTAATTTTTATTCCGCCGTTTTAAAAATTCATTTGGTCAACAAAAAAATGTGAATATTTTTCTCCGTAATTTTGAAACAAAAGAAATTTTTTTTTAAAAAAAAAAGTGTTTTTTCAAACAAAAACAAAATATGCAAAATAAAATGTGGCATCTTTTCCTACTACTAAAATGTTCTGAGTTGCACGGACAACGCCAGGCTATGATGCTAGTTAAAAATAAAGTAAAAAGATTAGTCATTTTTCTGTCCTACCGTAGCGCGATCGTTACACAGATTATTGTGCTAGAGTGCTGTGTTCGAGCTTGACAAAATGCCCGATAGATATTGCCTTTTCCAACACTAATCTAAGCCGTAATACAGTGGTTCTCAATATTTTTACCCAATGCCCCCTTTTCACCAAAATCAGAATATCATTCTTCACTTTCCAAGATTGTCCGACTAAAAGTACGTTCTAAATAATATGCATATATTACTGAAAATCTTTATTCTTTCCCATATTAGTACGTCTACATTTACATGGATTATTTTTATAGAGAACTTTTACTAATTTAATAACAATAGAAAATGTTGATTGATTTTTAAACTTGAATACATGTACAGCAATTTGTTTTAATTTTAACTAGTTATTTGGTCACTTTGATGAGGTCTAATGCTTCTGCTATTATCTTAACTATACTTAGAAAATCATGGAAACTTCGACGTGATCAATGGTTAATAGTATTGTCTCTCTAGATCAATTACGACTGAATAATGCGTTTAGAAATTTCCATAACTAATTATTGAATAAATAAAACTGAAGCTTACTTCAATAAACAAAAAGTTCAATAGAATACCACGAAACAGGGATTTAATAACCAAATTTCTGTAAATTACAAAAAGAAAAAGTAAAAGATTTTCCCACCCTATTGAAAACTTGAAAATTCCCCCTTGTAAAGATTTAATACCACCCCACACTCAGATTGAGAAATTCTACTTTAGTGAGTTCCCTAAATTTTGTCAATACGAAGGATTAAGTCAAGTTTAATAAGTAACAATAATAATTGTACTTCTTTATACGTAAAACATTTAGTAGATCAGCCGCCATTAAAAAGTTAATTAACTGTTTTATCATTTCAGGTTCATTAGCGTTTTTAATGCGCCCGTTTCCATTCAGAAACATTTGAATAAAATGCCTGGCTACTCTCGTTGCTCTAACAGACACCTCTACTAGGGTGGTTAACCAATCCCTGTTGTGGACTCCTGCTCAGTGCATTTATGTTTGTTCAACATCCAGCAGAGCCCACCAGTGGTTTATATTGCAACTTACAGAAGGATGCTGCGGATATCGTGGACCGAGCATGTGAGCAATGATGAGGTGTTGGAAAGAATGGAAATGAAAATGAAATTAATATTGAGCATCAGGAAGAGACAACTGAAGTTCCTGGGACACGCAATGGGGAAGGAGGGCTTACAGAACCTGATACTGACAGGCAAGATAGAGAAAAAAAGAGACAGAGAAAAGCAACAGATGACATATTTGAAGGGCCTGAGCAGGTGGATGACAGAACGGGAGTTTCGTGGTGTAACAGGAGAAAGCGTGCTAAGAGCCACCAGGGATAGGGAGACGTGGAAAGCCATGATCGCCTACGTTCTGAAAGGACAGGGCACATAGAAGAAGACGCTGAGCGGACTTTAGATACAATTTCTGGGAGAAAGCGCATAATCCATCATCATCAGTAGCTCGAACAACGCCTCGGTCACGATGACTTGTGACCTCGTGCAAGCACAACTATCAATGGCTTCTGAACAGTTACATCTACTAACTTTCATTCACAAGGTTTAGGTAAACTAGCGGTATGCTTTTTAGGCAATTTCCAAAGGTTCCGTACGCTGTGATCGCCTACCCACACCGATAGCATCAAATCGGTCATTTTTAGATTTAAACCGGGGTGATTATATTTGCATACATACATACAATGCGTACAATCGCTCACACTCACATATACTTGCATAAAAACATGTCGTTTCCTGAGAAATTATATATTCGCATCAACATGATATCAGAAATATTTTTAAAAAATAAGAGCATAATTGCTCATTTCTTTATTATTTAAGAATAATAATATCATGCTCAAGTGACGCCTAATGCATTTAAAATTTTCAATTAACTAAAGCATCATATTTAAAACTTACTAAGAGCTACAAAGAACAGGAAACATGTGGAAAGTTATGATTAGCTATGTCCTGAAGGGACACGGCACAAAGAAGGTCATATTTAAAAGTTAAATCCAAAATAATCACAGAATTTCAATTATTGATAACTAGCAGTATAGCCCGAGTGTAACGAAAGGTATAAAACTAATCCATGGTCCTGGAGCTCAGACTATTTGGACGTTGGCACGAAAGACTAAAAAGCAATAGTTGTTTCCAGTTAAAGCGAAACCGTAGACTGAAAGAAAAATTAATGGATGTAAGTTAAATTTTGATTTCCTGGTATCGATATCAAATAAGTTTTTTCGTCGTAAACTGAATTTTGAAGGCTAAATAAGTCCTCTGAGTCAATGGTATCATGGCTGAGACTAAGAACTACAATTATACCTACTAAGAGCCAAACCCGAAGCAAAAACTAAAATAAAAGGGCTGAAAAAAATACAGACATACAGGCAGATAAACACACAGACACACACACAAACATTTTACCTTATATATATATATATATATATATATATATATATATATATATGTATGTATATTATCGATTTTCTGCACTATTGTAAGAACTGCAGCCATAAAACTTTTGAATATCGTTTCTTATATCTTTGTCTATGAATGTATCAAATTTGATTAAAATCGGACCTCTCCTTCTATAACCCAATTTTTTCGATTATCGATTTTCGATATTTATCAGGGGTACCTCGACACAAAATCTAGCTAAGAACACTCGCAGACGCTTATAGTGCAACTGTGTAAATTTTCAAGAAAATCGGTTCAGCCGTTTCGGAGTCTATAGGTAACGGACACACATACAGACACACACACACAAAGTTCTATGTTGCGTTTAAAGGAGGAAACTGCCCCCCAAAAAACGTCCACAAATAAAGAAGATCTTTCACCAAGGCAACGCACCGAGACACAAATCGATCGCAACAATCCAAAACTACATGAATTGCACTTCTAATTGCTTCAGCATCAACCTAATTTTCCAGATCTGGCTGCTGACTATTACTGGCTGTTAGCAGAACTCAAATGGATACTCCAGGGAAAGATAATTGCCACCAATGAAGAAGTGATATCAGAAATTCAGGCGTATTTTAGGCCAAAGTCAAATTTTTCTACAAAAATTCATTTAATTTTTGGAGAAGCGTTGAAATCTGAATATCACCCTAGAAAGAGGCTATATGGATGAATAAAGTCGAATTTTCTCTAAGAGTTTTTTTATTTTATTAGTTAGCGTCGGGATGAATTGAGTGATAAGTTAAGTTTATATATATATATATTAGTCATCCACATACAAGCCTATTTTGCTGTATCACAGCTCATCAGTGTGGCGAGACACATCCACTTGCTTCTGGCCGGGATTGAAACTCGACTGATTTGGTGTCAGTCGGAGTCGCTACTCCCTAAGCCATAGTCGCATAGAATTTGAGAAAGGAAATTTTGACGTGTTATATATAAGCAGTATATACACACGCCAGTCACCGAAAGAACTCAATTCATTTCTGAAGAGTCACGCTTATAGCAGAAGTAGAAAATGTTTTTAAAATTTTCTTCTCCAGAGAGCTCAATATATATAGGGTGTATCAAAAATGACTAGCAGGTTCCTCCCATTAAAACTAAAGACAAAAATCGATAAAATAATCATATATCTGCAAACCCTTCCTTTTTGAGTTGTTAAGTTTAAAGAAAGTTTGCGGTAGATGGGACAGTGTTGCCATATAGACAAGGTTAGATTTATCATTCGTGTACATTTGTGTCTGGTCTGTCTTCAACGTTTAACGAGTTTAACAATGAGCTAACTGTGAAGTGTTTCGTTTGACAATGGCAGGATATTTATATAGTAAACAGGCAGATATGATCTTTTATACGGCCGCGAATGCTAATGGACGCGAGATTGCAGAGCTGTATCAGATTGTGTTTCCAGACCGAAGACAGCCGAGCAGTCCAGCATTTGCTGGCGTATTTTATCACGTTGCTGAGACAGAATTCGTGGCACCACAAACTATAGATCGAGGAATACAGAAATCTGCTCGTACGCCTGGCAGCTAAGAAAAAGTTCTACAGGCTGTCGAAGAGGATCCAGATATCAGCACAGGTCAACTGGCTTAAGCAAGTCGTATATCTCATAGTGCTGCATGGAGAGTACTTCAAGGCAACTCCTGTATTCGTATCACTTGCAAAATGTACAGAGTTTTTCGCCCTCTGATCACTCACCACGGTATAACATTTGCCGATGGTTTATTGCACAAGCTGCTGATTTTTTATTGTCTCTTCAAACTTGTTTACGTATGAGGCTACATTTGGAAAAGACGGAAAAACAAATTTACACAACCAACACTTGTAAGCAGGTCTGAATCCTCATCGTACAATACAGGCTTGACACCAGTAGGTAACTATCTCTTAGGTCAATATGTTCTCCTAGTACGTTTTATAGGAGCTGTCTACGGGGACATTATTTCAAACACACTTCCAGATTAGGCAAAGAATGACCCCTGCTAAAAATGTCTATTGTACAGGGGTAGATGTTCATCCTTTGAACCCTGTTCAGGATTTGGTTTATTGGCTCTCTTTCTTTCTTTCTTTCTTTCTTTCTTTCTTTCTTTCTTTCTTCCTTCTATGAAGGCCACCATGATTTAACTGTCTTAACTTTCTGATGATCGGACTAGACGGTGGCTCTGACTTTCCACTGTAAGGGTACCTGGTTGGCAGTTTGCTGGCTGTTGTTACTTCTGACTAGTTATTAGGAGCCCAAACACTTTGGTAGCGCTTAGAGAGGCTGGTCTGATCAACAGTTACATAATATCGGGGTATTTGTTGTGTCATCGCGCATGAATAGGTGGGCTTGCATGTATTTCAGATGCTTACGTTTCTTTGCAGAAATACCATTCTTCAATCTTTTCCATGGTTGACACCAATATGCTCGGTCGCTATAGAACACACGAACTACTATTTTCGGCTATATCAGTGTGACAGATCTTCTCACAACAGGTGCCTATTCGTTGCTGCTCGTAATAAATGTAAGAGAATCTTCGAATTAGTAAAATCTCAGTTTGCCGAGAAAATAAAGTACCACATCGCTTCTAAAATCTTTGGTTCTCGTGATTACTGGCAGCTATGAAATAGCGTATTAGATAAGTGCAAAGTCTTTATTCCTTCTTCTTTGATCAATTTGAGGTGTTAGCATCCTCTGCAGATAAAGCTGAATGCTTTGCCCATAAACTCTCCTCAAACTTTACTCTTGACCCATACGGAGTATCTCTGCTTAACGTCCCTCCTAGAACTGAGTGTCTGTTGGGTGATATACATATAAATATTTCCAAGGTTTCTGCTAGCCTCTTTAATCTAGATCCCCACAAAGCATGTGAACCTAATGGTATTCCTGTAATAGTGATTGTGCTCTCGAACTGGCTCCTGTTTTCTCTAATCTGCATAATAAATACCTCGCTACCTCCTGCTTTTCCGCCTGCTGGAAATCATCATCTGTTGTTCCAGTTTTTATAAACTCTGGTGAGCCGTTCGACTCTTCTAACTATCGACTTATTAACCTTCTACCTCTTTTTGGCAAACTTCTGGATGCCCTATAAATTCTGAATTAGTGCATCATTTCTTATCACATGGGGTTTTTCTCAGACGGTTCTCATTTCTCCATGTCAGCTGCTGATGTAGAGAGTATAACTGTTGATAAAGACTATCATGCTCTAGATAAAAACGGGGAACTCCGAGATTTAGCATGGGGCATCTCAAAATCCTTTGACATGGTCTGGCATATAATTTTTCTCTACAAGCTGAAAAGTTACAGTGTCTTCGGACACATTTTTGAACTGATCCAGTCTTTTCTATCAAATCGTGAAATAAAGGTTATCCTGAACGACCACTGGTAAAGAGCCTTTCTTACTAATGCAGATGTACCCGGGACTCCATCATTGGTCCTACGATGTTTTTGATTTCCATTAGCGACTTTCCACATTATATCAGCTATCAACTTGGCATCTACGCTTAAACACAGCCATTTAATTCTGTCTTAATAGTAAGGTTGATCAGTCCGACAAATCAAAATTGCAGCTGATGTACAAAACAACCTGAAGATCTTCGTCAACTGGGGCAAAAGATTGCTTGTCACTTTTAACGCCTCCAAAAATAAACTTTCCTCTATTAATCATCTGAGAGACCCCCGCCATTCTGCCTTCCATAAGCATAGCTAAGGCTAACCTCCAGGAAAGTGACTAGTTGACATTTCTCGGACTAACGTCCTCAGTTGACATGAAGTGAAAAGAATATATTAAATTCATTTCTAGATCAACTCCTAAGAAAGTCGGTTTACTGTGTCGGGGGAGAAATATTTTTCTCTACGGAATTTATCTTACATATCTATAAGTCTACTCTTCGTCGATGTTTAGAATATTACTGCCACTTATGATCTGGTACCCCTTCTGTTTGCTTTGAGCTCTTTGATAAGATCCCAAGAAGAATCAGCAATATTATTGGTCCTGATCTGGCGCTTCAGCTTCAGTCAATTACCCACCATCCTAAGGTTGCTTTTGTGCATTTTTATAAATACTTTCATTTTAGCTTTGGATGAGCTCTTCACTAGAGTTTATATATTTAAGCGAAATATTCACTGGCTGAATATATATATATATATATATATATATATACGCAAGATTTTGCACTACTGTCCACTATGAAAAGAAGTGAACTCTTGGGTAATTGTTTGTGAGATAAGAAAGATCTTGTAATACATAAATATATATATATATATATATATATATATATATATATATATATATATATATATGTGTGTGTGTGTGTGTGTGTGTGTGTGAGAGAGAGAGAGAGAGAGAGAGAGAGATGTAAAATAAAATCAATATTTGAGAACAACAAAATATGGATTTATTTTGGGATAGCCAACATTATAATGTTTCGGTTGTTATGACCATCATCAGGGCTTATATTTACTATTGTGAAGATTTTTTTGTTGTTTCGGACTGTGACTAGATTTAAAAATGTGATAAAACTTAAAATTATAAGGCTGTTTGAGAGAGGTGCAGTAAACTATGCCGTCAGTCACAAAATATTTATAACGTTTTGTAATCTGAAAAAGTCGTTAACATGAAATTTAAATAGTTCGATGATAGGTTTGTGCATATTTTTGTTTAGTTGTATCTATGTTTTTCCAAATATTTCAAATAAAAAAAAAATAACTTAAAGAAAAGAAAATATATATGTTTCATTAAAAATGGCTGACAATGTACTGTGGTTATTTTTTTTTTTTGTTATTCATTTTCTTTGTGGTCTTAAAATTGCTTTTTTCTGAACATAAATTATCTAGAAATTGTTCGAATGTACTGCATGTCCATTTTCACTAATATTTTTGTCGCTAATCAAAATAACTTCATCAAATTTAATCTAGCAATGACTAATATAGTGTATCAATTTCAATACCCAGTACATGACTGTGTTTCTTGTCACAAATCAATGACCTATATTGGACACACTACCACCTTCTTGAAAAGACGCTTTACGTGTAACTCTTTAAACCAAAATGCCATAAAAAACACATTTGTTAACGCATAATTTACAAAAAAACTTCAGGAAAGTTCGGAGCGAAAACACAAGAATACTATATAATTCACAGCATCAGAAACGTTGAAATGTTGAAAGATTTTTTTTTAATATAAAGCTCCTTACGTGAATTCCAGTCGCGCGCGGCACGTGAGGGCTTGGAATGAACGCTTAAAAAAAAGAACAACACAAAAATAAATTACTGCGTAGCAATCAAAACACGAGAAAAAAATAACAACAGAGAAAAACACCTTTGGAAATTGCTATAGAAGTGGCAGAAAGTGCTTGGGGACAATAAAATTACAGACAATCTTTATATTTCATAACTTCTACAAAACGGAAAAATGCTGGAAAAACTTAATAAAAAATAATTAAATCTTCTGGCTTGTTTGTATTTAATGAAAGATATTTGAAAGAAATGTTGGTTCCCAAATATACATTATATATATATTCATGTGTGTGTGTATATATATATATATATATATATATATAGGTGTCGTTGAATAATATAGACAAGTTTTGTCTATTTATTTTGTGTAGGATCCTTTCGTATAATCTAATTTAAATTTCTTTGTTTAATTCCACTTTGTTAATAATTTAAATGTTCTATGTTCACGATATATTAAATGTTCATTCTTTGATAATGGCTTATGTAAGCCGAAAGCTCAGACCCGATAAAAAATCAACAATTACTGCGATTTCTTGTCGTCTTTTAACGATAGCAATATCAAGCTTATCAGATTATACGAAAGGATCCTACACAAAATAAATAGACAAACCTTGTCTATATTATTCAACGACACCTGTATTAATGAAAAAATGCTGCCAAAATACACACAATATATGTGTGTGTGTGTGTGTGTGTGTGTGTGTGTGTGTGTGTGTGTGTGTTCGTGAGTATGTATGTGTGTCTGTGTGTTTATGTGTTCTGGTCTTTTATCTGTGCGCATGCGTGATAGTGTCCGTCGATGAATTTGGGCGTGTGCGCTTGATTTGGGACTCAAATTTGACTGAAACTCTAGCCCACTTAAACTAAATTTCCCGCACAAGCGCTACATCGTTTACACTCTTTCCCTGCAAAAGGTTTATAGTCATTTCTCTTTTTACGGGTGTCAGAAAGAAAACCGGATCACGCGGAAACATCAGCTCGGTCCTGTAGCAACAAGTTATCCACCAGCAAAAATGGTAAGAAAACAAAAATAATTTCTTCTTCAATTTCTCCCATTCCCAGAACTACTACTAAAGGCATAAACGTACTGCTGCTGATGGTACTAACCACAACACCAAACCCCTGATCGGTTTATAATGTGTTTATAGTGATTTTGTTCTATTCTTCAAAACGTATTTGACACAATGCTGTATCCAGTTTCTCTTAACTAACTCCCAAATATTGAACCCGAACACTTATTTTTTTTTTTATCTTCCTTATCTTTTTGTCGTTTTCTTTTTTGTTATTTTTCTACTCTCTTTTCATTTTTCGGTGGAGAATTCATTAAAAAAAAAAAAGCAAACAAACAAACTGATAAAACTTTTTAAAAACTTTCTAAACATAAAAATCGATTCAATATCTGAAAAGGTTGGTTTCTTTTATTTTATTTCTCTATCGTTGCTCACACTTTGTTGTTGAATCTCAGTATTTCTAGAAAATAAATATTCAAATTACACCAATGAAAGACCAATAGTTGAATCAATAAAAATTCCTCCGTCCACGCCGCTTAAATTACTGACGCATCAGGCCAAACACACTTCCTCTGCGATGTTTAATACCGTTCTTTTTTAACAAATACTCCAGCGAGAAAGTGACTTTTTCGCATTTTCACATTTTTTTATCGAAAACTTTTGAGCATGACATTCTTGGGTGTACAAAAAAGGGCTTTTTCTCCCTTAGCGTTTCTCCATGAGCATGCTATGATTTTATTTAAAACTGGACTGTCTTTTAATTGTTTTCATCTTTTTTTTTCTATCGATAAGAACGCTTTACATTTACTCTTTTTCAGAGTATGCGTACCCACGTGTGTGGTAGGGTGCGTGCGTATATGTGTGTGTGTGTGTGTGTGTGTGTGTGTGTGTGTGTGTGTGTGCTTCAATTATTTTTTCTTCCTATTTTTCTTTCCCTCCACATCTTCGTTCTTCCCTTATCATTTAATGAGATCGTCAACAAAACAGTATTATATGTAATGTTTAGTTCACTTTACAAGAGGATTATTCACATTCTGCACTCTTCTCACAAGGAAATCAAAGTTAGAGACGTCTGACTTTGAAAACACGCTACATTCCAAACAAGCTTCTCGTAGATTTTGTTAATGACACCTTATCCTCTGAGTAAAAGAAACTTCCTTGAAATTTCTCGCCTCGGACATTTTTTTCACCCCTTCAATGTGTACGTAAAATAAATTCTACTAGTTAGAACATTTCAGCTTACTGACGTTAAATACACAAGTTCCAGTGCCTATATGAGTATTTCATTTGCTAATGCATCATTAATGACACATGTGTGTTTCTAAAGTTCTAAAAATTTTTGAAAAAATTTATGTGGATGTTATAAATGCTTTCGCACATTTCTAGTCTTATACTGTACAAGCATATAACCTGCAAGGCTATCTATCATATACAATGTTTATTCTAACAATATCATTGAGAGTAACTAAATTACACTTACACACACACACACACACACACACACACACACACACACATATATATATATATATATATATATATACAGTCATCCGCAGACAGATCTGTTTCGCTGTATCACAGCTCATCATTACGGTTAGACTCCGATTGCTTTTAACCCAGGATTGAAACCCAACCGAACTGGCGTCAGTCGGCGATTCTACCTCTGAGCTATGAGCGCTCGGTAGAAGGAGGTTACTTTTTAGCGTGTATATTCTCATTTTACACGCCCAATAGCTGAGAGTGTTCTAATTCATTAATGAATGAACGATGCGTAAATGCTAGAGTAGCTATTGTTTTTCAAAGTCTACCATTCTTCCAGAATGCTCAATCAGTACGGTTAGACTCCGATATATATATATATATATATATATCAGCATGCAGTGTGGGTATAGAAGAATACAAAGGAGTATCCTGTACATAAAGTGGTAAAATAACTCTCTAAGAGAGCTCTCTATATATATGTATATAATTAAATATGGAGCAAATATAAGAAAAAATAAGACAGACACGTTATTTCATGGTAAATCGGAAGTATAGGCCTATTTTAGACGAACCATCATCAGCTTCCGTCTTTATTTTACAAAGGATTTTACACAAATTCGATTCGTATAAAATCTTTTGTAAAATAAAGACGGAAGTGGATGATGGTTTGCCTGATATAGGCCTATACTTCCGATTTATCATGAAATAACGTGTCTGCCTTAATTTTTCTTATATATCAGTTATTAACAAAGCATGCAAACATAGAATGAGATGGATAGATTTACGCTAAATGAGATAGATAGATAGATAGATAGATAGATAGATAGATAGATAGATAGATCATGTTTTATCCATAAATAAAATAAACCCTTATTGGAATCTAAATGCATGTTTTTTGCGAGGTAAGGGAATGTACCTCTGTAATTAGGATGAGTGTTGGTCGCTTCTGCATAGATAGGAACAAATTGCAGCAACTAATTATGGAATGTTACGAATGTTAGTTTGAAATTTTAAAATGTTCTGGTCGTATGTCCAATTTGACGAATAAAATGTAAATATCTTCTGAACTTACAGAAAGCAAATGGACGCTGGAAATTGCAAAATTATAAAAAAATTCGTTAAAAGTCTGCATGATAAGGGTAATTTCTTTGTTTAGAAGATATATATAATGAAATCGATTTAAATAGGCAACAGAATACATGCAACTGATTTTTTAAAGTTTCTTTTCACCAGCGAATACCGTACTAATATGAAAGAATCAGGCGTGAGGGGCTGGGGTAAAACGCCTTCCCTGGTTGAGGAGTCAACTAAGTGATAATAGTTTGCTGATGTGCGGTGGAATTATAGGCGATGAAATGGTGGGTTCATGGCGATCTTCAGATTGCCTTTTAGGCACCTCCACTAAATCGCTGGTAAAACAGCATAGTATGAAGCGAAAACGTTCCAAACTTAATAAAAACTAAATTTTTCCATCAAAATGCTATTATTAAGAGAAAAGATCAAAGTATTTTTTTAATTTTTTAATCCCGTTTAACACGCTCGAAATTTTTTATTTTTTACTTTTTATTTTCTTTAGTTTGGAAACAAATCGTTACGAGAGTTTACAATGGAAAACGTAATATTATATAACTCAGTTTTTTTTCGGTGATAAACACATTTAGAAATTCTTGCAAAAATCAATTGTCGTATTTTAATGAAACATTCAGAACTTATTTACAAAAGAATGAAATTATTTTTTAAATTATTATTTTAAAAAAATATTTGTAAAAATACTTTTTTACATCTGTCACCCCACTCCACGTATATTCATGAAATTTCAAGAAATTAAATTCTGTAAGCAAAATTGGCTTTGTTAGTTAAATGTAGGACTCATTTGGGAAATGTAAATCATGTATTATTATTTTCAACCATTTCGCCCTTTCTATCAAAAATCTGCTCCGAATAGTAAAATAAAAAAGGCAATAAAATTGTGACATTAATTAATTAGATAAGCTTTTAATTGCTTTAATAAATAATATAAATTAAGGACATTATAGTCTGAAGAAAAAAAATTTTCGATTAATAATTTTTAAATATTTCTTATAGACGTTAGGTTGGTAGGTTATAAAGTGAAGACTATATTTACTAATCGAAAAGTGAAAAGTTCAATACAAACGATCGAGCTATTGTATTTTTAAAATAATTTTTAACGTTTTTTTTTTTGTCTATTTGAAGTTTTTTGTTTTTCTTTTTCTTTTTTTTTTTGTATGGTAATTTTTATGTGTACATTAAAAGGGCATGTGTTTCACGATTACTTCCCTTTACCTGAAAAAATTGTACAATTATGTCGCTTGTGATAAGCATACACTTATCTCGCATTTGTCGAACTGTCAACACATTTCAAATATGGGGGAAAGGTCAGAAACTTCAACTATGTGATAAAGAAATAGTTTTATTCTAAATTTTATGCTGTAAATAAATATTATTTGTGTAAATCAGATAATTCTAACATTAAATTTGCTAATTTTACAAAAATAATGTGTCTCAGATGTATATCTTATTTTTACAAGATTTTAAAAACCGAGAATTAACTTTTTGTTTACAAATGTGTCGATCGCTCAAAAATGGCCGAAAAATTTAAAGATTCGCTAAAGTTATAACAACTCAGCCACGCACAAACATACACACACACACACACACACACACACATATATATATATATATATATATATATATATATATATATATATATATAGTCATCCGCAGACATATCTATTTCGCTGTATCACAGCTCATCAGTGCGGTTAGACAGCCGATTGCTTTTTACCCAGGATTGAAACCCGACCGGATTGGCGTCAGTCGGTGATTCTATCTCTGAGCTACGGGCGCTCGGTAGAAGGAGGCAGACTTTTTAGCGTGTATATTATCATTATACACGCCCAATAGCTGAGAGTATTCTAATTCATTCCTGAATGAACGATATAGCCCGACGATTGCGTGTATAGCTTGACGATTGCGTATAGTATGAAATAGATTGTCACCGCTAGGTGTTCACGTCATTGTCCACTTTTATATTTATATACACTCTATCCCTGATATTGAACCCTTTGACCCATACATATAGCATACCTTAAAACTATAATTTATCATATGTATATTGTTCATTTTGATAATTTTTAACGCCAAGCTTGTTGTCTTTTCAATGGTTTTACTGATAAAATGTATTTTGGCAAGCAACTTTTTTTACGTAAAGCGCTCGATATTGGGGTAGAGATATAGCGTTGATATGTACAATAAGTTTGTCTCTTTAACTGAGCAGATTCATGCCGACTTCGAAGTTTCGTGAGAACACTACTTTGATGTTTTCAAATAGCACTGATGTGTGAGAACATCACGGTGTTGTTTCGAAACTTCAAAGACTGCATGAATCTGCTCAGTTACAGAGACAAACTCTTTGCCCTTTATAATAACTATATGTTATAAATCGCCTGAAGATTCCGAAATGTTGCAACCTAGGTTGCGGATATAACTCATTTTTAAATATATATATATATATATATATATATATATATATAAAATGAAATAAATTTCGAGGTTCAAAACCGTTGAATGATCTTTTCAACATGAAATCCCTAAGAGAGATTTCAGATCTCATCGGCAACTATCAATACTCAAAATTAAATTAAAAAACAAATAAAATTTAACCGGCGGAAGTTTAAAAATTTACGTCACAAAAAAAACTAGATAGCAATCAATGTCTATTTTTAGATTTTGGACAACATTACTTTTAGATTGAGTTGTAAGTGAAAAATTTTAAAATTTGGCTTTCTCTAACTTTAAAAACGGGAAGTGGGTAACGGAAGAAATAGGAAGTGGTGTTTGACTGAGAAGTGAGCTAAACAAAATGGAAAGAGAGGGAGGAAAAAGGAAAAAGAAAAGAAAATTTTCTTTTCCGTAGAGACGCTAGGGACGTGTTAACAAAACTATCGTTTATAAATTAGAAAAAAGATTTTTAGAAAAAAACTTTATTTGTGGGGGAAAAAAAAGCATGTTGAAATGATCATTCAACGGTTTTGAACTTCAAAATTTATTTTATTTTATAATTGGCTCTGTAATTTAAATATTAATTACATTGAGCCTTCCACCTGTATCATTTTTTAATATTAAAATATTAATATTAATTAGGATCGGGTCTTTGGGATTTATCTTCCTACTTTTCCTTTTGGATTAAAGTTTTTTAATATATATATATATATATATATATATATATATATATATATATATATATATATATATATATATCGCGTTTTCTGAAATAACTCTGAAATCATCCCAGAAACTGATTTACACGTCCTGTAACAAACATTGAAGATGAATCTTAACTTATTTACCGGATTTATGGAATCTCCCTTCTTGCGCCACGATGTCCGTTTTTAATATAGTTGATGATTTTCTTGCACTCTACTCAGGTGGTAACTTCTAACTGCTTTTTTTTTTCATGTTTGTAAATCTTTTCCATTAATCCCTTATATGTTTCTAATAATATTGACTCATTAAATTTATTTGAGACTATGAAGACTTCAGCATATTCTGTGAAGTTATATTCCATTTTAATAAGCACTTAAGGATATTTTTGAGAGAAAAGCGATGTGCGTTAATGCAAACGTCCATAAATTTTGTATTAAAAATTATGAATTGTATTACAATAATTTTTCCCTCATTCGTAAGAATGCAGATTGGAGACACTTTTTAAATCAAAATTATTTTAATTCATTGTATAGAAGCAAATATATTTTGTTGAAAAATTGTTTAACACGATAAAGAACGATTTAAAACCTTTTTTTTTTTCGATCGGCCGTCTAACGAAGCATATAATTTAGTATATAAAAAAGTTTTTCATGTTCTTGACTCTTTTTATTTTCAGCTAACGTTTCTTTCAATATATTTTTATTCATAAATCCAAAGAAAATGATTAAAATGAAACAACGTTGAATAATGTTACTGTATGAGTATAAACTGAGAAAAAGAATAATTTTTGCATGAAATCAGTACATGCGATGAGAAATGGATCGTATTTGACAACAGTAAGAGAGTAGGCCAGTGGTTAGATGCAAGTGAATTACCAAAATAATGCTGCGAAAAAAAGTTAGGGTAACTGGATGTTGGTCTTTCAAAGGGGTTATTCATTATTGTCTCAAGGGAAAACAATAACAGCAACTTCTTATTGTGGGAAAATTCAGTGTGTGAACGAAAAAATGAAAAAGAAACATCATAGATTTGTAAATAGGGATGGCCCAATTTTGCTGCACAGCTACACGATTATCAATCAATTGTCCAAAAACTGCATAACCAAATTTATATTAAACTTTGCCTCATTCTCCATATTCACCTGATGTCTCTTCTACTGATTATCACTTATGAATTTTGAGCTTTTCAGACATATAATCATTCTCCAATAAAAAAGAGGTAATTGATTATCACATAGAAGAATGAGAATTTTTTAAAGATGGGCTCAATAAATTCACAGTACGTCGGAAAACATAGTGCCCATTTCAAATAAATAAAATAATTATTTAACATTTCGAAATCGTTTTATTTATTTTCTATATAGGGCGTCATTTCATGACATATATTGACTGATCCCAGTGTACAAAATGAAAAGGTGGGATTGCACTTTTTTTTGTCTTCTGTGAATTTAATATCTAAACTTATTTATAAATGGAACTTTGTCTCTGTGTGTGTGGGGGGGGGGTGTCCGTTACCGATAGACTCCGAAATGGCTGAACCGATTTTCTTAAAAATTTACACAGTTGTACTATAAGCGTCTGCGAGTGTTCTTAGCTAGGTTTTGTGTCGAGGTACACCCGATAAATATCGAAAATCGATAATCGAAAAAACTGGGTTATAAAAGGAGTGGTCCGATTTTAATCAAATTTGATACACTCATAGAGAAAGACATAAGAAACGATATTTAGAAGTTTCAATGTTGCAGTTCTTACAATAGTGCAGAAAATCGTTAATATATATATATATATATAAGGCAAGATGTTTGTGTGTGTGTCTGTTTATCTGCCTGTATGTCTGTATTTTTTCAGCCCTTTTATTTTAGTTTTTACTCCGGATTTGGCTCTAAGTAGGTATAATTGTAGTTCTTAGTCTCGGCCATGATACCATTTACTCAGAGGACATATTTAGCCGTCAAAATTCAGTTTACAACGAAAAAAACTTATTTGATATCGATACCAGGAAATAAAAATTTGACTTAAATCCATTTATTTTTCTTTCAGTCTACGGTTTCGCTTTAACTGGAAACATTTTAGTCTTTTTTGCCAACGTCCAAAGAGTCTGAGCTCCAGGACCATGGATTAGTTTTAAAGCTTTCATTACACCCGAGCAACGCTGGGCTATACTGCTAGTCCCCAATAAAAATAAAGTTTATTGGTTTAAAAGATAATAAAAGAAGCAATGATAGATTTGAAACTACCTTAATTGTTTCAAATGAGATTAACGTCTCCAGATTTGAAAAAAGAATAAAACAAAGAGAAATATTCGACTAAGTCAAATAATTACAAACATTAAAAAAACTCTTCCTAATTATGAATTAGATTAGGACAAATTAAAAGGAAAATTTTGAATTACAAACCATGAAGAGGGCAAAAGGAAATCACTATATTTCCTAAGAATGCATGGCAATTCACTCTATGAGAATAAAGACCGTTTATATATATATACTAGCAGTATAGTCCGGCGTTGCTCGGGTGTAATGAAAGCTTTAAAACTAATCCATGGACCTGGAGCTCAGACTCATCCTAATGAATATTTGTGTGAAGTTTGGTGAGAATCGGATAAAAATTGTGGATTTGTATAAAGGACATACAGACAGATAAACAGACACACATCTTACCTTTTATATATATATATATATAAATATATTATCGATTTTCTGCACTATTGTAAGAACGGCAACTTTGAAACTTCGTTTCTTGTGTCTTTGTCTATAAGTGTATCAAATTTGATTAAAATCGGACCACTCTTTCTATAACCCGATTTTTTCGATTATCGATTTTCGATATTTATCGGGTGTACCTCGACATAAAACCTAGCTAAGAACACTCGCAGATGCTTATAGTACAAGAAAATCGGTTCAGCCATTTCGGAGTCTATAGGTAACGGACACACACACACACAGGCACATGCACACACACACACACACAGCGTTCCATTTATAAATAAGTTTATATATATATATATATATATATATATATATATATATATATATATATATACGCATCGCTTATTCTAACTACTGGCATATGATACATCATACGCTAAAAGTCTGCCTCCTTCTACCGAGCGCCCATAGCTCAGAGGTAGAATCGCCAACTGACGCCAATTCGGTCCGGTTTCAGTCCTGGGTTTAAAACAATCGGATGTCTAACCGCACTGATGAGCTGTAATACAGCGAAACAGATCTGTCTGCGGATAACAGGGATATATATATATATATATATATATATCCCTACTGTCACACTCTTGGAAAGAGAAACAATAGCTAGGCACTATCGGCTCAGTTTCTTCTCTTTACTATCAGTTATTAAACTTTATTACCATCTATGAAAGCTCTTGCCGCGTGTTTCCTATTGCCTTATTATTTTATTTTTTGCAATAATTATGTCAAGTAGTGAAGACAACTGATATATTATGCTCACATTACGATTGAACTCTCTAGAGAAGGAAATTTTAAAAACATTTTCTACTTCTGCTATAAGCGTGACTCTTCAGAAATGAATTGAGTTCTTTCGGTGACTGGCGTGTGTATACTCTGCTTATATACAGCACGTTAAAATTTCCCTTCTCTGATTCCATGCGCCTATGTCTTAGGGAGTAGCGACTCCGACTGACACCACATCGGTCGAGTTTCGATCCCGGCCAGAAGCAAATGGATGTGTCTCGCCACACTGATGATCTGTGATACAGCGAAAAAGGCTTGACTGATATATGTGGATGACTGATATATATAGGATACACAAAAAAATAATTAGAGCCCTGAAGTACCTCGGTTTTAACGTCGAAGTCACCTCTAATCTTAAAATTGTAAACTATCGAGACATCACCCTTAACTTAAATGATGGATCGTACCAACCATTTCTCAAAGAAAATAGTTCCCCCACTTATATTAATATTTCATCCAACCACCCCAAAAATATTATAAAACAGATACCCAATATAGTGTAATATAGAATAATAGAATCAACCAATTATCATCCAACATTAAAACTTTCAACGCAAGTAAAAATATTTACAATAAGGCCCTTCAAAAAAGCGGATATAAGAACAAGTTAACATATAATAAACCTACAATAAACTCCGAATCATCCAAAAATAAAAATAAAGGAAACTGTAGAAAAAGAAAGATAATTTGGTTTAACCCCCCCACTTATTGTAAACTAACTAACATCAATATTGGTCAATATTTTCTCAAGTTAATAGACAAACATTTTAATAACAGTAACCCTCTACGGAAGATTTTTAATAGGTACACCCTTAAAATTAGTTATTCTTGCACCCCGAATATGGACAGCCTTATTAGTTCCCATAATAGGAGAATTCTGGTGAACTTGCGCAATGCTGAATCTAGGTCCGGAATTCTAAACGAATGCAACTGTAATTCTGTGGGCGCCTGCCCGGTGGAGGGAAAATGCAAATCCACCCAGGTGATTTATGAAGCCCGCATTTCTCCATATAACAAAAAAAAACGACTTCCGGACCTATATCGGTATGTCCGCCGGTCCTTTCAAACAAAGACTGTATAACCACAGGTACTCCTTCTCGAACCCCGGTCAGAGGTACCAGACAGCGCTTTCGCGGGCATTCTGGAAGATGAAAGAAAAAGGGCTGGCTCCTGAAATTAGCTGGAAACTGATAGGTTCAGCGAGGAATTTTCGTGATAGGTACTGTCTATGTTTACTGGAAAAAATTTCAATATTAAAATACCCCCATCAACACCGGCTACTGAATCTTAGGAGGGAATTCATCAGTAAGTGCCGCCACAAGGCAAATTATTCGAATACTTAAATTTACAATTTACAATTTAAATCCCCGTTAACTAGATGTTAGAATATAAATTAAAAGGATTCAATTTAAGTTTTAATCTTAATTTTATCCTAACGTTAACCTTAAAAAGTATTTTAACCCCCCCCTACCTTCCTATCCCAAACTCCTTTAATTGCCTATCTTTAGAATATATGGATTCTTTTACTAAACCCCTATATTTTTTTCTCTAATATTTTTTTCTCTAATATTTTTTCTCTAATAATTTTTAAACTGATAACTTCCTGTAATTGGCATTTAACTCGCTTCTACCTAAAAGGTTTAATCAAATAGACTTAAAAAATTTTTTTTAAATCTTATATTGAAAACCATTCCTTCTCGCCTAAATACACCTCTTCAAACAGCTCAAAATCTTAACTTTAAAAAGTAATTTAACTCATTTAGTTGTCTATCTTTATACAAAATGAACTCCTATTCCTCCCCTTCCTAAATATACCATTTCAACACCCTGTAACCCCGCGACTACCAGCTCTGTCCTTTTCCACTTTGTGGCCGTTGTTAACCAAAAACCCCTCTACACTCTAACTCAGGGCCTTCGCCATTTTGAAAAACAATGTCGCTGACGTGATGTAGAGTCTCTATTAGAGATCCTATGTCGAAATGTACATCCGACACCTTTGAATTTTGAAAATTTTCTCTAATTCATATATATATATATATATATATATATATATATATATATATATATATATATATATATAAACATGTTACGGAAATTAACGAATTTTAACGAAACTTGGTAATAAGCAACGACAATTTGTAATGAATTATTTTGAACATTATTTTTACCGATACTCGTATTTAAGTAGATATTCTGTTTTTAATTAAACAGTATTTTATATTTATATCTACCGGCCTGATCATTTTACGATAAATTTTATTGCGAAAATGTAAAATAATCAGGCCGGTAGGTATAAATATAAAATACTGTTTAATTAAAAACAGAATATTTTGAATATAAAAATAATGTTCAAAATAATTCATTATATATATATATATATATATATATATATATATATATATATATATATATATATATATATATATCCTTCCTCTTATAATAAAGACCGTTGTGTATTTATATGTATGTATCCCTCCTATCATGCTCAGGGGTTTGAACTATTTTGGGTTTTTTTTATGTCTTTATTTTTTTATATCTTTACTCAATAGTAGGTACATAAATATATATGTTGCCGTCATTTTAGACGGCATATTGATATAAATATATTGCCGTCATTTTTGACGGCATGAGCCCACTCGTTCATAAATAATGAAGAAAAGAAAATTATAGAAAGCCATGATCACTTACTTCCTGACCGGGCAGAATATTAAAAATACTGATTTAAGACTTTCATGTTATTTTCACTCTATATGAAAGCAGTCGAATGGTGTCATAATATATGTCATCTGTCTGTCGTAGTACGCATTAGAGAATCATGTACATGTGAAATTTCTACGGGTTCAGCTAGTTAAATGGGAAGCGGGGCAGTATTTAGTTACACATTCGGATCGACTACGGGAAACGAAACCTCAATCCATAAAATACATTTCCTCCTCAACAATCCCCTCCAGATCCTTCAAGTATATACTTTCAGAAGTAGGAAATGACTGACATGTTTAAAATCAAGTATCTTTTCTTTTTTTCTTTTTTTTTCTCTCTCTCTCTCTCTTTCTCTCTCTCTCTCTCTCTCTTTAATCTTTTCTTTGCTCTGTCACAATTTAACGTTGAATAAACCTCAGTGAACCGAATCTGTCGAATAGACTGAGTTAACGCATGCCGTCTTGACGTTTATATGACTAGCAGAAGGTAATGGAAAAGCGTTTTTGCTATAGTTGTCGTTTTCTTTTTATTTCCTATTATTGTATGATGTGCGTTGTGGTGCATTGGATATCGACTCGGAACGAGAAATCTGGGAACCGAGTTCGAATTCCAGCCGAATTCATTGCCTTCACTTACGCTTCTGCTAGTTTAATCAAAGCATCTGGATAACGAGATTGTGCTGAAAAGTTCTCAGCCTTATCAAGAAGCCAAGAATTTAAGAAGTGGGTTGAATGAAGAAACTTTCAGCGTTTATTTGTAAATTGCCTCTTTCAGACATCGAACTCACGACTGCATGCACGTAATGAACGCTTATATCCGTTAGGTCTTTGAACCAACAATAACTTAATGAATATATCATTGTATAGTAAGGAAAATCCCTCATCTCGGAAAATTTGTGCAGAAAAGTCACGAGTGTTTGTTTGAATGCTTTATATTCTTGTAATTATTTACTTAATTTACTTTTTTTTTCATCTATTTTCTGAGCGTGCGTATGGTGTAATGAGAATCTGGAGAACCGAGTTCGAATTCTGGTCAAGTTCATTACATTCACTTACGTGCAAATACTCTTTGGAAAGGTATGAATGTATCTCTTCTCCCGAAAACTATGGATTAAATAGTAGGACTGGTATCTGTAAAAAGCATTGTTATCGCCACAAAATTGTATTCAAAATTGTTAATGCAATAATACTCGCATTTGTTACTCTACAATTCAAAAAATGTATCGGATTTAAATAACCTGAAAAGGGTTGATAAGCCGTAAAAACAAATCAATATTGCTATTTTCCTCTTACTATGTAATTTATTATTATCTTACAACTACTTATACTATTTACTTAATTTACAATTATCTTCTCACTATTTTTCACTGTTTTCTTCTTTCTTAATTTTTTTAACTTCATACAGTTTTCTTCTCCTATTGTTTTTCTTCTTAATGTTTTAATATTTTCTCTGATATCCAACATATACTTGGAAAAAGTTGTTATTTTTATATTTGAATGTTCCAACAGATATTTGTAAAATCTTTTCTTGAGTGGCCGATCCGTCAAACCAATATAGACCCTATTGTGGGTGCATAAACTTAGTTGTGACATGCTAAACTAAACTGTCTATTTGGCAGTTACCATTAAGGAACACAAATTTGACTTTCCGCAAATGTATCCTATATTTTCTGTACACACATAAAGCCAAGTTATAGTTGTATACCTAACTTCGATAGTTTAAAAAAGAATTATAACAACAATCTCTTGAACCAACACATTGAGTTTACATCTTCGAAATAGCCATTCAAGCAGTCATAAAATTATCGCAGTCATAAAATGTGTATTGACACATTAATATATAAAAATAGCACAGCCTCTTCTAAATATATATGGGAAAATAATAATATTTCGTAATCAATAGAACGGAAAGTATTTTTTTAAAGGGCCACTGGTTAAAAGTATTGCAGGTTATGCAAAGAGGAGCTATGCTTGGAGATCAGATTAATAATAATAATAATAATAATAATAATAATAATAATAATAATAATAAATGATATTAAAAACTGAATTAAATTCACAGAACAGAGTTATGGCCATTAATAGCCTTGCAATCCCAGTTGTCCAATATAGCTTTAACATCTTTTATATTTATGTACGTTCTATCCCAGAAATTGAACACTTTTACCAATAAATATCGCCTTCATGTACCGTATCCTCCAGGATCCTGATCATGGCCCTCCATAATTGCCTGTCACTTTTAACTCTTAATAATTTCTTTTTTTTTTTTTTTTTGCTATTTGTCGTAAACCTTGTTGCGCTATTCATTTACTCAAGCTCATCAAATGTTGTGCGTTGTTTTCTTCTGTCCCTCTTTCCCTCAATCTGTCATGTGAGCATCAGATTTTATAAGCCCTACTTTCTCATACCTTAAAATCATGTGTGTGTGCGCACACACGCACTTGCCTGTCAATGAGGTATTTACATCTATCTAAACTTATTTATAAATGGAACTTTGTCTGTGTGTGTGTGTGTGTCTGTGGGTGTGTCCGTTACCTATAGACTCCGAAACGGCTAAACCGATTTTCTTAAAAATTTACACAGTTGTACTATAAGCGTCTGCGAGTGTTCTTAGCTAGGTTTTATGTCGAGGTACCCCTGATAAATATCGAAAATCGATAATCGAAAAAATCGGGTTACAGGAGTGGTCCGATTTTAATCAAATTTAATCAAATAAACTCATAGTCAAAGACATAAGAAACGATATTCAGAAGTTTCAATGTTGCAGTTCTTACAATAGTGCAGAAAATCGATAATATATATATATATATAAGGCAAGATGGTTGTGTGTGTGTCTGTTCATCTGCCTGTATGTCTGTATTTATTTCAGCCCTTTTATTTTAGTTTTTGCTTCGGGTTTGGCTCTAAGTAGGTATAATTGTAGTTCTTAGTCTCGGCCATGATACCATTTACTCAGAGGACTTATTTAGCCTTCAAAATTCAGTTTACGACGTGAAAACCTTATTTGATATCGATACCAGGAAATCCAAATTTGACTTACATCCATTCATTTTTCTTTCAGTCTACGGTTTCGTTTTAACTGGAAACAACTATTGCTTTTTAGTCTTTCGTGCCAACGTCCAAAGAGTCTGAGCTCCAGGACCACGGATTAGTTTTAAAGCTTTCATTACACCCGAGCAACGCCGGGCTATACTGCTAGTTTTTAATAATTGACACCATTGGTCGATGGATGTTCGAGCACAGTCAAAACTGGAATTTAAATTTTCCATTTTCTAGCGCAACGGAATCTTTTCCCCCTCTTCTATCAAACTATTATTTGATTAATAAATATCTACATTCCTATTTTTCTACTTTCAGATGTTCATGGAATATTTTGAATCATTGATCTGGAAAAATTATTTTTACACCTATTTGGCGGCCACTTACAGCGTAATTCAGACAAATCTCTTGGTTCTGATCATTCTCGTCTACAGGTTGTTCACTGGTAAGTTAAAGCCAATGCACAAACTGCTACTCAGTGTCACTGTGGTGGCAATGCTACGCGGTCTCTTGGTTCTTCCAGTTCGTACACATCACCAAAGTTACAAATGGACAACTAACGAGTCTTTGTGTCGAGCATTCATTGGGATGGACATTCTGCTTTATTCTACTTATCAGGTAATAATTATTTATCAATCAAATCTACTGTTCGTTTCAACAGTTTAAACAGGAAATGAATGCCTGCCAAGTTTAGGTTTTTTCTTGAATATTACTCACTTGCAATAGAACGAGATAAACTACGAACGCGGATGAAACTGTATTTCGCTTAATTTTCAGATTTAAGAGAAATAATTATTTAGTGTTCATTCTGCTTTAAATACAGTATTTAAATTGCTTTACTTTTTTTTATCTGCGTCAAAGGCTTTTTTACTTTCGAGCAAATATTTGACCCTTTTTAGAAATAGACACACTTGCGCAAACTAACTTACTTTGCTTTTGCTATGTCTTCATCCCATCCTCATTACTGAGGGTCGGGGACCGTGGACAATTGTTTTGAATTCAGAGCTGTCATTCTCCTAGACTGGTTGTCAACCACAAGTAGACAGCCCATTATTCCTTGGCATTTATCCCATAGCCGGGGAGAGAAGAGATGGATTCATACCTTTTCCCACATAAGTTAATGTAATGAACTTGACAAAAAATACACTTAAATATAGCATACATTGAAACTATATTTTTATTATATATATATATGTATATCGAGAGAGAGAGAGAGAGAGAGAAAGAGAGAGAACAAAATTTTTCAGCGAAAAATGTAGCTTTCTTTAAAAGTTATATTGTTGTCTTACAATAAAAACAACGTGACGAAATAAATACATTTGCGTACGAAAATAACGTATATATATATATATATATATATATATATATATTGTGTATTTGGGAAGCAATCCCTCTTTTATCCATGTTTCGTTAAAAATGACTGACACGGTACTATGATTAAGTTTTTTATTTAATTTTTCTTCTGTTATTCGTATACGTGTTTTCTTTTCTGGACACAAAGAAATCCTAATTGACGTTCAAAGTTGGGAGACTAATTAAGATAACAACCGTTTATCAGTACGCCAGAAAATTTGGGATCTGCTCGGTGATTATGAAATGTTATAATCTTTGTTTTAAAGTGAAAACAGCTAATCTTTCTTCCTACACCTAAAAAATGAGCTGTGAGGTTTATGTCAGATGAGATATCAGCTTCCAGACACTAATCTTCTAGAATCTGGGAGGTTCAACCATACACCGTAGTATTAGTATAACCAAAAAATAACTAACAGATATTACAATTTTTCATGCAGATTTATATCAAGATAAAATTCTACAGAGACATCATTTTCACAAGAATTACCACTTTATGAAACAGTCACCCGCGT
Source organism: Ascarosepion bandense (assembly GCA_037127315.1). Classification (NCBI taxonomy): domain Eukaryota; kingdom Metazoa; phylum Mollusca; class Cephalopoda; order Sepiida; family Sepiidae; genus Ascarosepion; species Ascarosepion bandense. The sequence goes on along the minus strand of JBBBDQ010000143.1, from coordinate 2,336,389 downwards.
GGATATTTCTCAGAACACTACCATCTTAACTTCTTAGAATCAGTCACAAAAAATCTTATCCTCATAATCTTCATTTCCAACGAGCTCTTCTTTCCCTCATATCAAACCTCATACATCATAAACATTTTAAAATTAATCCTATACCTTGTACAACTCTTGATCTTTGTATTGTGACCAGTTTTTAAGTCCTTAGCTGTTAGATAAAGAGCGTTAAGATTTCAAACCTTTTGTTAAAATATTCCGCTTCACTTCCCGATTCAGTCACTATTTTGTGCCTTTGTTGATAGAGATTTACCAAAAAAAGTGCCTTTGTTGATAGAGATTTACAAAAAAAAGTGCCTTTGTTGATAGAGATTTACCAAAAAAAGTGCCTTTGTTGATAGAGATTTACCAAAAAAAGTGCCTTTGTTGATAGAGATTTACCAAAAAAAGTGCCTTTGTTGATAGAGATTTACCAAAAAAGTGCCTTTGTTGATAAAGATTTACCAAAAAAGTGGCGATGATTAAATGTAGAGTGAATATTTATATGCTGACATTTTCAATTTTTTTTATTTACTCCCGATTTGTTCACGAATTATCTAACTCTAATTATTTTAACTATTAAAATATAATATGCAACCGATACTATGAAGTCAGTATTTTACGGCCGATTCAAAATCGATATAAATAGAGAATCGTAATCTTTTCATCTAAAAAAAAGTACTTAACATTTTGATCTAAAAATGTGCTTCCAATTTTCATCTAAAATGTACTTCACGTTTCCACCTAAAATGTACTTCATATTTCTATTTAGAATATACATCACATTTTAATCTAAAAATGTAATTCCCATTTTCATCTAAAAATTGACTTATTTCCATCTAAAGATTTACTACACATTTTCATCTAAAAAGTATCACATTTCTGTCTAAATTGTACTTAACCCTCTAGGGCCATTCGTATCATATTTGATACAGTATTTCCCTATAGGGAAACATTTGGTATTTCCCTATAAGGAAACATTTGGTATTCATTGACTGAGCAGTCAGTACTGCTTTCATTTGAAATTTATAAAATATTTCTCTTAAAAACTTTTTCAGGAAAATATTTCTTTCAAGGCTTGTTTTCATACTGTATCAAATATGATACGAATGGCCCTAGAGCGTTAAAAAAATCCATCTGAAAAATGAACTACCCATTTTCATCTGAAAATGTGCTTCCGATTTTCATTTAAAATTTACTTCACATTTCCATCTAAAAGTGTATTTCCTATTTTCGTCAAAAAATGTGCTTCACATTTTCATCTAAAAGTGTAGTTGACATTTAACTTTGCAATCCTTATTTCCTTCATCAAAAAGAAAACTCAAACAATAATTTGCAAATTTCATCGCCCGGTTCACACTCCACCCACATCTATTGAACAGGTGTAGAGGCTCATCCCTTGTTCCCTGTTTAGGATGTGGTTTCCGGTTTTCTCTTTTCCAATCTTTTCACTTTTCTTCTTTTTTTTTTCAATTGGAGTAGATAGACTGAACTATCGCCCGGTTCACACTACACCTACGTCCATTGAACAGGTGAAGAGGCTCATCCCTTGTTCCCTGTTTAGGATGTGGTTTCCGGCTTTCTCTCTTCTAATCTTTTCACTCTTACGTAGCCCCCTGCACATCAGTGGCGTTACCGCCTTGCTCGGGGTGATATGATTAAAAAAAAATGATAAGCGACAGTTTATTAATTTAACAGCTTTTCCTGCTTCTAACCTGTCTGAAGCAATGTTTTATTAATTTATGTGTTTTTATCCGTTATTGACCTTTTGCTGGTTACTTAAGACCAGAAAATATTTTTAGATTGTAATATTTTTGTGGGGGGATATAATAATAATTTACTAATAGCAGTCGTACTAATTACCCCATAGTTGTTGGGAGAAGTGGATTCATACCTTTCTCAATGGTATTAGCGCGTAAATGAATATAACGAACTCGACTGGAATTGAAACTCGGCTCTTTGCTTTCAAATTCCGAGGCTTTATCCATTACACCACCTGCACATCCAAGCTTACATGTAATCACTCAACTAGGTACTGACCAGGTTCGACGTTGCTTAACTTCGGTGATCGTACTAGAATCGGTGTTTCAACGTGAAACCGTCGTAAGCTTGTAATATTTTAATTACATTCATCAATATTTTAGGTTATCATGGTGATATTGTTGAATTTCGAAATAAAAAAACATATGTCCAAACAAAATAATATTCTCTTCCTCTTGGCCGTGAAATGAGTAATCGAACCAACAGAAAAGTGTTTTTATCTGCTGATCATTTCGTTAAAAATATTTTAAATTTTCTATCGAGCAAAGTAACTGTTATTAAGAATTTATATATAGGATGAAAGAAATATATATTATGAAAGTAAGTATATATTTTTATTATTATACTAGGAATATAGCCAGGCGTTGTTTGGGTGTAATGAAAGCTTTAAAACTAATCCATGGTCTTGGAGCTCAGACTCAGCCTAAAGAATATTTGTGTGAAGTTTGGTGAGAATCGAATAAAAATTGTGAATTTCTATAAAGGACATACAGACAGATAAAAAGACACACACAAACATCTTGCCTTTTATATATATATATATATATATATATATATATATATATATATATATATATATATATATATATATTATCGATTTACCTCCACTATTGTAAGAACTGCAACATTAAAACTTCTGAATATCGTTTCTTATGTTTTTGTCTAGGAGTCTATAGATAACGGACACGCACACACACACAAAGTCCCATTTATAAATAAGTTTAGATTTTAATCTAAAATCTTAATGCACAGATTTTACTTTCTCTTTGCTTCATAAATATCATGTCTTAAAAATAGTCGTTGTGATTTAGTGTACGGTTACGGACAATTAAATAAAAAAGTAATAATTGTAGTTTGTCATTGATGGCACATTCGGAATGATGCTTAATGGTAACAGGCTGCCATGTGCACAAACCCGTAGATGAAGTATTATGCCGTAGGCTACATTTGAAATAAATTCAGACGGATTCAAATCGATCACATTGAATAATAATCTACGCTTCGAGTTTCATTGTTGTTTTTTCCTTATAATTCTTTTGCTTTTATTACGCCTGTCACTTTTTTCACCCGTTTTTCATTTTCCTCATATATTATTAATTTAAATAACTTCTTAACTCCTCATCATCTATAATTATTGTTACTTTTTTATCTTAAGTTGCACCATCATCATCATTATTATTATTATTATTATTATCGAATAAGTTTTCGCTGATTTTTCATTAAAAGTAATGTTTTATTTACAAAGATTAGGAAGAAACATGTCGCTGAAAGTATTGTCCATCGCTAGCCACTACCTTTTCCCATCTTTCTGTCAGTATTTGAATTCCACGTCGGAAAAATGACACTTCTTTTGAGGCTAACCGCGAGTCGACTGTTTTTGCTTTGTTTTTTTTTTTGTTTTTGTTTTTTTTGTGTGTTTGTTTTGTTTTTTTTTTTCCTTTTGCATCTTCATAAGAATGAAAATGCTGCTCAGTCAGGCCATTTGTCATTGGTTGGAACAAGTGACAATGAGACGGGATAATGTCTGGTGAATACGCTCGGGTTGGCTAAAACTTCACATTTAAGCGTTTCCAAGTGTGCTTTCACTCATTTTGCAACATGTTGCGTAGCGTTGTCATGTTGCAAATTCACTTTGTCGTATCGCTGCTCGTATCGGTCAGTCAGTTAAGTCCCATACGTGATACACGCTCGGGCGATCATGTCTCGAAAGAGACATGACTGACTGGGCAGTAGGTTGCCATTACTTTCTGCGGTAGATTGGTTGTCAGCCAAGGCTATAGAACCTAATCTGACCTGTTATTTAACCCATAACTGGATGGAAGAGACGGATTAATACCTTTTCCAAGGGTATTTGTGCGTAAGTGAATGCATGGAATTCAACTAGAATTCGAACTTGGTTCCCCGATTTCTCGTTCCGAGTCAATAACCACTGTACCACAACGCGCAACCTTCGTATACCGGCCGTTTTTTATTTAATTTTTTTTTTTAATACACGGTTCGGTCAATAGCGATCTCCCTTGATGATTTCCGTCGGTTTGAGCAGCTCATAATAAACTACACCGAGTTGATTCTACCAAATGCAGAGCAGAAGATTCGAACCATGGATATTCGGCTTTGCCGCCGATGTTGATGCGTGTCCGGGATTACCCCACGATCTTCTACGCTTTGGGTTATCGTAGTGTATCCACATTTCATCGCCGGTCACGATACAATGTAAAAAATCTTTCCTTTTCTGCCGTTGAAGAAGCCGTTCACACGTGACAAGTCGCCGTTAGACGTCTCTCGGCTTCAATTCATACAGCACCCAATGTCCTTTTTAAATCATTCCTAATCCTTTCAAACGTTTTGAAACTATTGTGTGACTAACTCTTAATGGTTCTGCAAGTTCAACTTGCGTCTGATATGAGTCTTCATGATGTAATGCCTCCAATTCTTCGTCTTCAAACTTTTTCGGTACGTCAGAACGTTTTTTATCTTCAACATCAAAATCATTATTTTGAAGCATATAAATCAATCTTTAAATAATATTTCCAACAAAGCATGGCCGCCGTAAATCTCAAGAAGAATTCTGTGTGGTAAAGCTGCAGATGACTTTTGGCACAAAATTCGACATGTTTAAACCTATAAAAAACAAATTGTTTACACCTCGACGAAATGACATATTTCAAGTTTGCTTGGACTGCTTTCTTATAGATCCGTTACTATCTGAAAACATGTGTTGTAAAACAGCGAGAACTTATTCAGGGTCCTAATATTTTATTATTACTAAGCTGTTGCTCGTGGAGTTCTTATTCTTCTTTATATGCCCCTACACCTCAGGATGTAGACGATCATGGCGCTCTACAACTTCCTTTATTTTAGAGGCTTGGTGTCAACAGGAATCCTTACAGCTCCAAAACTTTTCCGCAAATTGTAGTAGAAGAGGTGAAAGCAATTTTCAGGATATTTTCAATATTAGTCTAAATTTCAAGTTTTTATGTAGTATTTCAAGTTCACCCATTACTATAGGAATCACTTTTAAAAGTCATGTTCTACAGTTTTTTTCAAATCCCTAACGAAATCATGGTATTTTTCAAAATGCTCAGTTTATTTGGAAGTAATTTTTGTACGATCGGCAATGTCAATCGCAGCAGCATTATCAATAATTTGACACTGGCTATTTTTCTTAGCTGACAGGTCAAGTCTTCGTCCTTCAATGACATCATCTGCCTGAACCGAGAAATCCCATATCTTGCGATTTCCCATTATTTTACCACTACCTCTGGCAGATATTCATGCCATCTCAACGGATGTGCGTTGTGGTGCAGTGGATATCGGCGCGGAACGAGAAACCGGGGAGCCGAGTTCGAATTCCAGTTGAATCCATTGTATTCACTTACGCGCAAATACACTTGGGAAAGGTATTAATCCGTCTATTCCTTCCAGTTATGGGTTAAATAACAGGACAGATTGGGTTCTATAGCCTTGGTCGGCAACTAGTCTACCGCAGAAAGCAATGGCAACCTACTGCGGGATAATCTTCTGCCCAGTCAGTCATGTCTCTTTCGAGACATGATCGCCCAAGCGTGTATCACGTATGGCACTTAACTGACTGACTCTTTCACAATGAAGCCAAATTTACGGCAGACTTCCCATTATTTTACCAATCCAATCATGACGTCGATTATACCTTTTCTGTGCCAACTAAGGATATTCATCAAGTATTATTATTATTATTATTATTTCAGCGATCCGCATGCCAAACAAAAAGTAACGCTGGGGTACAAATATACCAGACCCAATATACCCCACATGATACTAAGTCTAAGAATGATATACAAGGTGCACAAATATCAGAGTCAAATGTGCATCATCATCATCATCATCATCATAATAATAATAATAATAATAAAAAAATAAAAAATAAAACAAAATCAGTACATTATCCTGCAAGTGGATCCTAGTTAGAAATATCATTATGTCTAGTAATTCAGTCCTCTCAGACTGTCATTGATTGAAAGTGTTCCCAAGTATAAAGATGTGACTTCCAAGTCGACTTAGCTTAACCTTCAAACATAGAAAAACAATCTTCTCAAAATTCGGTCATGACGCTATCAAATACTTTTGCCCATGAATATAGATGCAACGTAGATCAGCTCTTGCCTGATTGGTTACCATCAAATATCTGACAATCTGTGGTACTGAACGAAATCTTTATGGTAGCCCGACTTAATTGACCAAGACAAAACATGTACATGTCAAAGCGGTTAAGATCCAAATCCACAAGAGTCATGGTAGGTGTAGAATCAGGTGATTATTATTATTATTATTATGTCATTTTTCATCATATTTCGATTTCTGCATTGGTCTCACTACCAACCAAGTCTGCGGGGAGACCTAAGGCAGGTAGTGGCGTGTTGTTATGACTCCATTTCATGTTTTTCTATCCTCCCTATCATCCCCAGCATTACATAGATAACGTTTTCCTTAGTGTGTGGGCTGTACTTAATAAGACAATTTTTTGTATATCTCTTAAGCTGGGGTTTCCAGGGATTCTTTCAATGTGTTGTTTTGTTCCATTTTTTATCATTCCAAGTGCACCTACTATCACTGGCACAACTCTTGTTTTCAATTTCCACATTTTTTCTATTTCAATTTCCAGGTCTTTATATTTTGACAGTTTTTCAAATTCCTTGATTGCTATGTTACAATCCGCTGGACAAGCCATATCAATTAATAGACAAGTTTTCTCCTTCTGGTTTTTAACAATAATGTCTGGCCTGTTTGCTTCAATTTTTCTGTCTGTGTAGATGGTGTAATCCCATAGAATGGTTACATCTTCTATTTCTGTAACCGGTGCTGGATGATGTTCATACCAGTGTTTGTTTACAGCTTTTCCATAATGTTTGCACATTGCCCAATGTAAATATTGCCCAACTCTATCGTGGCGATTTTTATATTCGTTTGGGGCAAGCACAGAACAGCCTGAGATTAGGTGGTCTATTGTTTCTTGGTGTTTATCACAAAACCTGCATTTTGGATCCATATTATTATGCATAATATTTGCCTGAAAGTTTCTCGTGAAAAGACTTTGGTCTTGTGCTGCAAGTATAAATCCTTCAGTTTCAGACTTTAATCCAGATGCACGTAACCATCGATGAGTATTAACTTTGTCAACATTGGATTTATTGGCACGTTCTGGATATTGGCCATGTAGAGGTTTGTCTTGCCAGCGCTGTTTCATCTTTTCAAGAGCTTTATCTTTGGCTTTCATTTTCATATTTTTTGCCGCAATAGTTGGTTCTTGGCTACTGTTTTGCTTTTCTACAGAATCTACTAACTGTAATTCTTGTTTGTATTTACTGCCTTCTTTTATTATTGAATATTTTTTCTTTCTTTCTTCATGTTGCCTTACTAATTGTATCATCCAATCCTTTGTTGTTTCTATGTATGTTAGTAAGCCAATAGTTGTTGTCTTGTATGACAATTCCAGCTGAATAAGACCCCTTCCACCTTCTTTACGGGGTATGTATAGACGGTCTACATCAGCCTTTGGGTGATGCATCCTATGCTTAGAAAGAAGCTTTCTTGTTTTAGCATCCATTCGCCTGATGTCGTTTAGAGTCCAGTTTAAGATGTTGAAGCTATATTGGACAACTGGGATTGCAAGGCTATTAATGGCCATAACTCTGTTCTGTGAATTTAATTCAGTTTTTAATATCATTCGTAGCCTTCTATAGTACTCTTTACGCACTATTTCTTTCATTTTTTTATGGTGAATGTTTTCGCTCTCATTTACACCTAGGTATTTATAAGCTTCTTCTGGTTTCAATTCTTTTATTGTTACAGCAGGGTCTAGGCTAATTGAGGATGTTTCTTGTATTGATCCACGTAAAACTGTAGCTTTAGCACATTTATTCAAATTAAATTTCATTCCAATGTCTTCGCTGAAGCATTTTACAGTTTGCAGAAGACCTTCCAGCTCATTATCATTCTTAGCATATAACTTTAAGTCATCCATGTAAAATAGATGGCTTATTTTCTTTTGGCCTATTTTATAACCACATTCTGTCTTATTAAGTTGACTGGTTAGTGCTATTAATGATATGCAGAATAGTAAGGGAGATAAAGAATCACCTTGAAATATACCTCTTTTGATGTTTATTTCATCAGACTTATAGGTTCCATTTATATGATTGAGGTAAAGGGTTGTTTTCCATATAGACATGCACTGTTTGATGAAATTGATGATGACGGGCGATATCTTGTATATATTTAAAGTCTTTAAAATCCAGGAATGTGGCACACTATCGAATGCTTTTCGGTAGTCTATCCAGGCAGTACTAATATTTTTCTTTGTCTTGTAGCAGTTTTCCAGGATCATTTTGTTAATTAGCAATTGGTCTTTACAGCCATAACAGCCACGTTTGCACCCTTTTTGTTCAAGCGGTATCATGTCATTTCTTTCTAAGAATAAATATGTTTGTTTTGTTAAAATAGATGTTAGTAGTTTATATGTTGTCGGAAGACATGTAATTGGTCTGTAGTTTTTCGGGTTGTTTGTGTCACCATTCTTGGGTAGAAGAAATGTAATTCCTTTTGTCATCCATGCAGGAATTTTAGTGGGATCGTCAACCATTTCTTGGAGTTCTTTGGCTATTTTTTTATGTGCTGCATTTAAATAATATAGCCAAAAGTTAGGAATTTTATCTATACCTGGAGTTTTCCAATTGTGTGCTTTTTTTAGTGCAAATTTAATATCATCTTCTGTAATTCCAGACCATGTCTGTTCGGGTTTATTCTTCACCATGTCTGTTCGGGTTTATTCTTCATTATGTCTGTTCGGGTATTATTATTATTATTATTCATATTTCGATTTCTGCTATGGTCGCACTACCAACCAAGTCTGAGGGAAGTGTTGTTATGGCTCCATTTCATGTTTTTTTTTATATATCTCCTTAACATCCCTAGCGTTACATAGACAAATTTTCCTTAGTGTGTGGGCTGTACTTAATAAGGCAATTTTTTGTATATCTCTTAAGCTGGGGTTTCCAGGGATTCTTTCAATGTGTTGTTTTGTTCCATTTTTTATCATTCCAAGTGCACCTACTATCAGTGGCACAACTCTTGTTTTCAATTTCCACATTTTTTCTATTGCAATTTCCAGGTCTTTATATTTTGACAGTTTTTCAAATTCCTTGGTTGCTATGTTACAATCTGCTAGACAAGCCATATCAATCAACAGAGAAGTTTTATCTTTCTGGTTTTTAACAATAATGTCCGGCCTATTTGCTTCAATTTTTCTGTTTGTGTAGATGGCGTAATCCCATAGAATGGTGACATTTTCTATTTCTGTAACTGGTGCTGGGTGATGTTCATACCAGTGTTTGTTTACAGCTTTTCCATAGTGTTTGCACACTATCCAATGTAAATATTGCCCCACTCTATCGTGGCGATTTTTATATTCATTTGGGGCAAGTACAAAACAGCCTGAGATTAGATGGTCTATTATTTCTTGGTGTTTATCTCAAAACCTGCATTTTGGATCCATATTATTATTATTATTATTATTATTATTATTATTATTATTATTATTATTATTATTTCATGTTCCCTCCAACTATTAGATGTTTCTCCTGAGTGATTCAGGTCAAACCTTAACTGCTATCTATAACTTAGAGACAGAACGCTTTCCGCAGAACATAGGCTGTTCCAAGCTGCCGCTGCCACTTGTGTGCTCCCAATGATTTCAGGTATTTTCAAGACATCTTTCCAACAGTCCCAAGTGCACCAACTACAAAAAGGACAAATTCAGCTTGGTACATTTCTCTGATTTGCTCAGTCGTTTTGACACCTTTGTATTTTCACTTGTTCTGTCTCGACGATGTTCTGATCCCAAGGTACCGCAGCACATGTCAGTATAAAATTCAGGGCTGCACTTGTGCACAAGTGTGATATCAGGGCGATTGCTCTCCAGGCGCTTGTCACTTAAGATGATCATAAATGTCAATTACCTACTGCTACTATTATCATGATTATTATTATTATTATTATTATTATTATTATTATTATTATTATTATTATTATTATATGCGTAGAAGTTTCGACCTGACACTCTCCTAAAGATCTGACAAATGTCCAAACACCAAATTTTTTATTTATTTTTTATTATTTAATTTCTTTATTGGTAGGGCCGATGATTTTTCAAAACCCTTGTATATTATTATTATTATTATTATTATTATTATTATTATTATTATTATTATTATTATTATTATGTTGCTGTTGTTGTTATTGCGGATATGTGAAATTCATTGCAAACAATGAAGAAAAAATTAGAAATTAATAGTTGACAGACAATGTTCGCACTAATTTCAAGTGATTAACGACTTATAATTTTTTAAATTTTCAACAGAACAGGAAAAGCATATTGAATAGAGAGAGTTTCGCTTTGGAGATCCGAAGAAAATGAATCTTTTTTAGAGGAAGTTTTGACGTTAAGAAATCGGATTCCTAGATGGGTACTTCTTGCAAGGTGAGTCTAAGGGTTGAAAAGATCAAAATAAAATGGGAGGGAAAAAGAACAATCAAAACAATAAGGATGAGTAGTGAGGAACATTTCTCGTTGTGTTAGTCTGAGTAGCTGGAGATTTATAATCTGAGAAAGTTCAAGGGTCAACTTAAGGATTTGTCAGTCAGTCAACTTCAGAATGATTTAGAACAGATGCAAATTGAGGTAAGGCGGGTAATGTTCATTTAAGGGAAATGAATACGTACTTTTTTTTTATTCATTTATGGCAGTGTCTTCGGTGTAACATCGCTGAAGTAAATTAAGTTTTCACGGTGACTTACGGCATCAGTATCGATTTATATATGATCACCGCGATGTAATGGTTAAGAACAACCAGTGCGAGCATAACGAATTGTGTATGAACTGCAAGCTTGAAATGACTCTCTCTCTCTCTCTCTCTCTCTCTCTCTCTCTCTCTCTCTCTCTCTCTGTATATATATATATATATATATATATATAATATATAGAAAAAGAGGGAGGGAGAGAGATCATATATGTGTCTATGTGTGTGTGTGTGTGTAAATGTAAATTAAATAAACAGAAAATACTTGCAACTGATCAGGTGATCATGTCTCTTTCGTGACATGACTGACTGAGCAGAAATTTTTCCTTCAGTAGGTTGCCATTACTTTCCGCAGTAGACTGGTTGCCAACCAAGGCTATAAAATCCAATCTGTTCTGTTGTTTGACCCATAGCTGGAGAGAAGAGACGGATTAATACCTTTCCCAAGGTTATTGGCGCGTAAGTGAATGCAACGAATTCAATGGAACTAAATGGTGCAGTGGATATCGGCTCTCCGATTTCTCATTTCGAGCCGATATCCACTGCACCATGACGCACGACAAATTTCATGGCTTTCCTTTTTGAATTATTTGATATATCATAATATTTAATTAACACATAAACTCATTTCTTATTCCATGATATATCATAATATTTAATTAACACATAAACTCATTTCTTATTCCATGATTATAAAATTCTAGTGGAAATCTCCCTAAAATATCTCTTAAATATTTGAGTTTAACAACTCTGTTTAAAAATTGTCATCATAATTATAACTACAGGTCATCATTTAAAGAAGTAAGAAGGTACAAAAAAATTAAAATTGACATTTTTTTACATTTTTCTGAAGCAGATGTAAAACACGTGAGAGCGTTATCGCCGCCTCTATCTTTTCTTTCATTCTTTCGTTCTTTTTTCTGTCTCTATCCGCGATTAAAACGGCATAGTCTATTAACTATGATGCATTGGCAGCACAAAACGCATGTTGGTTGGTTGTTTTGTTTTTATGGCAAATCAACCTCGGCGGGTCATGTATTGCCAACTAAACTTTTTTATTTATTTATTGCTGGTAATGCCTTTTTCTTTCAACAATTTATAGTTGTTGTTTTTTTTATGAGTTTTGTGTCTAGTTATACATTTTTCTTTTTGTGTCTAGTTATACATTTTTCTTTTTTGTGGATTTGTTTTTTTAAGGGCAGAGTCTCCAAGTCCTACCCTTGTTATTTAACCCATAACTGGAGGGAATTGACGGATTAATACCTTTCCCAAGGGTACCAGTGCTTAAGTGAATGCAGGGTATTCAACTGGAATTCGAACTCACCGATTTCTCTTTCCGAGCCGATATCCACTGCACCACAAGGCACACCCGTCACTATACGCTTCCAGCACTTGGTATTCCCAAGCGGTTACCCATCTAAGTACTGACCAGGACTCAACGTTGCTTAACTTCGGTGTATTCAACGTGATAGGCCGTCAGCCCAAAACGCAGGTACTAACTTACTAACTAAGGAACGGCCAGAGTTATATGATGATGTCGCTCACCAATTGGAAACACAACAGCAATATTTTTTATAGTAACATCATTAGGTGTGGGGGGAGGGGTTACATATAAAGTAGCTTCGGAAAATTTACAAATTTAATAGGCTATATAAGTTGATTCAGTCTGTTACGTTTTTGTTTGCGATTACCGCACATTTCACATTGAACCAATCACCTTCTGCTTGTTTTACTTATTTCTAATGAGTTTGCTTAATATAATACATTATTTAATATTATACATTCTGTGTCATTTTTATCTGATATGATGTCTCTCTTGCATTCGATCAAGAATTTTACCTGTCATCTATTTCTTTTCTTTTTTTTCTTTCCCTTGAAATGACTTCTGTTAATGTTCTCACTAGTAATTCTCTTCCAATTTAATTTTCTGAATTGTTCCAAAAACCTAAAACCATCAATGGCATCAAATAATCCACATTCTCCTCGTAAACCTTTGGTTAGGACGAAGTTCCACTCAGATATTTTTTGTTCAAGAATTATCACTACGTTGAACATACTCCTGTGGGGATGTTTCCCCAACCACTACAATCTTAATTAATCTCCTGAAGTCAAGGGGAATTGAAATCTATCCTCATTATTCTGATAATATGCAGTTCTTCCTCCTTCTACCTTCCTTGTGCCCTTGCAAAAATCTTTCCATAACCCTACATCTTGAGTGGCTCTGGACCTTGTATTGGGTGTATAATATTAAAAAAAAAACTGAAAGATTGACTTTACGTTTGTCTTGGTAATACATGGTCCTCCATTAATAATACTAAAACCGTTTGGAAGAGGAAAAAACGATTCTTCGAATTCTGTTTTAGTGCGAGACTACCAGAAAACTGCGGATCACCAATCGAAACCTCTTATTTTTTTTACCCATTTCCCTCCAAGTAATGTAATACAGCCCGAAGGAAGCAAGAGGTTAATGAGCGTTACAGAATATGAGAAAAAGTACCATTAAGGAGAGAGAACAATAAAAGAACGAGAATTAAGAAGACAGAAGATAACGACTGACATTGCATTTAAATTATTATATACCAGAATTGACTGGGAAACAAGAAGCCGGAAAAGAATTCCACAAGCGAGAAGTGTGATAAAAGAAATTTTGGGGATAGAACATACGGTTATATCTAGTCAGTTCAGTTGTAAGATGATGAGACCTTGCCGCCAATCTAGTACTGAGCTTAAATTCATAACGTCTAGATCAATGGTTCCAAACCTTTTTGCTGCGATTACCCCAAAATACAATTTCACTATTATCCATTACCCCAATGAACAAATACCCATAATATAGGAAAAGAAGTAATTATATATTATATATTATATTTTCATACATCAAAAGCAGACAAAGTTAATGGAAATTATTCAATACAATAGTACCAATCTATAATAATCAGAGGTTTAGTAGCCGTAACCTAGCCGTGGTTCTTAATGTGATTGTTGAGCTTGTATTGCCTGTGCCAGTTTATTTATTCTTGGCTTTGTGACACTGAGGGTTATTCGGGTGTCGTTTGCCACGTTGAGTCTGCTACGTGTCTTGGTCTTCGTTTCAAAGACAGTAGAAAAAGCTTGTTCACATAGATAAGTGGTTGAAACTCCTATGAGAATTTGTACTGCACTAGAGGTTAGTGTTGGTATATCCTGCAGACGAGGGATCCAAAATGTGTATAGATCAGACTTGGTCTCAAACAAAAGCTTCAAAACAAAAATAGTTCTATGATCTGGTGTCTAAAAAGTGGAGAAATTTTGATTTTTTTCCCACAAGGCATGAAAGAAAGATACTTTAAGAGAGATTGGGGTAGGGGGAATTCTTCCTTAAAATACTGTCTCGTTAATAATTTGGCACAGTGTGAAATTATAAGCTGATTGCCTCTTCCCAAACCAAACATCCATTACCCACAAAATATGGGCTCATTACCCCACTGGGGTAATTTATCCCATGGGTCTAGACGAAAGTTCATCAGAACACTTACCATTAAAGTATTTAAAGACAAATAACAATAAATATAAGATGAAACAGAATGGCAACTGTCAAACTCTTACCTTTTATGCATAGTATAGATATTGGCGGGTTGATTTTATTGGATGTCCACCTTCGTTAGGTTATTTAGTATCGAATTATGCATAAGTGACACGACGGGAATCGAAATCCGTATTCATTAGTGAATGGACAACGATACTAAGCTCCTCACACCGTAATGGATAGAAAGTTAAGTACCACACGTGATAAACGCTTGGGCGATCATGTCTCTTTCGATTGAGCAGAAGATTTCCCTGCAGTAGGTTGACATTACTTTCTTCGGTAGACTGGTTGCCAAGAAAGACTATAAAACCCAATCTGTCCTGCTATTTAACCGATAGCTGGAGGGAGAAGAGACGGATTAATGCTTTTTTTCAAAGGTTTTTGCGTGTAAGTGAATGCAATGAATTCAACTGGAATTCGAACTCGGCCCTCTGATTTCTTGTTCCGAGCAAATATCCATTTTTACCACAACATGCAATATAGAAAATATAAAGCGATTAAAACCATTTCGTCGCATTCATATTGATATCTCTGTGAATTTCTTTTTTTTAAACGCTATACGCCTTTCGCTGTAACATAATACAACCTTCCCCGGCTTACCAATGTTAGGACAGATGAGATATTAACCTAGCGGCTTAAATCGGGTGTAGATTAAAAGAAAAACAATCGGTCTGATAATGGAGTCATAAAATCTTGCCGCACGAAAAGACAAACGGCGCCTAATAGCCAAATCAAAAAATGACCTTAAATCCCGTTGACAATACCTGTTATGAATATTATTTTTTTATGCCATTGACAGCGATACGAAAGTGTGACTTGGCGTTCTTTGTGGCGTAATCACCAGATGTGTGATGATCAATACGGCTGGCAGTGACAATTTGACAGCTGACATTCAAGTGACGACCAACAGAACCACCAAAGTGCAGCGATAACTGTTATAGAGAGAACAGAAATTTGGAATTTATGAGATTTAAAAAACAAATATCCAACATGGGGTTTTGATTTTTAGGAACTTTTCACTGTGTTTCTTTTCCCCATGCTGGAATCGACTAAGACAGGCACGTGTCAGACACAAAACTGTGAAACACACGGAAAATAAAATGTCAGATGTTTGAGAATGCATTGACACATCCATATATATTTTTGTATCTGTTTAATAATTTATATTCGGATGTGTTTTTCTCACTCGTTCAAAATCTTTGTGAAAAAAGACAGATTTTTCAAACTTATCATCAATCTATTTCTTTCTTGCTACTTTTTTCTTTTTCTTTTTTTTTTTTTACTTTCACTTCATCATGATGTCCAATTGGGTCTTCATTAATATCTTTCATAAATTTCATTCGTTTGTTCCTCAAAATCAATTTCTCTCTCTCTCTCTCTCTCTCTCTCTCTCTCTCTCTCTCTCTCTCTCATACACACACACACGCACACACTTGATAGAGAACAGATTATGAGATAGATAGATAGATAGATAGATAGATAGATAGATAGATAGATAGATATTCCTTAGACGATTTTTTTTTTTTTTGAGAATTATAAAATTTTGGGCAATGAAGTGTATTTGCGCTTGGTGACAGATTATTTTGTTTAAAAATGTCAGCCAGGTGCTCAAAAGGGAAAACATTTTTGGATTTGAATTTTTATTTTGTTTGCTGGGGTCAAATGCTAACTCCTGTCCTAGATAAGTTTGTTCCGGAAGATAGCTGTTAATAGCGAGTAAGTGACGTCAATCTGACAGAAAATCTTTAATATTGACTATAACTTTGATTTTGCGAGTCTGTTCACCCGTTGCAGCGGATGACTGTCCAAAAATCTGGATCTCCGCGATGTATGGGGGCCACTGACAACTCTGACCAAACAACCTTCTAAACCATGACATGTCACCAAAGATGCTTTTGTATGAAAAAGGAAAATAAAATATATTCTATATTTCATTTACATTTCGGTCCGGTCCTATTCTTTTCGACAGAGGTGTTTGTAGCAGATTGTATTTGTTGTTGCTGTCGGTTACGAAAGAGACGAAGAAGATGAAGAATAAGATTATGAAATGTTTATGTGAAACTGATTTTTGTGAGAAAATTGGGTTGAGTGGTCCCCGATAAAAGGATTTAGGATTTGAAAAATTTAATCGTCACTCAAGAGGTTCAATAATAATCACGGTAAAGGTCGCAGTGAAGGTGACAGAATTTATGCAGTTTAATTTTTGTCACCAGTCCTCGATTCCAGATCTGCAGCATTTGTTTAGTCATCATTCGTCACATCGTGGTCCCAGCCGGCATCATTGAGTCCAACATCATGGTTGCAACATTGTTCTAGCATCATTTGATCTAGCAGCGTTCGACACAGCATTGTTTAAGAAGAATTGTTATCGTCTTGAAAGTACTATATTCCATTGATAGATCTCTTCTTGTTTGCTTTTCTCCGTTTTTGAGATGATGGCGTGAAAAAGACGGTGTTGAATTAAATCACTAATACAAGTGCAAATTTAAGAATAAATGTGTGTAGGTCGTACGCTAATATTTATTGGTTTTAAGTATCAGTTTCATAAGTAATTAAAACCGTGTCTACATATATGCCAACGCGCCATTTTATTTTCATTCATTTACCTCATTTAAACCTCAAGTGAAACTCATACGTACGATTTACGATGGCTATCTCCCTGTCCCACGCCCCTGAGAACCTAACTTCTTCTGCCATTATTTATCTTTACAAGAATCAGATTAAACCAAAAATGGAGGAGAATTTCTACTACGCCTGAGCTTTCCTTACTTTTTCAACTTGACAGAATTTATAATCGTTTAACGGCTTACTTCTTTTCCACTCTACGGCCTCTTTTCTCACAGTCACAAATTTGCATGGAATCGCTACTCTATCGTTTTTTTTTTTATGACAAATGTTCAAATGAGATCAACGACTTAGTCCTACCAGTTCAGACATTTACAGTTAGGATTCGCCATCCTATAACAACAGAGGCAAATCGCCTACCTTTCTCTGTATTCCATTTGTAAGGTGGACGTATATATCTGTCATTTCCAATTCTGGGGCTATATGCCAGTCTTCTCCAACTCTTGTACGATATATCAGTCCTATCTAATTCTTATACGATATATCAGTCCTATCTAATTCTTATATATTAGCCCTGTCAGACTTTTGTACAATTGTTATAAGTTCTGTCTAATTCTTGCATATTATATCAGTCCTGTCCAATTCTTGTAGGAGATATCAGTCTGGTCTAAATTGTGTACGATATATCAGTTCTGTCTAGTTTTTATGTGATATCTTAGTCCTGTCTAATTCGTGTACGATGTATCAGTCCTGTCTTATTCTTGTTTGGGCACCTCGAGGTGGTGTAATGGTTAGCAAGCTTGTCTCGCTAGAATCATTACAATTGAGTAGTGAGTTCGTTCCTCACTGGGTGTCCCATACTTTCGGCCTTGTGCCACACCTAAGCTGCGCTTAGAAAATCACCTGTCCCATTCTTATAAGATATATTCGTTCAGTCTAATTCCTGATAGAAGATGTCTGTCCTGCCTAATTCTTGTGTTATATAGCGGTCCTGTCTAATACATGTAAGATGTATCAGTCCTGTCTAATCCTTATACGATATATCAATCCTGTCTAATTCTTGCATATTATATCAGTCCTGTCCAGTTCTTGTACGATTTATCAGTCTTGTTCACTTCTTGTAAGATATATTAGTCCGTTCTAATATTTTTACGATATATCAGCCCAGTTTGATTCGTTTAAGATATGTTAGTCCAGCCAAATTCGTTTACCATATTCCAGTCCTGTATAATTTTTGTGCTATATATCAATTCAGTCTAATTCTTGGTTGATATCAATGTCCTGTCTAATGTACAATGTATCAGTCCTCTCCAATTATTGTAAGTTTTATCAGTTCTTTCTAATTCTGATACGATATGTCAGTCCTGCCCAATTCTGGTACGATATAGCAGTCCTGTTTAATACTTATAGTTTATCAGTCCCATCTAATTGTTATACAATATATCAGTCCCATCTAATTGTTATACAATATATCAGTCCCATCTAATTGTTATACAATATATCAGTCCTGTCTCATTTTTGTACATTATCTCAGTCCTGTCCGATTCTTGTACGATCTATTAGTCCGGGCAAATTCATTTACGAGTTATCATTCCAGTCTAATTTTTATTCTAGACCTGTCTAATTCTTATGCGATATATCTCTCCTGCCTAATTCTTGTAAAATATTCAAGTATTGTCTAATTTGTTCACGTCCTGTCTAATTCTTATACGATAAATCAGTTCAAATTCTTGCACGATATATCAGTTCTGTCTAATTCTTATACGATATAGCACATCACTCAATAAATCCCGAACATAACTAATAAAACAACTTTTAGGCAAAATTCGATTTTATTCATCAACATAGTCTAGTCTGACACACTGAATTCAACGCTTCTGTAACGATTCGATGCCTTTTTTGTAGAACGATTTGTCTTCGGCCTCGAAATACGCCTCAGGTTCCGATATCACTTCATTGGAGCCAAATCTCTTTCCCTTGGGCATTCTTTTAAGGTCTGCCAGCTGTCAGGAGTCGCGGAAGGCCAGATCTGAAGAATATGGTGGATGCAGAAGCAATTCGATGTACTTTTGCCATCGTTGAGATCGACTTGTGAAACAGTGCGTTGTCTTGGTGTAAGATCACATTTCATTTGTGGCCATTTTTAGACGATTTCGTCCTTCAAACGCACCAATAATACTATATAATATTTGCTAGAGATGGTTCTTCCTTTCTCAATGTAATCGATGAACAACATACCTTGCGCATCCCAAAATACGGAGGCCAGTACCTTGCCTGCTAATTTTTGTGTTTTGGTTGCTTTGGAAGGCTTTCACCTGCTGCTGTCCACTCAGCTCACTGTCGATTTGACTCCGGAGGGAAGTGGTAGGAAGTGGTTTCATCCATTGTCACATATTTACGCAAAAACTACTTCTTGTTAAGTTGAAACAGTTGCAAACAATGCTCTGAATCGTCGACGAGTTGTTGTTTTTGATCGACTGTGAGCAAACACGGCACCCACTTTGAACACCGCTTTCTCATTGAAAAAATACTACCATCTGATATGGTCAACTCACGCAATTTCAATTTACGATCGGCCATAACGAGTTTTCCGGGTTTTTTAGTGTTTTCCGAGATAGTTGCCGATTTTGGGAGACCTGAGCGTTCAGTATCATTTGTGTTTGTACGACCGCGTTTAAAGTCAGCATACCACTTCTTAACCGTTGTTTCCGACGGATTCCAAATAACACTTATCAAGCCATTGCTTTGCTTGAAGTGTAGAAGACATGGATTTTAATTATAGTTGTCTGCATGCAAGAGTGATAAACTTTCACCAAATAGTGTACCGAACAGAACATAAACTTCTTATTGTTAATTTTACAAATATTTTCTTTTTTTATTGTGGCTCCTAGTTTTGTCTGGATCATTGATGCAGCAGATTTTCGGCGACTTTCAACCCAAACTGGCTTTGTGATCAATCAAACACAACGTGGATAGAGCCCGGTTTGGAACGAAGTGATCGATTATCGATTGGCCATGGAGATTCTGGGCGTCGATGCGAAGGACAGTTGGGGGTTCACAATTATATCTTACTATGAAAAAAAAAACAAGAAAAAGAATGTAAGAAAAATCTGTAAAATTTAATTGAAAGAATATAAAATAGACTTAATATATTTTAAAGAGTACTCAGTTCTTTTGGATCACAGCGACTTTAATAAACCTTGATGAAATGTAATTGCTGAAAATTACGGCAGCGAAGAATGTAAAAACAAACTAAGAATAACAGGTAATAATTGAAATTCGATATCTTCATCGATTCTCGGGCAAGATCTGCCTTCATTAAGTAATTCTATTCAACCTATTTACAATTAACAGTAGATAAAATAGTAACAAAAATGGTAATTATGGTGATCCGTTTGTTCAATGAGGTCCAACGTGTACTTGTCAAAATATGGTCATAAGATTGCATCATTGTTTTAGTCAATTAGCCTTAATCTATTGAGTTAACTGTTTTGTTCAAGTCGTTGTTTTTCTCTAGGACAAAGTCACACACACACACACACACACACACACACACACACACACATATATACGTGTGTGTGTGTGTGTGTGTGTGTGTGTGTGTGTGTGTGTGTACGGTATCAAATTTAATATTATTTATATTTTTAAATAACTGTTTGTTTCTTGTTTTTTTTTAAATGAGATTTCTTTTTTCGTCGACAGCGACGGTCGGTAGCGGAAAATAATTTATCTTAAAACACACCACGGCTCATGGTTTAAACAACCAATGCACGACCGGCACGCTTTTGACAACGACCACCGTAGTTGAATACATTGGAGTCATTTGCGTCTGTCGTTGTCTCGCCTCTACGGCGCAACGGACACTATTCTCTTCATAGCTTTTTACTCCCGCGAAAACTGTAACTATTCTTCCCACTTGATCTTGGTCAACCGCATCCCAGTTCACAACATTGTTAGATTATTTCATCATGGACGTTTTTACTGTGGTCCTTGAAGCTATTGATGCGTTGGTACTGTAATTGTAATGCGAAAAGCTTACTATTACTCCATTTAATGCCATGTCCTTTCAAGGCCAACGTGATTATGGCTCTCCACAGGTTTATTATTTTTATTAACTATAAATCTCCATAACTTCATTGGGAAAGATAGTGGAGTAGCTTCCCGTTGCATTCTCCACAGTTTTAAATTCTGAGTTACCCTTCTTCTAGACTGGCTACCTCTAACGCCTAAATAGCTCAACCCCCTCTGCTATTTAATCCATAGGTAGGAAGGTAAGTGATGTTATCAGTTTTTAACACAAGTTATATTTTTCATGATTTTTCTTCGCTTCATTGTTTTCAGATGCTATTGCACAATTTTTAAAAAATATTCTTTTATAATTTCATGGCAATTTTTATTTTTCTCTTTTACATTGCAGGGAATGTTAGCAATGTTAAGCATTGGAATGGTATTACTGGTAGCCAACCACAACGGCAATAATACTCAACGGATGAAGAAGCTCTCGCACATCCTTCCCTGTATCCCTTGTGTGGCTACCATCACAATTCTAATCCCTCTTTGCGTTTATGGTTTAAAGACCAACATCAAATTTGGCCAGTGCGTGACGCAAAAGAACAGAACTCTCCACCTCTTCAACATACCGTACGAGTTCATCAGTGTCCTCTGCCAAGTGATGGTTAGTTTGGCTCTAATGTGTAACTGCATCATTAACTTCCGGTTCCGGACCAACACAATTTACGTGGCTTTTTTCAGTTTCTCTACCTACCTCCCTGGCCACCTTGGGTGGATCTGGTGTTCCTACTACAATTGCGGGAGTGAAATGTTCCTTTTTGTTCTATATTGGATTGATGTATTTCTGCCCGGTTTCCTTGCAGCAATGTGGCTATTTGATGTTGAAATCCATGCAGGATGTTTGGCGCTGTTTAGACTTTGCTGTCGAAATGAGCAAGCGCCCGACGATAACAAACGAGACACTGTAGAAATGGTGACCTCACCAGTCGTCATGTGTGCATGAACAAGCAAATGAACTGGTAAAAGTGAACACACTGTTTAGCATAAGTTATGGTAATTTACGCAAAACGAAAGTCTTAAGTGTCTGCAAGGAGATCATTTCAGAGATTGCTTAAATTCTTCAGCGAATTGGAATGTTTGGAATTTCCGACCAGATATCTTATCCAAAATGAAATACACAAAAAAGTGCAGAGAAATTGAAATTGGACGAAAAGAAAACTAAATTGGTTTATCAAATATCAACATGAAACCACCGACTTTGACAGAAATGATCGAAATCATTTCCAAATTTAAGCAATCACAAGATATATATATATATATATATATATATATATATATATATATATATATATATATATATGATAAAAATATAACATAATATAAAAATCATATATATATATATATATGTGAAAAATTTAGTTGTAAGATGGGCTATATTTATAGATATAAGTGCTCAATACCCAGGGGTATAGCGTCAGTAAATATAAAATGATGGCCTGAGATTGCGTTCAAGCATGAAACAGACTGTCACCACTCGGTTTTAAAATAAGTGTCCATAACCTAACAGTTACCATATTAACACAATTTCTAAATTGAAATATTCATTGATCATATATTATTAATGAAGAAGCGTTGGAATAAGTGCAATGACAAAGAAGATTATGTTAAAAATGAAATATCTATCGTGGAAATAAAATATTTTCACCATTAAGCTACAGACTTATTCACTTACCTACACGCACACACACATGCACACACACACACACACATATATATATATATATTTATATATATATATATATATATATATATATATATATATATATATAATTATTAAACATTATTATTGTTTAGAGTCAAACAGTTGTATTGGAAAGTGTTCAATACTTCTTTAAAGAAAAAGAAACCGATAAATATCTAACATGTAGAGCTTTTAGATATTAAAAAGGTTACATGACGTATAAAAAAAGGTTACAAGATGTATACACATTATAAAGTAAATTTTGGATTCGTAAAACCATGATGAAAGCATATACAATATCATTTATTTAATCTTGACTTACTCCTCCATTTATTTTAAATTTCCTGTTATGCGTTTTTAAACTTCTTGTTGGATGTTCAAACATAAAGCGTTAGAAAATCAGTAATGCCTGAAGATACCAAAAGGTTGAAACCATGGTAGCGTAATCGACAAATCTTCCTAACTTTAATACATACATACATATATATATATATATATATATATATATATATATATATATATATATATATATACTTGGACCTTGAATAAGATCTCGATGATTTTTCATAAAAAAATAATGTTTTATTTACAAAAATAAATAAGAAATATGTTACTGAAAGTATTGTCTATGGCTAACCACTACTTTTTCTGACAGCATTTGAATTCCACGTCGAAAAACGACAAGTCTATTAAGATTAACCACAAGTCGACCCATTTTTTTTTTGCATCTTCATAAGAATGAAAATGCTGCACAGCCAAGCCATGTGCCATTGATCGGAACAAGTGAGTATCAGACCGGGTAATAAATGATGACTACAGCGGGTCGGGTAAAACTTCCCATTCAAACGTTTCCATGCAAAGTTTTCAACCTTTTTGCAACCTCGTCTAGTTTTCACATGTTACAAAATCACTTTTGTGATTATATGTAATATATAATACTGTTTAATTAAAAACAGAATACCTACTTAAATACGAGTATCGATAAAAAATAATGTTCAAACAATTCATTTCAAATTGTCAGTTGTTTATAACCAAGTTCCGTTAAAATTCGTTAATTTCCGTAACATGTTTACATTTGTTGACATTACGATACATTTAAGAGCAGATATGGTTGTTGCGATTAGACGGGATTTCATTCGTGGTCGAGCGGTCTAAGACGTTGCCAGATCTAATGGTAGCTTCCCCTATGTAGAGGGGGGTCGCAGGTTCGAATCCTGCCGAATGATACACATATTCCTAATAAAAATGTATCGTAAATAATCAGGCCAGTAGATATATATATATATTACTGTTTAATTAAAAACAGAATATCTACTTAAATACGAGTATCGATAAAAAACTAATGTCCAAACAATTCATTTCATATATATACATATATATATATAGAATCATTTAATTCTGTATATATATATATATTGGGCGTGTATAATGATAATATACATGCTAAAAAGTCTGCCTTCTTCTACCGAGCGCCCATAGCCCAGAGGTTAGAATCGCCGACTGACGCTATTTCGGTCGGGTTTCAATCCTAGGTTAAAAGCAATTGGAGTCTAACCGTACTGATAAGCGAAACAGATCTGTCTGCGGATGACTATATATATATATATATATATATATATATATATATATATGCATGAGTGCGAATGTATGAATCCGGGTTTATATGGGTGTATATATTTACATGATTCTATATTTACGTATAATTACGTATATACAGTTATTTTCATATCTAAATATACACAAATTACTCACACAAAATGACGTAAGCATTTCACGAAAAATATATGAAATGTTCAACGCACGCACACACACATATATATTCTCATTAAGCGTTACAACTATTTACTTAGTATGATGCTGACCCACCATATGCGAAAAGGCATCCTAAATGCAGCCACTGTTGTCATGATGTTTTTAACATGTCTTTAACTGCTGCTTATTATGTTATAGAGCATCATCATCGCGAACCTTTTAGTTCAACACATCCTACAAGCGCTCAACAGGATTGATATTTGGGGAGTTTGGTGGGCAGAGCCAAACAGTGAAGTCTTCTTCATGTATTGAAGTCATCATCGTACAATTTGTATCATGTATAAGAACAAATTTTCCTATTGAAAGATGTCAGTGTGATCATAGAAAGAATACTGTTGTGATGAAGCAGTGTACCTGGTTTTCAATAATGTGCTAAACGACACAGTATTTTAAAATAAATGATAAAAACTAAGGTTACTTAATAGTACGTTTTGAGAATTATCACTCAGCCTCTAACCACTGTTTTTTTTATTTCCTACAGGGTATTCAAATTCCATCATTTCACCAGAATATCAATAAACAAAGAGCAAGAGATTCACCAGACTAGGCTTTCTTCCATACTTCCATACCACATTGATTAGCCTATGAGACAAATATGTAATGAAATATTCCTTCCTACATCTTGATTAAAACTATCTTCATTTTTGTGACACTAAAGCCATTCTCTTGATCTGTACATGGCAAGAAGGCTGCCGTTCATGTCTCGTGTCGTCAACATTTGGCAGCCCAATTTTTTGTCGTTTTTTTTTTGTTTTTTTTCGCTTCCTAGGACATCTTTCAATGATTATCCCACTACAATAGTGAGAAATTCACAAGCGGTGCCTCTGAAAATAATATTACTTTGCCTTCTGGACATAGCTACGGTATTGAACACATCAAAATACAGTATTTAAGATTGAATTACCTTAACTCTGATACACTTCTGATCCTGGTATGTGAAGTTAATACGCAGTAATACCTTTCATTCTTAGCATATTTCGGTGATTAAGCATGCTGAACATACTTTGATGGTCATGATATATTGGATCCTCATTAATATATATATATATATATATATATATATATATATATATATATATATAAAAGAAAAATTAAGGCAGACACGTTATTTCATGGTAAATCGGAAGTATGGCCTATTTCAGGTTAACCATTATCAGCTTCCGTCTTTATTGTACAAAAGATTTTTCACACAAATTCGTGTAAAATCTTTTGTACAATAAAGATGGAAGCTGATGATGGTTCGTCTGAAATAGGCCTATAACTCCGATTTACCATGAAATAACGTGTTTGTCTTAATTTTTCTTATATTTTCTCTATATGTATTTATATACATATATATTTAGAGTTCTCTTAGAGAGTGATGCTACCACTGTATGTACAGGATACTCCTTTGGATTCTTCTATATCTACACCACATGCTGATATATATATATATATATATATATATATATATATATATATATATATATTAATTTCACTGTTGAAAAAATAAAAATAAAAGCAATTACATCTTCAAATTATGTTAATCACTTCACAATTTTCATACTTGAAGCAATCTTTATCTTTATAAAATACGTTCAAGATATTTAATATGGCTTAATCAGCTTAAATCTTTATTCAATAAACAAAATATTTTCAATCAAGCTAAATTTTAACCCTGAAAAAAAAAACAAATATGAAGCTAATGAAAAGAAACACTGAAAAATAAGTGAGGTACAAGGAAAGAACAATGTTGTATCCAGTGTGTCCTTGACTTACGACAAAGTTACGTTCCTACATAACGTTACTTTCATCAACGGACTCGCGATTTTCCGTGATTAATCTCTCACCTCACTCATATTCGTCCCTGTTTTTTTCTTTTTTCAACCAGAAAACCGGACGCATGCCATCTTTTTTGCACTAACGCCGTATGACTAACTATTCTTCCGCTGCATATTCTATCACCGTATGTACGAAGCAAAAACGGCCAAAGCCGAAACAAGATTTACGTTTTAAGCTGTTTGTATATTTATTGCCAATGCTCTGGGTAGATGAGATGACGAAACGCAAGATCATGTTTCTGTTGCAGTACTTGGAAGCAGTAGAAAAATCTTGGAAAGAAAGAACAAACTCACTTTTGTTTTTCTTTTTATCAGTAATTCAACAATTTATAGTTTAACAAGAAAATGCCATCAGAAAAACTTAATATGTATAGACATCGAACGACTTAAGCCAAACAACTGGCCAATGTTTGTCGCTGTTTCTCTCTTTTTAGAACATATAACAATGTCTAATTTCCTTCCATATTGATGGCTATTCTTTTTCTCGAAGGACCGCCATCTGAAGAGGCTAAACTAAATTTGAGAGCAATAATAAAGGCCAAGGAGCATCCACGCACACATCAGAAACAAAATAGAGCAAATGCACAACAATCCAATATGGTGTACAACCAGAAACTGGCTCACACACTAGCGCCATATGGTGACGTATTCTTCCGCCGTGCTGCATATTCTGCCAGCGTATGTACGAGGCAAACGACATTAGTAGAAATAAGATTAATGGAGATTGCGTCGTAGATCGAACTGCCGTAACGGACGTATTTAACACTTTCCAATAAAAAAAATCGCATTATTTAAATATTATAGATAATACAATCAATTTTTTAATAAAGTTTGCATTTGTAATGAGAGAAGAGTGAAAGAATGAAATTTCATTTCAGTTTAAATAAATTCAGATGTGTGTAGAATTTAAAAATTAATCTCTCTCTCCATATATATATATATATATATATATATATATATATATATATATATATATATATATATGGAGAGCGTTCACGGATGTGCGTTGTGGTGTGGTGGATGTCGGCTTGGAGGGGGAAATCGGTGAGCCGAGTTCCAATTTCAGTCAAGCACACTGCATTCACTTGCGCACTAGTACTCTTGGGAAAGGTATTAATCCGTCCGTTCCCTCCAATTATGGGTTAAATAATTGAGGTCTGCTGTTCATGCGATCTGTGGCGGATTTCTGCACCGATTGTTTGTTATCAGCAGTTCCAAAAAGTGTGGATGGTACTACACAATGCCTTCACCACTATAAACAAATCTCTGTGTGGATGTCTTACTAAGGTTAAACCCTCATACATCGAAATCGATGGGAGAGTCTATGATATATATATATAGTGGACGAAATGCGTTGGCTAAAACTAAATACAGTTTTCAACCTGTCACTTTCTTTTAACCATATATACATGACATTAAATATAATGTTCGAAAGATGATGTAAATAACACCGAACTATTAAAAAAAAACAATACTTTATGTTTATCAAATACTGATTAGTTTTAAGTACTTTTTTCAAATTTTGTTTCCTACAAACAGAATAGCGTTTTTAATTCCTTAAAATGATTTTTATCACTTATAATTGATCAGGCGAGGTGACCATTTGAAAAGTGAAATATTCCAACATATCTCCACACACACACACACACACACACACACACACACATATATATATATATATATATAATATATATATATATATAAATGAAATAACGATATCAATAAGGTTAGCCAAATGCAGACGACAATTCTACTCCTGCAGCTTCCTCTCTCGCACTTCCCGCCTGTGGAACTCGCTCCCATATTCTTGCTTTCCTGACGGCTACAACCTCCAGGAATTTAAATTCAAGGTCAATACTCATCTATTAACCACTTGACTCGAGTTCTTTCCCCACCCCGTATATCCTTTCCTTTAATCTCCACCTTTGAAACTGTCATCACACCTGCATTCTCATCTTTCTATTGCTCCTTTCTATTGCTTCCTTTCTAACTGGTTTGTCTTCCTCTTCACTTTCTTCTAATTAATCTTTTTACACTTATGTAGCCCCATGCACATCAGTAGCATTACCGCCTTGCTCTGCGTGATACGATTAAATATATATATATATATTGGGAGAAAATGTATGACAAAGCGGAAAAAATTTTATGGGGCTTTTCGTCTTTTAGGACTTGATCGGAAATAATTTGTTATGTTGGTGCGACAACGAGGGATGCTAGGATTTTTTTATTATTTACATATATATAGGGTCATTCGGAAAGTTAATGCCGATTTTTCGTCATTCATATTCCAACATGTTAGAACACATCAAATTTATCGACAGATATAATATGCTTAAATTTCCGATTAGAAAATTTAAAATTATTTAATTCATGGCAATTTCGCTTTCCTATGGCAATGGCAGATTATAAAGTGCATTTTAGACACTTGATGCTTTTTTATTACCGTAAAGGCAAAAATACTTTGCAACTAACAAAAAAGATATGTACTGTGTACGGTGCATTAGCTGAAAGAACTGTACAGAAGTACGAAGCTAAGTTTAGAGTTGGTAATTGTAGCTTTATTGATGACTAGCAGTATATCCCGGTGTTGCTCGGGTGTAATGAAAGCTTTCAAACTAATCCATGGTCCTGGAGCTCAGACTCTTTGGACGTTGACACGAAAGACTAAAAAGCAATAGTTGTTTCCAGTTAAAGCGAAATCGTAGACTGAAAGAAAAATGAATGGCTGTAAGTCAAATTTTGATTTCCTGGTATCGATATCAAAAAAGAATTTTTCGTCGTAAACTGAATTTTGAAGGCTAAATAAATCCTCTGAGTAAATGGTATCATGGCTGAGACTAAGAACTACAATTATACCTACTTAGAGCCAAACCCGAAGCAAAAACTAAAATAAAAGGGATGAAAAAATAGACATACAAGCAGATAAACAGGCACACACACAAACGTCTTGCCTTTTATATATATATATTATCGATTTTCTGCACTATTGTAAGAAATGCAACCTTGAAACTTCTGAATATCATTTTTTGTGTCTTTGGCTATGAGTGTATCAAATTTGATTAAAATCGGACCACTACTTCTGTAACCCGATTTTTCGATTATGATTTTCGATATTTATCGGAGGTACCTCGACACAAAACCTAGCTAAGAACACTCGCAGACGCTTATAGTACTACTGTGTAAATTTTCAAGAAATTTCGATATTTTTGATTGCATTTCTATCTGTGATAGATGTATACACGTAATGAAAAGGCACCCGTTATGAATCAACTTTTGATGGATAATGATAAATCGGTCGTTTTCAACGACGTTCAGTGAAAATGATCTTTAGTTGAATAAATATTTAATGGCATCATTTTGTTTTGTGTTTTAATTTCCCTTAAAAATCAGCATGAAGTTTCCGGAAAACACAATATATATATATATATATATATATATATATATATATATATATATATATTATCAATATTTGGTTAACATCTCCTTCAAACTCGCATTCTTGGAAATGTACAGAGATTTTTTAGTGCCTCGTCCTCGCATCATCGACTGTCAAGAAACTGGAGACAAACAAAGCAGCAAAGTGGTTCATGTTCAATTATTCTGTGGGGATCTCCTGTCAGTGTCTATAACTCATTCCAATCACACTGGAGAACGCCAATGACGGGAGCCATGTATGAGTTCAAGAATGTTTACTACAATTTCTAGTGCTTTGCTGGTAATTGGTCACTCTGAACACACATCAATGTTGAACCATGCCACTTGAAAGCCTCAAAAATCCAACCTAGAAAATGTTCGCTTGAAAGACTGACGACACATTTTAAATTTCTTGGAGCAATCTTTTCGAGAGTAGTGGATTGCTACGTGCTGTCCGTGCTACTGGTTTTTACAAAACAAATAACAGTGAACTGTCAAATGAGGTTTGAAATCATTGATATAGGTTTATGTATTTGTAGGTAGGTATTTCGAATGTAGCTTACTGTTTTGGTTTCCATCCACATGTCTTCTACATATCAATTTGGGGTGAAACGATTAAAAAAAAATACCTAGTCTTTTTTATATGTTTAAACAACTAAACATTCTCTTTTGATTCATAAGTGACTATTATAAATAGAACAAGTTATTCCCGTAATAATTAATTCTTTCGTAAATTACTCATTAATTCTATTCCAATAAATGGATATGATGAAACTGATGCTATTTTGAAGGAAAAAGACACAGTAATATTAGATTAAGTAGTAAGTAATTCCTTTTTTCAGAAAAGCAATTGTAATGATGAATGCATCATCCTAACAAACTGTTCCTTATATATATATATATATATATATATAAGTTGGTGTGTTCGACTCTAAACCACTATATTCACCTAAACTTGCATTTCCAGTTAATTTAAATTAGATTTGAAATACAAAAGGTTCTTTGCTGATTAGAAATATTAATTTTAATTGAAATTAAGCTAAATTAAAGAAACAGTTTTCATTGTTTTATTTTGTTTCGTGTTTTATTTTGTTTTGGTTTAATTAATTTTAAACCTTAGCTATCGTAAATCTGTAGTGGCACCCGATCTTATGTGTTGAGTTCTCCTAGCATGTGCTTGGTAAATTTTTACTTTTTGTTTTGTTTGTTTTTTGTTTTTATTTATTTACTAGCAGTATAGTCCAGCGTTGTTCGGGTGTAATGAAAGCTTTAAAACTAATCTATGGTTCTGGAGCTCTGACTCTTTGGACGTTGGCACGAAAGACTAAAATGTTTCCTGTTAAAGCGAAACCGTAGTCTGAAAGAAAAATAAATGGATGTAAGTTAAATTTTGATTTCCTGGCATCGATATCAAATAAGTTTTTTGTCGTAAACTGAATTTTGAAAGCTAAATAAGTCCTCTGAGTAAATGGTATCATGGCTGAGACTAAAAACTACAATTATACCAACTTCAAGCCAAACTCGAAGCAAAAACTAAAATAAAAGAGCTGAAAAAAATACAGACATACAGGCAGATAAACAGACACACACACAATCATCTTGCTTTATATATATATATATATATATATATATATATATATATATATATATATATATATATATTATCGATTTTATGCACTATTGTAAGAACTGCAACCTTGAAACTTCTCAATATCGTTTCTTATGTCTTTGTCTATAAGTGTATCAAATTTGATTAAAATTGGACCACTCCTTTTATAACCCGATTTTTTCGATTATCGATTTTCGATATTTATCGGGGGTACCTCGACACAAAACCTAGCTAAGAACACTCGCAGACGCTTATAGAACAATTGTGTAAATTTTCAAGAAAACCAGTTCAGCCGTTTCGGAGTCTATAGGTAACGGACACACACACAGACACACACACAAACAAAGTTCCATTTATAAATAAGTTTAGATTAGATTTATTTTTCTTGTAAACGAGTTTTCTTTAGTGAATTCACTATACATCTCTTAGCCTCCCGTGCTCTACTCTATCGCAGAACCAACCAAAGCATTCTATCAAAATGTGGGATGAGAGTCGGCGCACAAACTTTTCTGACGTCAAATCGCGACTGATAAAGCAAATAACATTTTGGAGATCATGTTTCGCTCACAGATACAGA
The DNA here is from genome assembly GCA_037127315.1 of Ascarosepion bandense. Classification (NCBI taxonomy): domain Eukaryota; kingdom Metazoa; phylum Mollusca; class Cephalopoda; order Sepiida; family Sepiidae; genus Ascarosepion; species Ascarosepion bandense. Next base: position 2,304,380 of record JBBBDQ010000143.1, on the reverse strand, counting down.
AGCTACTGTAAAGAGAGTTCGTGTGGCGATCTCTAATGGAGCAGGTTGACAAATATTCTGTCTGCTTTGCTATCTCACTAAGCAGCAGGCCATTTCGCTCGTATCAAACATTATTCGTTTTTATCTCTACTGGACTGTTTACTTCCGCTTGCCCAGGTTCACATATCGCGCCTAATTATTGAATGTTGCCACTTTTAAAATTATATTTTGTAGTCTTCTTCTTGTATGTACGTATTCCTTCATAACGTTAGCGATCATTGCCCTCCACATCTTCCTGTTCCTTGTAGCTCTTAATACATTTTTTAAATCATTTCGCCCCAAGCAAGTCATTTGCCACTGTTGCGCAAGGGGTTACGTAGAGAAAAGTGATGAGAAAAAGGGTTAGTTATAGGAAATGTTAGGAGGAGACTAATCGAAAGATGAGAATACCGAGTATGGTGTTAGAGTAGATAGAAAAAAGAGTTTGAGAGAATGGATGCGAGTTAGCGAGATAGATGTTTATTGACCTTACATTTAAATTCCTGGAGATTGTAGCTGTCGGGGAAGCAAGTATATGGAAGGGAATTCCACAGGCGGGAAGTGCGTGAAAAGAAGCTGTCAGAGTAGAAATTGCGGTTACATTTTATCGGTTTCACTGTAAAAGTGTGGGACCTAGTTGCTAATCTAGTAGCTCATGTACATTTATACCTTAGGGGCACCAGTGATCTAAGTTCATTATTTGTCTTATTTCTGCTCTGTCATCCATTTACTTAAGTCTATCAAGTATATCACTCGCTGTTTTCCCCAGTCACTCTTGCCCTCGATCTACCATGTGAGCATCAGATTCTCCAAACCCTCCTTCCTCATTACGTGTCCTAGAAATTTCAGCTGTCTCTTCCTGATGTTAAGTATAAGTTTCGGTCCTAGGCATGACGGTAAACTGCATCCGGCAGCAAGGCTACTGATTGGGAGGTTGTGAGGAGCATGGAACCACCTCTTAATTGCTGTTGTTCTCAGGTGCACCCTGACCCGGAGTGGAAGCACATGTTAGGGTCCCAGCTATGGGCAAATAGTTAAATCCCAAACTGGAGTCAAAACCCAATGAAAGTATACAAATACACTTTTATAGAAATATATACATAAAAATAGACATTTATAGATGAATATATATTTTTGAGGGAAAAATATTACCAACAATAAATATTTGAAAAAAAATATTATTGTTGTAAATTCCGGATGAGGAACCGCACAAAATAATGAACAATAAAACTGATATGGAGATAGAAAAGTAGGTTATATTGAACGTAATATACAAACTTGAACGCAGGTTAGTAAGTCCAGTAATACTATTAGTAAGAAATAAATATATACAAGTCTTGAAGTGAAGTTGTTAGAAATAGTATATTAGTGTATATTATTCTAGTTGAGTGGAGCTCAGAGCTAGTCTGACTTCTGATGCGGTAATCTCCGGGTAACTTCGGTATCTCTCGGTAACTTACGTATCAGTTCCGGTACTCTCCGATAACTCGCACGGATCTCTACGATTCCTCTCAACTCTCTGGCAGCAATACACTGCGCCTCCTCGGCCTTACCCTCTCTTCCGATCTCAAATGGAACCACTAAATTGAGTCACTAGCTAAATCCATGCTAGGAAGGTTGGGTCATTGTGTCGGGCCAGGATGTTTTTCCCGCCTGAATCCATCCTGCATATATACAAATCAACCATTTTAGTGGTATTATCGGCTGGGGTTAATTCATATATGCATGAATATATTGTTGTAGATTCCGGGTGAGGAACCGCACAAAATAATGCACAATAAAACTGATATGGAGATAGAAAAGTAGGTTATATTGAACATAATATACAAACTTGTATGCAGGTTAGTAAATCCAGGAATACTATTAGTAAGAAATAAATATATACCAGTCCTGAAGTGAAGTCGTGGAAATAGTATATCCGTGTAAATTATTTTAGCTGAATGGAGCTTAGAGCTAGTCTGACTTCTGATGAGGTAGTCTGTGGGTAAGTTCGGTATTTCTCAGTAACTTACGTATCAGTTCCGGTACTCTCCGATAACTGTAACGGATTTCTACGATTACTCTCTACTGCCAACTGCAACTCTATGGCAGCAACGGTATTTAGTCACCTTCCCACTTAAGGCGAAATGTGACACAAGGTCTTTTTAATGTGGATCTTCCGGGCCATATAGCCCGGCTAAAAATATCTGTCTATCTTTCCCCAGTCGTGATTCTACCCTTCAGCGGAACCACGACTGGGTTAGTGCTCTCCACTCGAAGGCAGAGAGCTGACAGTATCAATAGTAGCAGAGGCAACTGCCAACTACAACTAACTCTATGACAGCAACTGCTGTTCTGTTTATAGCAGGAGTCGAATCCATACTCAGTCGAATCCATTATCATATACAAAGGGGAGATCCTACAACAATTATCATAACACATTTTTAAGAAAAAATTATTCTCAGCAAAACATTTTTGAATATAAAATTGAAAGAAATTTTCAGTTTTCTAAAATAAAAAAAGAATAAAGACAAAAAAGTTTCATTAAAATCTGACTAAATCAACCTTCTCACTGTAACCAAACATTAAAAAATACCTTAAAACCCCACCTTTTTGGCATTAAATAACCCGCCATGGTTGATATGCCGTTAAACAAAACTCAAACTCAAACTCAAACCCAAAGTATAAGTTTCCTTTTCGTTTTCCATTCTCTCCAAAACCTCGTCGTTGCTCACATGTTCAGTCTATGGTATCCTCAGCATCCTTCTAATAACAGAATGTTAATACAACATTTAGTCCAATCGCTGAAAATAAATAAAACCTGATTTCTGAAAGGTGTGTGACTGAATTCATTTCATATAACACAATCCATAAGTTGAATAACTGTAATGTGAAGTAATGAAGATTTATGTTTCGCGTTATCACACCCACTTCCTTAAACAGAAAATCGACAGTCATCAGGCAGTACTGGTTCCTATGACAATATTGGTATATATTTAGAGATACTTGATAAAAATCACAAATTACTATATATATATATATATATATATATATATATATATATATATATATATATATATATATATATGGTGTGTGGGTAGGTATTTGAAGGCTATCGCAATGCGTTTAGTATAATAGATTGGAGTAGATAGACTGAACTATCGCCCGGTTCACACTCCACCCACGTCTATTGAACAGGTGAAGAGGCTCATTCCTTGTTTCCTGTTTAGGATGCGGCTTCTGGCTTTCTCTTTTCCAATCTTTTTACTCTTACGTAGCCCCCTGCACATCAGTGGCGTTATCGCCTTGCTTGGAGTGATATGATTTTTTAAAAAATGATAATAAAGGAAGGTAAAGAAAGTGCTGGGTATTACCTATTTATTATTCATTAATATTTCGAGAATCTCATCTTCAGAATGATAGAAGAGCTTGGTTTCAAGATGTCCGATGCTGGACCATGCCTTTAAACGAATGGTCTTATTTCGCTGCTACTGCTGTCGTTAATTGTAGTGAGTATGTGCGTGTACCTGTAAGTGTGTTAGTTCATGTATGTGTGTGTGTGTTTATGGTTTATATATATATATATATATATATATATCAGAGAGAGAGAAAGCTGAGTGTGTGCTGATGGTTTATATATATATATATATATATATATATATACCAGAGAGAGAGAGGCGAAGGGGAGAGATTACTTTAAACGTTAGTTTTAGTGGATACCCGTATTTTGAGTAAACGCTTTTTTTATTTTAAACACTATTTATTTCATCTACTGGCCTGCGTACTCGAGAAAACTAAGTAAAAATTATGTAACTTCAATGCAAGCTGGTAGATGAAATAAATACTGTTTAAAATAAACGAAGCAACTATTTAAATACAAATATAACAACTAGAAATATCTTACGTATCTTGGGTAGATGGTAATTACAAACCAGGATACATGCATGGAACTATAAAAGTACATAAACTTAACTTCCTTCATCATCCTGTTATATCCGGAAATACCTAAAAAATACTAGTAAAATACGGTATTTACTAGTAATATACGGTATTTAATCAACTCACGAACTAACCCAAATCTTAATAACACAAAACCTAATAATGAAACCATAGCCTCAATTGATGTTGAAAGTTTATTTACTAATGCCCCAGTTAGAGAAACGATTGATATAATTATAAAGAATATTTACAATTCAGCTCTCCCTTCCCTAAAAATTAAACCTAACATATTATGGAAAATACTTTTGTCTTGTACCGCCGAGTTTTCCTTCCATGACCATCAAAATATTATCTCCGTACAACAAACAAGATATTTAATACCACCAAAAAACCACACATCTACCTAAGATGTGCCGATGATATTCTCATATTATTTAAAGATGAAATACATGAACTAGAAAAATTTCCTAAGAACTCAGTTCTTAAATTCACATAAAAACTTAACAATAACAATAATATTCCTTTTCTTGATATATTGATAGACACCAATAAAAATACATTTACTACATCCTCATATAAAACTAAGTAGCACAAATACGTGAACTTTCAATTATAAAAATGAATGTCCTAATTATTGGAAAACAGCTATTATACTAAATTTAATAACTCGTGCAAAAGTTAACTCATCTTCAGAAAAATCTTCTACACTGAAATAAAAGAAAACATAGAATAAACGCTAATTAATAATGACTTTCCTAATTACATTGTTGATGAACAAATTAGACGCGACATATTAACATAAATCAAAAAGAACATAATACTTCCTTAAATATCCCTAAAATTATAAACCTACTATAGTGCAGCCAAATAAATTTTAACTACAAACAAGATGAAAAAAAACTAACAAAGCTCATAAGCACTAATATATTCCCCACTGATCACATTAAAAAGTAAAACTAATTACATACTATACTAAATTTAATACAACTAACTTAATAATCTGCAATAACTCTTCTCCGTCAGTTAGTGTTTCGCAAAAGACCAACATTGTATATCAATTTAGATGTTCTTTGGGAGATTGTATACCTAACAAAAAAAGGTTGTTGCTTTCACGAAAACAACATCAGCAAGGAGACTTACACTACATATGTCGGATACAAGCTCTGTCCTGTCATTCATGTCCACATTCACAATTCAGAAAAATATTGATTGATAATACAAGTATACTTCACCATGTACAAAAAAAAGATAAAGTCTGGTGGATTGATAAATAAAGAAATCTATTACCAATTTAGAGATATATGCACATTTCGCAAATAAATATGTTTGAAGAGATTTAATTAAACACATACACCCACCGAAAAGCCACAATAATATGAAAGCAGAGAAACACCGTTATATATCCATATATTCATGATATATGCCTTTCTATATCAGTCAGTTAAGTGCCATACGTGATACACGCTTGGGCGATCATGTCTCGAAAGAGACATGACTGACTGGGCAGAAGATTATCCCGCAGTAGGTTGCCATTGCCTTCTGCGATAGACTGCTTGCCAACCAAGGCTACAGAACCCAATCTGTCCTATTATTTAACCCATAACTGGAGGGAAGAAATGGATTAATACCTTTCCCAAGGGTATTTGCGCGTAAGTGAATGGAAGGATTTCGACTGGAATTCGAACTCGGCTTCCCGATTTCTCGTTCCGAACCGATATCCACTGCACCACGACGCACATCCGCTTTCTATATACATACACGAAATAGAAACAAAAAACGGCGACAAACAACTTCCATATCAACTTTCAAAACTCGAATATTTGAGAACATGTTGTCAGTTTTCTTGGTATACGGTACGAATATTCTGTATTATTTTTTCCTTTACGATAAATAATATGCTAAGTTTTTCCTTTTATTCATATTCAGGTTTTAGCGTGTGTTAATATGATTTACCGCTAATGTCAATAATTTAATTACATTCAAATAAAGACAACATTTGTAAACTGTAAATGAAATGCATTAAGTGTTCTTAGGCAAATAGAGCTTTTCTAAGCAATAAAAGCAAAAAGCATTTTGAAAAGCAACTCCTTATTTTACAAGAAAAGTAAGACAAATTACACAGAGATATAAATTTATGAATGTAAATATACTCATACACAAAATCCCGAATAAATACTCACGTCATTTTTATATGCGTGCATTCGTGCGTGCGTCCGCACATAAATGATCTAAGAATATAAATGATCTACCTAAAAATATAAATGATCTACCTCAGAATACAAATGATCATTTATATAACCTCAGAATATAAATGACCTACCTAATCATATAAATGATCTACCTAAAAATATAAATGATCTACCTCAGAATGCAAATGATCTATCTAAGAATATAAATGACCTACCTCATCATATAAATGATCTACCTAAAAATATAAATGATCTACCTCAGAATATAAATGAGCAACCTCAAAATATAAATGATCTACCTCAGAATATAAATGATCTACTTAAGAATATAAATGTTCAACCTCAGAATATAAATGACCTACCTAAGAATATAAATGATCTACCTCAGAATACAAATGATCTACCTCAGAATGCAAATGATCTACCTCAGAATATAAATGACCTACCTAAGAATATAAATGATCTACCTCAGAATATAAATTATATACCTCAGAATATAAATGATCTACCTCAGAATATAAATGATCTACCTCAAAATATAAATGATCTACCTCAGAATATAAATTATATACCTCAGAATATAAATTATCTACCTCAGAATATAAGTGATCTACCTCAAAATATAAATGATCTACATAAGAATATAAATGATCTACCTAAAAATATAAATGATCTACCTCAGAATATAAATGATCTACCTCAGAATATAAATGATCTACCGAAAAATATAAATGATCTACCTCAGAATATACATGATCTACCTAAGAATATAAATGACCTACCTCATCATATAAATGATCTACTTAAGAATATAAATGATCTACCTCAGAATATAAATGATTTACCTCAGAATATATATGATCTATCTCAGAACATAAACGATCTACCTAGGAATATACTCCGATCATCTGTAAATATCTATGCTGATGATATGACGATATGCATGAGCACCTCTAAATCTCTTGATGATCAAAGATTGGCAGATGACTTCTATTTCCATCTAACACCAATTTCTTATTTTTGAAAAAAACTGGTTTGTTACATTCAATGCTTCTGAGACTGAACTGGTTGCATTCCATCACCGCCGATCAGACTCCGAATTACAACTAGTCAAAATAAACAGATGTCTTCTAAAGGAGGCCTCGTGCTTTGAGAAGATATTGAACCTCAAACTCACACCCGACTTCATGTTTAACTCCTATGTAAGATCTATCTCTAAAGATGCAGATAAAATTGGCTCCAGACTCCTCATCTTATCCTCTATCCCAAATCAAACCGAAAAATGAAAAATGCTGCAAAACCTTACTTTTCAGTCTTCATAGAGTTCAAAAGCATCTCCGAGCCCTTGTTGTAGAAGAATTATTTTCCACACTCGAACTTCTCTCTCTAACCAAATGCAGACGACAATTCTACTCCTGCAGCTTCTTCTCTCACACTTCCCGCCTGTGGAACTCGCTCCCATATTCTTGCTTTCCTGACGGCTACAACCTCCAGGAATTTAAATGCAATGTCAATACACATCTATTAACCACTTGACTCTAGCTCTTTCCCTACCCTATATATCCTTTCCTTTCTCTCCACCTTTGAAACTGTCATCACACCTGCATTGATCTTTTTACACTTATGTAGCCCCTGCACATCAGCGGCATTTCCGCCTTGCTCGGGGTGAAACGATTAAAAAAAAAATTAGCGGGATGTGGCGAATTTCTGACAGCTCTATCGCTACTGCCAAGGAAATTACTCAGACAAACTACATTTCTTGATTCCGTCAGGTCTAACCTTCACGGCTAGGATTCGTCAAACCTCTTACATAGTAACAAGCCATCCATATTCTCTCCATGCTCCATGTTCCATAGACGAAACCAATCAAACAGCTTCTTCCTACGAACCACTCTCCTGTGAAGCAGACTCCCAAAAGGATGTTTCTTCGATCACTTAACAATGTTAATCTATTCAAGTCTAGAATTAACTGTTATCTTTCCCTCCTATCCATATAAAGTACCACTTAACGTGCGATGCCTGCATGTGCGTTATAGTGCAGTGGATATCACCTCGGAATTAGAACTCGAAGAGATGAGTTCGAATTCCACTTGAATTTGTTACATTCACTTCTTCTTCTTCAATGTGCCTTGTCCCTTCAGGACGTAGGCGATCATGGTCTTCCACTTTTCCCTATCCCTGGTGGCTCTGAGCACGCCTTCTCTTGTTACACCATGCAATCCTCGTTTCGTCATCCACCTGATTAGGTCCTTCAAATATGTTATCCGTTGCTTTCCCCTGTCTCCTTTTCCCTCTATCTGGCCTGTTAGTATCAGATTCTCCAAACCCTCTTTCCTCATTGCGTGTCCCAGGAACTTCAGCTGTCTCTTCCTGATGTTCAGTATTAATTTCCTTTTTGTTGCCATAATTTCCAAGACCTCATCATTGCTCACATGCTCGATCCATGATATTCGCAGCATCCTTCTGTAGAACCCCATTTCAATTGCTTCAAGTTTTTCCTTCATCTTTGATGGTATTGTCCAGCATTCACTGACATAATGAAGGACGGACAGCACGTAGCAATCCAGTACTCTCTTCCTTGTTTCTAGCGAAATTGTCCTGTTTTTTAATACCTTACTCAACTTTTGGACTGCTTCCTTCGCCATGCCAATTCGCCTTCGGATCTCTGTGTCGCATTTTCCGTCTTCTGTTATAACGCTTCCCAGGTATTTAAATTTTTGTACCTGCTTGATTCTGGTATCTCCGACCTGTATTTGGCATTTTGGGCTGCCCTTTTTACTGATGAACATGCATTTGGTTTTCGTGCAGTTTATTTCTAGTCCTTTCTTGTTACATTTTTCTGCTATCTTCTGTAGGAGGTCTTGTAGTTTCCTTTCTGTGTCTGCTATCAGCACTGTATCATCTGCGTGCCTTAGGTTGTTTAAATTGTGACCTCCGATTACGAATATAATCTTTGGAAAAGTATCAATCTATCTCTTCTCCCTCCAGCTATGGGTTAAATAGCAGGACAGATTGGGGATTGTGTTTTTACAGATAATAGATATAGACTTGTAGATGATAACGGTGTGAAGGTCACATGTAACGATCACGGGGAAAATGACGTGAGGAGTGAAGCTCATTATAACACTGTTATGAATCCGATCTTCGCTAGTTACCCTGTTTTTAGGCTATCATTCAAGCAGAAAATAGACTGTCCCTATGTTATGGTGAAACAGACCTATTCCAAAATTGTTGTAGAGTTATTTTCGCAGTAGAGCCTAGTATTTGTGCTAAAATCGGTCCTAATAGGTTCGACGTACAAAACGTTAGGAACTTGATATAATATGTATTACGCAGTGTAATCTTGCCAGGTTGCTGACTACTTTTCATATTCGACTAACTGTCGAGTACTACCGTCCAACATCGACTAACGCTCGTTCCTCTTACTACTTAAATTAGGTCGGAGATTCTATTCACTATAGAATAGGTGTGTTTCACCATAACGCCCTATTTGTCGATGTTGAGTACTTTTAGCCATAAATATAGTATACATAACAACTATATATATGTGTGTGTGTGTGTGTGTGTGTGTGTGTGTGTGTGTGTGTGTGTGTGTGTGTGTGTGCGTGCATTGACTAAATTTGTGTATGTGTCCGAAGTCTGTTCAAATAGTATTGAGACTGGTGTTATAAAAAGGAATCTATACCACATCAATTCGGTATTTAATTTCCTTTCAAATTCGTATGACTAGATTTTTTCAGTAATTTTTTTATTTCACCCGATGAAAGGTAATAAACTCACTAAGACAAAAGGGATTACTGAGTGTGAAAGAATTAGAAAAAGAGAAACATTATTCAGTCAGTTAAGTAAAAAGTGTTCTAACAGGAGATGGAAAGTGCGACACAGAGATCCGAAGACGAATTATCATGGCGAAGGAAGCATTCCAGAAGCTGAGTAAAGTATTTAGACACAGGAAAATTTCACTAAAAACAAAGAAGAGAGTGCTAGTTCTTCAATAGGACAGTGAATGCTGGTCATTATCATCGAAGATGGGGAAAAAACTTGAAGCAGCGGAAATGTGGTTCTACAGAAGGATGGTGTGTATATCATGGACCGCGCATGCGAGCAATGATGAGGTGTTGGAAAGATTGGCAACCAAAAGAAAATTAATACTGATCATCAGGAAGAGACAACTGAAGTTCCTGGGACAAGAAATGAGGAAAGAGGCTTGGAGAACTTGATACTGACAGGCCAGATAGAAGGAAAAAGAGACAGGGGAAGGTAGCGGATAACATATTTGAGGAGCCTGATCAGGTGGATGACGGAACGGGGGTTGCGAGGTGCAACAGAAGAAAGCGTACTAAGAGCCACCAGAGATAGTGAGACGTGGAAAACCATGAACGCCTACGTCCTGAAAGGACAGGGCACAAAGAAGAAGAAGAAGAAGAAGTGTCATATGTGATACACGCTTGGGCGATCATGTCTCGAAGAAACATGATAGACTGGGCAGAATATTTTTCCTGTAGACAGGTTGCCAACCAAAGCTATAGAACACAATCTTTCTTGCCATTTAACCCATGGCCGGAGGGTAAAGAGACGGATTAATACATTTCCCAAGGGTATTTGGGAGTAAGTGAGTGCAAGGAATGCAAATGGAATTCGAACTTGGCTCTTCGATTTCACGTTCCGCGCCGATATCCACTGCACAACAAAATATATCCACTCATCATTAAGGAGCGAGAACAAAAGAAGAGAAATCAGAAAGTCAATAGATTACGACTGACATTGCATTTACATTTTTGAAGATTAAAGTTGGCTGGAAAGTATGTAGCCGGAAGGGAATCCCATAAGCGAGAAGTGCGAGAAAAGAGTCTGTTAGCATAGAACATGCGGTTACGTCTAGCCAGTTCAGGTGTAAATTGATGAATCTAGTACTGCGCTTAAATTCAAAGAGTCCAAGTACCATAGCGAAGATCTCATCCGAACAGTTAGTTCGAAGCATTTACAGAATTGAATTCCTTGCATTCCTTGAATTCTTTGCATTCACTTACGCCCAAATACCCTTGGGAAATGTATTAATTCGTCTCTCTCCTCCAGTTATGGGTTAAATAACAGGACAGATTGGGTTTTATAGCCTTGGTCGGCAACCAGTCTACCGCAGAAAGCAATGGCAACCTACTGCAGGATAATCTTCTGCCCAGTCAGTCGTGTCTCTTTCGAGACATGATCGCCCAAGCGTTTATCACGTATGGCACTTAACTGACTGATTTATAGAAAAGGCAAGGGAAGCAATTTTACGGTAGTGGGATGTTTATTAATGCCTACATCTACATATAATTGAGTTTACGTATATAATTGCATCCTGTGAGAGTTGACTATGAGTTTAGAGAATATAGCTGCCACTGTCTACCTATGTAATTATGAGAGTGGGAGTTTTGTCCAAATGTATACGCACCAACACTCTTCACCGTCAATATTAGTGTCATTAAAGTGACTAGACATTTTGCCAAACTATAGGACTTAGCAAAAGGAGAAACAAATTAATGCATTTCTTAAAGGCGGATGTACGAGGTTAGCATAAAACAGACTCAGCCGAGATTTGAAGTCGGTTCGCAAATACCGTTTGCCTAGCCTCGTCATGTATTCAAAATTTCATTTTCAATTACAAATCGTGTAAAAACCAACAGTCACTGTGGCTTCAACGAATGTATTATGGACGGTACATTTTAAGCTCAGGTGGTTCCATATTTTATGCAATGATAGTTTTATTACGTGACAATTTCTGCGGGTGTGTTCATGCGCGCAATATCGATGGAAGTATTTTAGGCTTCTGCTTTTTCGCAAATTAATATTTCCCAAAATTTCTTACAGAAAAACCGTAATTCTGAAATCATTCAGTTCATTTTTTCGACATCATAAATACGACGCTGTTCGTCAAAAACTTCTGTGTTGCATATAATTATGCATTATATATTTTTTTTATCTATGTTTGTCTTGCAGTACGAATGTGAATGATCGACTAAATCATTTAATTCCTGTGCACGTATAATCAAGTATAAACACACACACTGATAGATAGATAGATAGATAGATAGATAGATAGATAGATAGATAGATAGATAGATAGATAGATTCGTTTTCCACGACTTATCAGCCCTTTGCTGGCTATTTGAAGACAGAAAATATTTTTTAGATTGTAAGAATTTTTTTATAATGATCTAGTAATGCAAGTCTGAATAAGGAGAGGAGAAGAAGAAGAGGATCCATACCTTTTGCAAGGGTCTTTGCGCGTAAGTTAATACAACGAACGCAAGTGGGATTGGAACTCGGCTTTTGATTAACAATTCGGCGGCATTGTCCATCACACCAACCGAACATCCAAACTTGCAACATCTGGTATTCCAAAACGGCCATCTATCTAGATATTGACCTATGTTGCTTAATTTTAGTGATTGTCCGAGAACCGGTGTTTCAACATGATATGACTGTAAGCATAGATAGATAGATAGATAGATAGATAGATAGATAGATAGATAGATAGATAGATAGATAGATTGTTTAAAATTTACTATATCCATAGCAGAAATACGCTTAATATCGAAGACAGCGTGTTTATGAATATAGATAGTATGGATGTTGGAATCAGTACTGCATGATGAATGCCGATTACCTGTGTGGAAGAGGGTGTGATAACACGAAACTTGAATCATCATTATTACACATTACATTTTATTCAACTCCTGACTATGTCACTTTCTCTAAAATCATTCCTACCTTTGTGACGCCTGAAAGAGGTTTCTTTCTCCTCTCCGGGGCTGTTTATGTAATCGCTTGCATGACAAATCTTTCCCATACTTGCAAACCAGATGCAGATACGATGGATTAACAGTGATTCTAGATCAAATCTCTGGGTGATTTGGCTTCTTTGATGGTCGCAAAAATCTATTCTGGTATCATATTACACACGCCTTAATGCGATTTTAGACCAATGAGGTAACTGATTGTCACTATTCAATGTTGATTGAAAGTCACCACCATAGAGAAGATAGCCAACGTATATATATGAGAACTACTTGATCCACGTATTCAGTCGCTTCCGAAGACTCATCTACACCAACTCTGAGAATGAGCGCGACTTTATTGAATATCATTTTTTTCTAATTTGAATGTGTGTACATTTCTCTAATATATTGACTTTTTCTACTAAATATCTTTATTTCTCTTTATATTGTGTTTCACTTCCCCGACGCGTCCTGTATATATGTAAATCTCTAGGATTATGCTGGATGAAGATTGTCAATATCTATTTATAAATCAGTTTATGGTTGTATGCGTATTGAAATAGATATGCTTCTTCTTCTTCTTCTTCTTCTTCTTCTTCTTCTTCTTCTTCTTCTCACCAATTAATATATTGGCGATCATAGCTTTCATCAATTTCCTGTCTTTGTATTTCAATACATTTGTTCGTTTTGCTATTTCTCTTAAATTTTATTTCGCCTTTCATTTTCCCAAGCACGCTAGTTATGTTATATGTAGTTTTATTCTGTTATTCTTTCCTTCAATCTGTCCAGCAAGTATCCAATTTTTAAATCCTTCTTTACTAACGATATGGCCTAAAATTTCAACTCTCTCTTCCTGACGTTAAGTATAAGTTTCCTTTTTGTTTCCAATTTCTCTAAAATTTCGTCCTTGCTCACATGTTCGGTCTATGACATTCTCAGAATCCTCCTGTTGAACCACATTTCTGTTGCTTCAAGAGTCTTCTTCATCTGTGTTCAGCATTCACTGCCATATAGGAGGACTGAGTTTACATAACAGTTCAGCACACTTTCAATCGTTTCTAATAAGATTTTCCTGTTTCTTAATAATTTACTTAGCTTTGCATTTAAATTTTTGAAGATCAACTTTACTGGGGGACATGAAGCCGGAAGGGGGTTCTACAAGCGAGAAATACAAGAAAATAAAATTTAGCAGAGAACTTACGGTTACATCTAGCCAATTCAACTCTAAATTGACGGGACCTTACTGCCAATCTAGTACTACGCTTCAATTTATAAAGTCTAAGTTTCATAGCGATGAGTTCACCCTAACAATTACCATGAAAGTATTTATAGAAAAGTCAGAGAGGAACAACTTTATATCAGTGGGAATGTGACTGAAGACATGATGCCATGTCAGAAACAATTATATGTTTAATTTTTCTCTGAATTTTATCAAGTCTCTTTAAATATATAGCAAGATCACCGGAACATATGTAGCAGCAATATTCGATGGTAGTCTTATAGATAGGTGTTGTAACCCTAAAATGTTACTGCGTGAGTAATCACCAAAACAGAGGTTGGGAATAATAGTATATCAACAAATACAAGACTCGCACACTGAGTGAAGTAGATACACTGCTAGTGATCTGCTAGTCAGTATAAGCACACTACTCTTCTCTTTACTCTAATAGTGTCCACGTATTTAAAATTATAGAAGTATACCATTATTGTATATAGGTAGGTATATAACAATATGTAAAGTTGATTCCGGAGAATCTAATTGTCTATCACAACACAGGGAACCAACTTTCTCAGTAGCTGACCTAGCATTGGATTCAGTCTAATTCATGTCGCTCGAGAATGTTAGTCCTAGAAGGCGTTGAATTGTCACTATTCAATGTTAACCAAGAACCAACCACTGTCTGTACACTTTTTGTAAACACATTATTCATCAAACAGTTTAGAAAAAATATATTTTAAATATCTGGTATTTTAACAGAGGACAGAAAATGCGTTATCAAATTCTAAAAGTGCATTTGAATAGAGAAAGATGCCTCCCAAAAGTATTGGGAGAATTTCGTTAGAAACCAAGAAAAGATTACTAAATTTTAATGAATTATTGGTACTCAATGCTAGACAATCTCCTCACAGATTAGGCAACGGAGATGCTTTTCTGCAAAAGGATACTGAGAATACCATGGACTAAACATCTGAGTAATGAGGAAGTTTTAAGAAAAATAGAAACAAAAAAGTTCATACTTAGAATCAGAAAGAGATATTTCTAAAACATATAATGAGAAAAAGGGGCTTGAAGAATTTGACACTCACAAGAAATATTGAAGGCAAGAAGAATAAAGAGAAACGGCGAGTAATTTACCTAAAGAGCTTGTGTAGATGGATTGCAGAACAGTGAGTAAAAGATTAGAGAAAAGACGAACCTCATTAAGAGCTACAATTATAGTAAGTTGTGGAGAGCCATGATCAAACACGTTACGAAGGGATACTATCTAATTCTCTACTAAACAATTAAGCTGAATGCTTTGTCTGCACGTTCAAAAGATAAAAGTTGATTAAATAAAAACCACGCGGCATTAATTTTAGAAATATTTTACGCTCTTTATCAGAACTTTAAAATGGTAACGAAAATGCTTAGTTTGTTTAAAAACATCTTCAATAATATTTAATAAAATAATTTTATTTGCGTGATTAAGTTTCCTTCTCCGTGACGTCCCGTTCACGTCTCACGTTTCTCACAAGCAATAAAAAATCGACTAAAAGATGAATTTTAAAAAGTCTTTATTTGCCACAATTCATAGCAAAAATTAAAGCATGTTTCAGTTTTCTTTTTAGAGTTTACAATACGGGTAATACTTAAAAACAGCCATGATGTTTTAACGTTATTATTATATAGTAATGTATGTACAATATCAATATTTGTTTTCAGTGAGTCATTATATACTTCTATTCTATACAAGCTTTATTCTAAAACCATTTACACACACACACACACACACACACACACACACACATACATATATATATATATATATATATATATATATATATATATATATATATATAAAAACTCCGACTGACATCAAATCGGTCGAGTTTCGATCCCGGCCAGAAGCGAGTGGATGTGTCTAGCCACACTGATGAGCTGTGATACAGCGAAACGGGCTTGTATGTGGGTGACAAATATATATATATGTGTGTGTGTGTGTGTGTGTGTGTGTGTGTGTGCGTGTGTGTGTGGGCGAGGGGTTATGAAGTCATTTTTATTTTCGTTGGTATATATTCCGTAAAGGTTTCCTTGTAGATCAATATTGGTTCTATAAGCATGATATATAGCAAGGGTTAAGCGTTGTTTCAGATTTAAAAGTGAAATCTCAGTAATTTAACCTTCCTATATATCATGCTATATAGAGTCAATAATGGTCTTCAATTAAAGGCTTACATAAAATCTGCTAGCATTAATGGTCTCATAAATTTTTATTCTCACCTCTGCAAGAAAATAAAATCTGGAATAATTATACGATGTAGAATCTGGGTGCTGAATATGGCATCAATCAGCTAAGTGACAAATTTTATATTTGTATTAATTTGGACACACACACACACACAATATATATATATATATATATATATATATATATATATATATATATATATATATTGATTACGGACGACAACGAAGATTTTATTAATTTTTTATTTAGTTTTCCTAGCATCCTAATATTGTTTTCGTTTTACTGGAGTAAAGGAATGTAAAGGTTTTCCGTAATTATCAACCTAAATACTTTCAGCCATTGCTCGTGACATTTTCAAGGGTACTATGTCGTATGTTATTTTATCCTCATATAATATAATATCCTCACTGGGTAGCCCATATTTTCGGACTTATGCCACATTTAAGCGGCGTTTAGAAAATCAACATTCTGGGTCGATAAACTCTACTTCTTTGTTTTTATAACTCTTACTTTCTATGACAAAACTAGAGATCAATACATATCCATTAACGATAAGATACGCAGATAGCAGACACGGAAAAGAAAATGCAGGACCTCCCACAGAAAGTAACAAGGAAAAGAGAGGAGACAAAGCTAAATATAAACTTAAAAACTGAATGCATGATTATCAGCAAAAAGAGGTCCTCATAATGCCAACTGTGGTGATACCGACCGAGCAAAGCGAGGGACCGGATGCTTGCTCTATAATGACCAGAAAGCAAATGACCAAAAGTTGTCTGTGCGCAGGTAGATCCGCGCAGATGTTCCGGTTAAAAAATATTATCCTTATCATATCATATATATATATATATATATATATATATATATAATGATTACGGACGACAACGAAGATTTTATTAATTAGTTTTTCTAGCATCCTAATATTTTTTCGTTTTACTGGAGTAAAGGAATGTAAAGGTTTTCCGTAATTATCGACCTAAATACTTTCAGCCACTGCTCGTGACATTTTCAAGGGTACTATGTCGTATGTTATTTTATCCTCATATAATATAATATCCTCACTGGGTAGCCCATATTTTCGGACTTATGCCACATTTAAGCGGCGTTTAGAAAATCAACATTCTGGGTCGATAAACTCTACTTCTTTGTTTTTATAACTCTTACTTTCTATGACAAAACTAGAGATCAATACATATCCATTAACGATAAGATACGCAGATAGCAGACACGGAAAAGAAAATGCAGGACCTCCCACAGAAAGTAACAAGGAAAAGAGAGGAGACAAAGCTAAATATAAACTTAAAAACTGAATGCATGATTATCAGCAAAAAGAGGTCCTCATAATGCCAACTGTGGTGATACCGACCGAGCAAAGCGAGGGACCGGATGCTTGCTCTATAACGACCAGAAAGCAAATGACCAAAAGTTGTCTGTGCGCAGGTAGATCCGCGCAGATGTTCCGGTTAAAAAATATTATCCTTATCATATCATATATATATATATATATATATATATATATATATATATATATATATATTGATTACGGACGACAACGAAGATTTTATTAATTAGTTTTTCTAGCATCCTAATATTTTTTCGTTTTACTGGAGTAAAGGAATGTAAAGGTTTTCCGTAATTATCGACCTAAATACTTTCAGCCACTGCTCCTGACATTTTCAAGGGTACTATGTCTCCGCTCTTGTTATTTTATCCTCATGTTTTGACTGTAACACAGTAATTTATCTTATGTTGTTTTTGAAGAAAGAGCGTTCATTCCAAGCGACTGGAAATTGCATAAGTATCTTTCTTTTAAAAAGAATATCAATAATTCATTTTCACTATTAAATGATGTAAGGTTGATGGTTCGAGAGAATTGTTTGATATATAGTACTCTCTAATAGCGAGATGTTTTTGATATTGTGATTTATATAGTATTATTTTATTTTCGAACAGAATTTTACAAACTTCTTGCAAATTCTGGGTTAATAAACTTTTTTTTATTTCATATTGGTTTGATAAGTGACATGTAAGACGTCTATTCAAAGAGGTGGTAGTATGTTTAGTATAGGTAATTGATTTGTGATTTTTAAAAAAACACGGTCTTGTACTGGGTATTGAAATTCATACACTATATTGGTGATCGCTACTTTAGATTTGATGGGGTTATTTTGATTAATGACAATATTTTTTCGGTCATGCATTTTCTAAGTTATAAATGTTTACATACTTTTGAGGAATTAGAACAGAAATATGGTGCTTAATAATTTTTCGTGTAGCGTATTCATCCTGCTTATAATTATTGTGCATCTGGCTTCAGTAAATATGTTGATGTTTTTATGTGTTATTTTTAATACTGGTGTCGTGTATTTTTGTATTAATGATTTTCTTTGTTTATCAATGATATAGTTGAGGCAATTATTGTTAACTAATGTTAACTAATGTTTTATGTGTTTTAGTTCGCTCAAAATTATTCTTTTGGAAGAAGAAATTATTGTGTACCCATCACATAAAGATATAAAACAGCAGTGACCACAAACTAAGAAGTTTGTAATCACTACTGCTTTATATCTTTCCAGGAATTGGCCATTATATTTTAGAAGACAAGGTGTCTTCCTGGTGGTTTTTATTGTTTGTTTTTTTTTTGTTTTGTCTTTGTTTTGTTTTTTATATAAAAGTAGCAAATTTTTTGGTTTTTAGTTCTATATTAAAATCAAGGAATGTGATTTTGTTATTGACCATAAGTTCATATGTAAATTTTAGCGTTTAGTTATTTCAAAAACTGATTTCAGATGTATAACAAAAACAAAAATGTCATCATTATATATATATTTTAGCGTTGAGTTATTTCAAAAAATGATTTCAGATATATAACAAAAACAAAAATGTCATCAATATATATATATATTATATGAATATTTCAAAAATATTATTATATTATAAATATTATTAAAAATATTATAAATATATATATATATATATATATATATATATATATATATATATATATATATATATTAGCGTTGAGTTATTTCAAAAACTGATTTCAGATGTATAATTTTGTTTTCAATTTTTATCAAAAGAAAAATGTCATCAATATACCTTGAATCAATTTCCAGTTTGCCAGCTTTTTTAAACACTATGTTTTCAATGTAGGATATGTAAAAATCAGAGAAAATAGGACCTAATGGGGTTCCATTACTAAAACCGTTACTTTGGATGAGGATGTTGACATTAGTTTTCGGGGTACATGTGAAAAGTAGTTTCCGAAGAAATACTGGTTGAAATTTTGGAGGAGGGGGGGTTATGGATGGTAATTATGGAACAACTTTTACATTCCTTAAATGAAGCAAAACAAAAAATGTTAGGATGCTGTAAAAACTAAATAAACAATTTATAAAATCTTCCTTATCGGTCGTGTTCAATGAATGATGTTTGAAAGAAAGATTGCTACCAAAATATATATATATATATATATATATATATATATATATTCATGACTGTAGGATCAATAAGCCCTAAAGGATCTTGTGTATCGCAGAAAACTGACTACACTGGTGGCCCATACATACAGACAGACAGACACACACACACACACACACACATCTTGTTTTATATATATATATATATATATATATATATATATATATATAAAAAGCAAGATGTGTGTGTGTGTCTGTCTGTATGTATGTCCTTTATACAAATCTACAATTTTTATCCAATACTCACCAAACTTCACAAAAATATTTTTCAGGCTTCCGGTCAGGTCATGGTTACTTAGTTTTTCCGATTTTCCCCTGATGTAGGAAATCGATACCCCGATATCATATCGGGTCTGATCAAAATCAGGTTTTCAGCTCTTTTATTTTGGTTTTTGCTTCGGGTTTGGCTCTAAGTAGGTATAATTGTAGTTCTTAGTCTCAGCCATGATACCATTTACTCAGAGGACTTAATTAGCCTTCAAAATTCAGTTTACGACGAAAAAAAACTTATTTGACATGGATACCGTAAATCAAAATTTCACTTACATTCATTCATTTTTCTTTCAATCTACGGTTTCGCTTTGACTGGAAACAACTATTGCTTTTTAGTCTTTCCTGCCAACGTCCAAAGTGTCTAAGCTCCAGGAACATGGATTAGTTTTAAAGTTTTCATTACACCCAAGCAACGCCGGGTTATACTGCTAATATATATATATATATATATATATATATATATATATATATATATATAGTGAGAGAGAGAGAGAGAGAGAGAGAGAGAGTCCGCGAAAATGTATACGCACTTCAGGAAATTAAAACTTATATAGATATTGTAATATTAAATTTATTCAGACATCACGAGATTAATACAAGTTACCATTAGACTCTACAATCATAAGGCAGTCTCAGAATGGTGACCACTAACTAGACATTTATTAGTACGTCGAATTACTACGTGGGCAACGTTAATGAAAATATCCAGTGGGATTGCTGCACATGCATTTTCAATCTCTTGTCTAAGGGCCACCAATGTAGTCAGTTTTCTGCGATACACAAAATCCTTTTGGGCTTATTGATCCTACAGTCATAACAGTAATGTCGAGAAAATATTACAGTAAACAATATGATTGCAATTTAATAAAACTACGAAAGGCAAATATTTGCTTTCCTGAAGTGTGTATGCATTTTTTGGAGGATGCTGTATATATATATATATATGTAACTACATTAGGCAGCAAAAAGAAATTCGGAAAATAAATAAAAACAACAAAAAATAATAATATTGATTATAAAACTATTAATATTTATTGTTTATTATTAGTCTTATTAAAGTCCAAGTTAAAATGCATTTTTAAAATAAATTCTGTTGTTAACTGTTGGCTTGTTAATTTTAACGTCTACAAGACTAAACTGTTCTCTGTTAATCCCCTGAAAAACTCTGTTTTTCTTTTTATCAGCATCGCCGATACTAATCTCCATGAGAGGGACTTGTTGCGCTTTCTCAGGCTAACGTTCTCGGCGGACATGAAGTATATGCCATTGGGTTTCAATCAGGAAGCTAATCACTTAGACCTTTCACTGTTGCGGTAAGTATATTTTTCAAGGGTGCTCCATTCGTATTAAGTTTTCTTGACTGAGGTAAGTTTAATTACTATTAGTTATGATTGTTCCTCAGTTGAGCTTACGGCTATATCAAGTGGAAACACCGGTTCTTGCACGATCACTGAAGTTGAGCAACGTCGAGCTTGGTCAGTACCTAGATGTGTAACAGCTTGTGAATACCAGGTTCTGTAAACTGGTTTGTGCTGATGATGTAATGGATAACAACTCGTAAATGGAAATCGGAGAATCAAGTTTTAATCCCAGTCGTGTTCGTTATATTCACTTAAGCGTATATACTCTTGAGAAAGTTATGAACCCACTTCTTCTTCCTAAACCTATGGGTTAATTAGTAGAAGTTTTATCAGTAAAAATCATTATTATCTTAAAAATATTCTTGCAATCTAAAAATATTTTCTGGTTTAAATAACCTGTAAAATTTTGATCAGCTGTAAAAAAAAAAAAAACAACCAAGTTGAATATGTAATCGAATGTTCCTCAGTTAGTTAGTACGTACGTTACGCCCAGCCATTACCTCAGATAAATAATGGTCCATTTTGTTTTGATTGCAAAGAAATACAAAAGGAAAGATATATCAAAGAGGTTATTTGGATTTTGTGAAAAAAGGAAAGCATTGCATAATAAAAAAAGAACGAAAGAAAGAAAGAACGGTTGAAGGAGCCGATAACGCTATTATGTTTTTAACGTCTGCTTCAGTTTTTAATCTTTTTATTTGTAACCTCTAACTGTTTAAATAATGGCCAGCATTCATATTAATTGTGATTTTCCAAGCACTGGTTAAATGTGGCACAAGGTTGAAAGTATACAGCACCCAGTGAGGAACAAACTCACTATTCATTTGTAATCGATCTAGTGCAACAAATTTGTACTGATCAAACTTGCAACAAACTTGCTACCATGTCGAAGTGCGCCCAGCAATAATATTTATGATTGTTATTTTTCATATTTTGTTAAAATTACAAACTTCAAATATTTACCGCAACAAGAGGGTAATTTTCACGGATATGGTATAACCGATATCTATTGTACCATAACGCACCACATACGGGGATTACTGGTTTTAAAAAACTGTATTCAAATTAGACGAGGTTTATAATTTATATAGGAAATAAACAGGGATTAAAGCTTTTATTTTATATTTAAAATAAACGGAGACTAATGTTATTTTCTTAATTTTGTATTAAAATAAACGGACCTATAACAATACAAATAGATTATATATGCTCGACATATGATAACAAAGTAGAAAAAAATTAAAAAAGGCTATATAATATATAATACTATCAGTATAGCCCAGCGTTGCTCGGGTGTAATGAAAGCTTTAAGACTAATCCATGGTTCTTGAGCTCAGACTCTTTGGACGTTGGCAAGAAAGACTAAAAAGCAGTAGTTGTTTTCAGTTAAAGCGAAATCGTAGACTGAAAGAAAAATGAATAGATGTAAGTCAAATTTTGATTTCCTAGGTATCGATATCAAATAAGTTTTTTCGTCGTAAACTGAATTTTGAAGGCTAAATAAGTCCATTAAGTAAAGGGTATCATGGCTGAGACTAAGAACTATAATTATACCTACTTAGAGCCAAATCCGAAGCAAAAACTAAAATAAAAGGGCTGAAAAAAATACAGACACACACACAAACATCTTGTCTTTTATATATATATTATCAATTTTCTGTACTATTGTAAGAACTGCAACCTTGAAACTTCTGAATATCGTTTCTTATGTCTTTGTCTATGAGTGTATCAAATTTGATTAAAAATCGGACCACTCCTTCTATAACCCGATTTTTTCAATTATCGATTTTCGATATTTATCGGGGGTACCTCAACACAAAACCTAGCTAACAACACTCGCAGACGCTTAAAGTACAACTGTGTAAATTTTCAAGAAAATCGGTTCAGCCGTTTCGGAGACTAACGGACACACACACACACGTAGAGACACACACACACACACACACACACACACACAAAGTTCCATTTATAAATATGCTTAGATAATATACAGTAAAAACTAATCCTGTTCACTGTATTTTAACAGGTATTTATTTAATGTCTACATGTGAGGATCAATTCATTTCTCTTGTTTAATAAGTTAGGGTTATATAAGTGTTTTAAGGTCACAAATTTTTCTACAAGGCATAGTTTAGCTACAATATCCCACGTGATAATGGGTGTATTACCACCATTATTTAATTGTTATAAATGTTTGGAGAGAGCAGTGCTTTATATATATATATCTTTAGAAAATTATTTGCTGCCTCGATACACTATATATATATATATATATATATATATATATATATATATATATATATATCCTAAATTGTGATGCCTGTATAATCATATAGGCATATGTACCAAATATCAGTCTACTAGAATCGACAAATAGAGATGCGGAAATTTTATATAAAGGAGTTTTGCGAGGTGGAGATTTGAAAAGACCGAGAAAGAAACAAAAGAAATACTTGTTTTAGAATATGGACATCATTTTCGTAAAAATAATAATAATAATAATCAAATGTACTTCCTTTTATATTTTTCTCAAGATTTCTGTGATCAGGGGGCATATAGTGATTTCATAATTTGAATACAAATATTTCTGCGTGTGTTTGTGCATGGACACGCGTGTGCGCGCGCTTGTATGTGCGCATTGTATACACATGTGTCTACGATGTTGGATAGAAAGTTAGCCATGTAAATATGTTACCAACTCCTATTACAATTGTAACAACAATGAATACGCCGGAATCAATTATTATGAATCAATTATTATCCGGCGACAGCTGTTCTTGGCATTAAATAAAATAGAATGACGTGGAAAGCAGAAGCCGAATTTTATAGATGGCAACAAAAGAAAAGGAAGAAAAGAAAGATATCCTTGCGACATTTGTTGTCTGTTAATGTTCGGATTATTAGGACTTTAACGCAGTGATTGTCTCTTGATTATTGATGTTTGTGTGTGTGTGTGTGTGTGTGTGTGTGTGTGTGTGTGTGTGTGTGTGTGTGTGTGTGTGTGTGTGTGTCTACCGAAATCAGGAAACTGCAAAGTTCAACGTGCGTAAAGTTTTTATCTGACTACAGAAGCTTTTATCTAATAACCTCAAGTCACTGACTGGTGAATTTTTTTAAAAATTAAAATATGGAAATAACGGTGATTTGATTCCGTGGATGTAGTGTGCCATGTTTTTGTAGTACAGATTTGAACTGATGGAACCAAGGTGAAGTTCTTCTGAGTGTTTACTATGGGAATAAAAAGTTTGCTTCGGTTTTGTTTTTGATTAAAAAGTAAATTTATTTTTTAACTAAACTATTTACTGCCATATAGTGGATTAAATACTGACATCGCAGTTCAAAAATTGTTCTTACTTTCTACTTGTATTTTCTGATGTCTTAATGCTTTGTTCAGTTTCTGAAAAGCATCTTTCACTTTACTCTTCAACTTTCGATTTCTATGTAACATTTTCCATTGTTTATTTCTACATTGCCGTGATAGGTAAATTTCTATGCATGCTTAATTTTGATGTCCACAACTTACAACTTAGGTTAATTCATTTGCTAATAACCATTCATTGTTTACTTACAGCTAATATTTAGTCCTTTCTTCTTTCTCTCCTTAAATATATTTTCTAAGAATCTTTTTGTTACAAACCAAGGATAATATCTTCTTACACTTAATAGTTAGCATTTTCTTCTCTCTTTCCATAACTATCTTTTGTAGGAATGCTGTTTTATTTCTAACCACGCGTTCAATATTTTTACAGTTAATAATTAGTCCTTTCTTCTTTCCTGTCTTTATATTTTGTACGAATCCATTTTTGTTGATATCCATGCTTTCTACTTTCTTACGTTTAATAGTTAGTCCTTTGTTCTTTCCTTTCTTAACTATCTTTTCTAAAAAAAATCTTTTTGTTGCTAACCAAGCATTCTATCGTTTTATACTTGATAGTCTTTTCATCTTTTTTCTTAACTGTCTTTTGTAAAAAATTTTGTTACTTACCATGTGTTCAATATTCTTACACTTAACAGTTTTTTTCTGTCCTTAACTATCTTTTGTAAGAATCCATTTTTGTTGCTAACCACGCTTTCTATCTTCTTAAAATTAATAATTAGTCCTTTCTTCCTTCCTTCTTTAACTATCTTTTCTTAGAATCCTTTTATTGCTAACCAATCATACTTTCTTTTTACACTTAATAGTTAACAATTTTTTCTTTATTCTTTCATTTGCAAGAATCCATTTTTGTTGCTAACCATAGATAATCTTTTCTTCTTTTCTTCTTAACTGTCTTTTCTAAGAATTCGATTTTTTTACTACTTATGCATTCTATTTTCTTATACTTAATAGTTAGCCTTTTCTTCTTTCCTTCCTTAACTATTTTCTAAGAATACATTTTTTATACTTAACGTGAATAACTATCATTTTTATACTTAATAATTAGTCTTTTCTTCTTTACTTCCTTAAATATTATTTCTACGAATACTTTTCTGTTGCTTACCATGCATTCTATCTTCTTAGCCTTAATAATTAGTCATTTCTTCTTTCCTTCCTGAATTATCTTTTCTAAAAATCCTTTTTATTGCTAACCATAAATTCTATTTTTTTACACTTAATAGTATTTTTTTTTCTTTACTGTATTCTTTACTCTCTTTTGTGATAATCTATTTTTGTTGCTAAGCTTACTTTCTATCCTGGTAAACTAAATAATTAGTCTTCTTTTCTTCCTTAACTATCTTAGAAAATTTTGTTGCTAACCAAGCATACTTTCTCCTCATACTTAATAATTAATAATATCTTCTTTTATTGCTTAACTATCATAATAAAGATTCTATTTTTGTTGCTAACCGTGTTTTCTATCTTCTTACACTTAATAGTCAATTTTTTTTCTTTTCTTCCTTAATTATCTTTTCTAAAAACTATTGTGTGTGTGTGTGTGTGTGTGTGTGTGTGTGTGTGTGTGTGTGTGTGTGTGTGTGTGTGTGTTTTGGGTGGGATTGCTAATCATGTATTCTGTTTTCTAAACTTAATAGTTACTTTTTTCTTATTTCCTTCCTTACCTATTTTTGTTGCTTACCATGCATTTAATCTTCTTACACTTAATAATTAATCTTTTCTTCTTTCCTTTTTTAACTATCTTTTAATAATACTTTCTTTTGTTGCAAACCATGAATTCTATTTTCTTACACTTAATAATTTGACCTATCTTCTTTTTTTGCCTTAAGTATCTTTTCTAAGAATACTTGTTATTGCTTACCTTACCTTATATCTTCTTACACTTAACAGTTTATTCGTTGTGTCATACTTAGAATACCGCTGCCACATATGGTCCGTTGCTCCTGCTAATGATTTAGAGATTCTTGGCAAAATCTAAATTAGAATCAACAGTATTATTGGTCTTGACTTGGCGTCACGGATTCAGTCCCTTTCCAACCACTATAAAGTTACTTCCCTGTGTTTTTTCGAAATAATTTCATGGTATTTGTTCGGATGAGTCCCTCGCCATGGTACCTTGACTTTATTGGCAAATACTAGATAAATACTAGATTGTCAACAAAGTTTGTTCAATTTAGAGATGAATTGGATAGATGTAACCGTAAGTTCTATGGTAAACGTTCCTTTCTTGCTTGTAGGACACTCTTCCGGCTCCATGTTTTCTGGTCAGCTTTGATCTTTCACACCCAGTAACCCCTTGTGCCTTAGTGACTTTGAGTCATTTCTAATTTTTTAAAAAGTATGCTTCCACACTTAGAAGAATCAATAAAATTATAGTCAATGTGTTATTGTGATCTATACTATTAGATGTGCGTTATGGTGCAGGGGATATCGGCTCGGAACGAGAAATGGGTGACCCTGCTTCGGATTCCAGTTGAATTCGTTGCATTCACTTACGCGCAAAACACTTAGGAAAGGTATAAATCTGTCCCTTCTCCTTCCAGTTATGGATTAAAAAGTAGAACAGATTGGAAAACACTCTACCGCAGAAAGTAATGGCAGCCTACTGCGGGAAAATCTTCTACCCAGTCAGTCATGTCTCTTTCGTGACATGATCACCCAAGCGTGTATCACGTTTGGCACAACTGATACGTTTAGATTTTCTTAGGTGCCTAATACCAGATGGTCTTAATAATTATAAAGGTAAGAATTTTTCTCAACTATTGGTCTTAATAAGAAGGGGGTCGGAAATCATTTGAAGCGTTAAGAATCGCCGAAATAATAAAATGGGTGGTTTTAATATCTTTGGTGTGAACAGAAAAAATTCTCAAAAAAAAAAATAAATAAATGTCCGCCCTTCTATCGGGTACCTAAAAGCAATCAGGTAACGTGTTCCGCAAACGACAGTGTCGCACAGGCATCACATGTACTGCATCCGTAACACCAGTGGCGTGTCTAGGGCAAGATAATCTGACAGAACCCATCATTCTTCAGACTGATTTTGAATTTAGAATTTCCAACTCCTAGACTAGCTACCATTCAAGACAATCCGCTCTGCTATTTAATCCATAATTGGAGGAAGAAGAAATTATGCCTTTTCCAACGTTATTAGCGCAAAGTAAACAAAACAGAATCGGCCATAATTTGAACTTGGATTGCCAAATTTGATGCCGATAACCATTACGCTATGAATGCATTTTACTCATTATGCCTTATTAGACAAACACATGAAATAGCTGACATATTCTCTCTTATTTTTTTTTTTTAATGCGTTTTTATTTGATTGTTATTTAGAGCGGTTGTTCGGAGAAGACTGATTTTCCAGGCTTCACTTAACCATTAACTATAGTTAATCTATAAATTTCCAAGGTTAACCGTAATATACATTTGTCACTAATTGCCGTATCTCCTTGAATTTAAATAAATCTTAGTTACACTCAATTCTTCAGAAATGCGAATTTCGATTGTCCCTGTGGTATGATCCTTTTCTCCTATTAATGGATCTGTCTTGAATATATATATTCAGGAGAACTCTGCTTGTATCCAGAGTTCAATGAAGCTTACATTTAAGCCAGTACGAATTGTTTCTGACAATTATTCTACAGTCCCGTATTCCGATATCCATCGAGAAATAAAGTCAGATTTATTTACTCGCCCAGAACTTAGCGTCTAAATATATTCGCAGCGAAAAATCTAGCTTAATAAACGAAATTAAGTGATATTCTTGTCGTTGAAAACAAAATGTGTTACTATAAACATTCTGGTATGATTTACAATCGATTTTCCGATATTGTTGACACTTTACAACATAAAACTATTGTTTTTATCCTTATTTATTTCTTTGTCATTTCTTTTCCTCTTCCTCTTTTGCTTCTTCAGTCCCGTCCACTTTGCCTCAATGGTCACGTGTTCTCTATTAAAAGCCTCATAAGCTTAATGATAAAAACCAAATGTTGTCTTGCTTTTTCTGCCATTATAGAGCAGCATGCTCATAAAGTTTCGCTCAAACACCATACAAAATCAAGCGTTTAAAATAGACTGTAATCTAATCTGAGCTTGCAACAGCCACTGGATATTGATTGTTAGACATTATTATTGTTTAACACTTACCAACGAAATGTTCATGCCGATTCAATTATCGACTAAAATAATTATTTCTTGTAATGAAATAATGAAATGATTTTCCATCCCAATAAGGTCAACATTTTTAAATGCAAAATCAATACAAATTATAAACAGTTAAACTAGACTCGCGTATTTATCTATGGCAAATGGTTAATTATACTTTTAGGTTCTGTTTCATCAGTGTAAGAAAGAAGTGAAAAAGGAGGACTCTAGAATTATATATTTTATTTTAAAACTCTTTAATATGAAAATTTTTTTTTTAAATTAATTTGCAGTTTTGGCAGAAAATTGTTCTTGGGAATATATTCTTGAGAAAGGTATGAATCAACCTTTTTTCCTTTTCCCTACAGTTATGGATTAAGAGGACTTGTATCAGTAAATCATTATTATACCCCGAATAATTCTTATAATCTAAAACATATTCTGTCTTTAAATAACCTGAAAATAATGAAAAATAAGCCGCAATAAAAAAAACAATCAAATACAAACAAGATGTGGCGTCATTCGGTTTATTGAACCAACCATTAATGGATGTAAGAAAAAAGAAAAAAAAGATCAAAAAACGTAGAATATTATCAGAAGTTGCTCGAAGAATTACGAGGCTCGGTTCTATGTTCATAATAATTGGCGTACTTTGAAAAAATGCAGAAACAGGCGTGTAGGGGCCTCGGTGATGCTTGATGAATTGGCCTTGTGCCAAACACGTCCAAAGTCCCCACAATTTAAATATCAGAAGGTTGAAGGTTGGATGTTGAAATGTGAAAAGATAAATATTTCGTTTGTACTTTAATGTAAAGATTTATTACCAGAATGTCAAAATTGTAAGAAGAAAAATATACGTGAAATTTCGTTAACTGAACACTTTAACATATTTGTGAGAAGAAAAATGTTCATTGAGAACATGCGTGTTGAAATTGTTCAAAGAGAAATGTAAGTATTTGAAATAACCACATAAATTTAGAGTTCACGGTTTGATAATAGTAAATAGCAAAGTGTTCCGTGTGTATACGAATAGTAGCAGAATGTGAAGTCTTATGTTCCTTCCTCTTTATGGTAGGTCGGCAACAGGGTGAGAAAAAAGAAATAAAGACTTAGTACTTAACGTGTCCTGTTGTTGTGTTGTTGTTCTCTTCGGCCGCGAGTCAGCTTGAATTTTCTTCCTTACATTGGAAGATGCTATCAGATACCGCTCCCATTCTGACTGTCTTGAAATTTCTTTTGTTACATTGCAACGAGGTCTGTCAGCTAACCACTCCGATGCTGGACTAATTTTGACCGGTCACGGAATGTCCTTAAGTAGTGAATGTAACAATGTAGTCATGTAACAATGTAGTCATGTAACAATCTTCCGCATGTATTTTTTTCTTTAGGTGTGAAAAAACGTTTGACTTACATCATATATGAATTTTTTATTTTTAATCCAATCAGGATCTAGAATTTTGCTTTTCACAGATTTGACTTTTTCTTGGTCTAGGTTTTCCAAAATATTTTTAGTCGTTTGAATCCACTTTTGCGGGTGTGCAATTTTACTTTGTGTGCTTTACTTAGTTGATGGATGATATAGTATTTGTATCCTATAGGAGAAGAGGAATTGGAAATTCAATGGTAAATTGATTCTGCTTAGACTACGGCAGCTTCGGATCGACAAAAATATCGAACAAGATGGTAAAGTTCTGAGAGGATTTACTGTCACCTAAGAAACAGAAAAACATGAAATGGAGCCATAACAACACACCACAACCTGCCTTAGGTCTTCCCGCAGATTTGGTTGGTAGTGCGACCATAGCAGAAATCGAAATATGATGAAAAATGAAATAATAATAATAATAACAGCTTATATAAACTAAAACGAAGTAAGCGTAGTATTTTGTTTGTGTTGTTTGTTTAACGGCATATCAAATACTTATGGGTCATTTAATGCCGAAATTTCATTTTCTTGGAATCTTTGAAGTAATAAAACTTTGATATATATTATTCTGCATTCACACTGAAATACATGGTAGATGATACTCTGATTTTGTGCATACACATGTTTGTGTGCACATAATTACTAGAGGTGGTTATGTGTGTGTTTTACGCTATATATATTTTTTTTTTTTGGAATTCAGTTTTATTTAAGACATTGCATTATATGGAATAAAGTCATCAAAGTTCTATCATGTTGGTTGTTTGGCTGGTTTTGTTTAGCAGTATATCAACCTTTATGAGTCTTTTAATACCGTGATGTAAATATTTTGAACAGAATTGCATGCTTTCAACTACAGAAAATGTATCGTTGGTCATTCTGCTACAAAATGTGTTGTTGGTCATTCTACTACAAAAATATATTGTCATTCTATTACAAAAAAGTATTTCTGATCATTCTACTACAAATAAGTATTGCTGGTAACATTACTATAAATATGTATTTTTATAGTTCCATGGTGTTTTGTATTTGTTTAGGGGATTCACTATTTGCTCAAAGCTAGGACTCACTAACACGTGCTACCAGCCCAGGTCGCCGTGGATTTGGGAACACCAACAATTAAAAGGTGGTTCCACGTTCCTAAAATCATCCAATCTCTCGATCAGAGGTCTTGCTGCCGGATGTAGTTTATATACACAGAACTAAGCCATAGTATTAGTATTAGTAGTAGCAAACATTGACCAATTCGAAAATCTCAAAAATCGATTACTTTGATGCTTTCACCAAGATACCGTAAATTGCGGCGTACAAGTTGACCTTGCGTACAAGTTGACCTTGCGTACAAGTTGACCTCAAGATTTTTAGCTCAAAATTCTGAATAAGTAAAATTCTGAATAAGTAAAATTCTGAATAAGCACCTTCTCTTCGGACAGGGAACGGCTCAGTCGGGACTCGGTCTACTGTCTGTGACTCAGCAGAGAATAACAGACAAGTTCTTTGTCTTCAGACAGAATTCAATTCAGTCGAGGCTTTGCTTACGAACAAAGACTCGTCTGAAAAGAATAGACAGGCGTATTAACCGATCCCGCGTATGCGGGATTTGAGCAAATATTGACCCTTACTCTCGAGTTTTCACGTTCGCGCTCGGGTTCCCACGTTAAACACGCCCTTGTTTCATATCCCGTCTCAGAGACTTTGGGTAAAAACTCAGAGTTCCCCGAAAACTCGAAATTTTCAGTCAAGTTTTCTTTTCTTTCGGTCAGAAAATGACTCTGTCAGGGCTCTCTCTACGAACTAAGAGTCGGGTGAGAAAAACAGACAAGCACAGTGACCTATCTGCGTATGTGCTGGCTGAGTAAATTTTGACTTTGTCTGAGAAAAACAGACAAACTCTCTGTCTTCGGGTAGAGTTCGACTCAGTCGGGGCTCGTTCTACGGAATAAGAATGGGCTGAGAAAGGAGATGCTAAATTTTTACCATTAGCCCGAGTGCATCCGTTCGGATTCCCTACGTTAAATCCGACCTTGTGTCATATCCCGTCTTAGTAGGGAGACTTTGGGTAAATGCTCATTTCTGCGAGAATTGTCAAACTCCGTGTCTTCGGGCAGGGGACTACTCAGTTGAGGCTCAGTCTATGAACTGAGACTCATCTTAGAAAGATCCACAATCTCTCTCTCTCTCTCTCTCTCTCTCTCTCTCTCTCTCTCTCTCTCTCTCTCTCGTTAGCGTTCGACTCAGTTGGGGTTTGGTCAACTGACTGAGACTCGGCTGAGAAAAACAGACAATGCAAACTGTCTGCTTCTTCCATTGCAGGTGCTCAATAAATTTTGAGGGTTGTCCCGAGTGTACGCTCTCGGGTTCCCTACGTTAAGCCGACCTTGTGACACATCCCGTCTCAGTGGAAAGACTTTTGGTAAATATCCAGAATTTCGAGATAGTTCGATAGGGTTCTGACAGTGTTCGTTAGGATATCGTTGGAGTCAGTTGGGACATAATATTATAATCGTTAGTTGCGTGTTATAATAAAATACTTCAATAATAATAATAATAATAATGATAACTGCGCCAGAGTTTTTTTTTAAATATCTTCATTCCTGAAAGAATTACGACTTTACCAAACCAACATACATGACTATGAAAATGTTAACAAAATTAAAGAAAACGGTTAAATTCATAATCTCATCTTATTTAAAATATATAACGTTAAAAAAATTTAAATACTAACTTGCATTTTAAAAGAACACCATTTTCTTACTTTCATTTGTTAAACATTGAATTTTGTAATTTGGAGTCTTTCATAGCTTGTCTAGAAATTTTGACTAATCTAATCAATATTTATTAGCGTTCTTAAATTTAAAAATTTTGAAACACCAATAACATTTTTGCTCTTGTATACAAATACCTGTTACAAAATAAAATCCTTACATTTGCCGTATATATATATATATATATATAACGCAATGGCTTATGATGTTTGACCAGTATTTGAAATTTGCAAGCTATATTTGTGTCATCTTTCTCATAATATTACCGACTCCTTCTAAATGTGAATATTTTATCTATCGAAGCCATTTTAATAGCACCAAAGGGCCTTGCAAACAAAATAAATAATGGTTATAATAATTTAAAATCCGAGAAGCATTTTAAACCAAGTAAACAATAGAATGGTTATTATCAGATGAAATACTGCGAATAGGGAAAAAGTATTGAGTGAACTTGCTTTCACTTGATCTCCGGCGAAAGCTACCTGACACGACCAGTATTAAAACTCAACGTAGACACACACACACACACACACACACACACACACACACACATATATATATATATATATATATATATATATATATATATATATATATTAAAAAAGGATTAATTCAAAGATGTTGAATGGCCATTTCGATATGAAGATTCCCACAGGGGATAACACATCACATAATTATAACATAATTAGTCTACTTTTCCTTTTTAAATATTTAAAAAGGAAAAGTAGACTAATTTTTCTCCAGTTTCTGAAAGGATTTTTCTGTTGCTGAGGTGATGTGTTATCCCCTGTGGGGATCTTCATATCGAAATGGCCATTCAACATCTTTGAATTAATCCTTTTTTAATATATATTTGCTCTGTAATATTTTATTACATGGAGCTCTCTTCCTGTATCATTTTTTAATATTAAAATAAAATTTTTAATATTAATTAGGATCGGGTTTTTGGAATTTACCTTCCTGCTTTTTTCCCTTGGATTGAAGTATCTGAATTAATATATATATATATATATATATATATATATATATATATATATATATATATAATAACTGATGTTCGGAGGCCATTTAAAATTCTATCTTTTTGCCTTTTCAGCTAGATTTATCCCGCTTATGCAGCA
The DNA here is from genome assembly GCA_037127315.1 of Ascarosepion bandense. NCBI lineage: Eukaryota > Metazoa > Mollusca > Cephalopoda > Sepiida > Sepiidae > Ascarosepion > Ascarosepion bandense. Next base: position 2,270,101 of record JBBBDQ010000143.1, on the reverse strand, counting down.
AAATATGTGGCCGCTATGGTATCGTATGTTAGTGTCAATATCAACACCAACTTGGAAAGCACACCACCACATCGATTCAATTTTGCCTTTTCCTCTTCGAATAAATCCTCGGTGCGAGAAAGGGAAGAAGAAATCGAAAATTCACCAAACAGAAGAAATGATTCATTTCTTTTTGTCATTCCTTTTGCTTCGATTTTAATTTTTACTCGACGATTCTGGTCGTAAATCTGCACAACAGTGCCATATGTCCGGATCGCCATCTACAGACGGCCCAGTCTTGGCGAGCATGTTACTGCCCTCCCGGGAAGAGCTGATTGAATTTTATTGATAAAAACCCAAATGTAGATGATATACTTAATCGCATGCCTAGCAGGATCATTTAAAACATGTTGACAAGTAGATGTGATGATAAGGGATTAATTTCACATGCGGAATAATAATTAGAACTGCGCTATTTACTGGCTTGGTATTCTCTGACTATTATTTTCTTTTGCTATATTCATATTTACCATTTTCTTCCGCGAACACATATTACTTGCAAGAAGTTACAATGAATTTGGCTCGAGTGATAGAGGAGGGAAACGAAAATTGAAATGTCTAAAATTTCAAAGTGCTGAGCTAGGAAATAAAAACGAATGTATACTTCTTAGATTAATGTCTTTTATGAATAAATCTATATTGTATAAATGGCTACATCAACATATTATTGACAATGTTTGTAAATAGACTGTTAAAGGAAGGAAACATTATACTTGGTGAATACTATGTTTGAGACATTTTACAATGGAGACAAGAGAGAATATTAAAGCCAGTATAAATATTCTATAGAAACTATAAGAACTAAAAGAGATATCTCTAGACATGAGCAGTGGAACAAAACTAATCAAGCTCTTTAGACTAAATAAAGGGTTCAGTTCGAAAATGTCTGTAGCTTACCATGATCGACATGCACCTAACGATAGCTGGAAGGCACAACGTCTAAATAATAATAATTCTTTATCCCAGAAATTCAAGTAGAAAAAATGGTATAGGTTGAACATTCTTATAGTAAAATATGACTAAAAAAAATAAAAAAAATTTTTAATAACTGTTTAGAAGTGCAAGAAATTTAACGCAAGATAAATGTAGTTCTACAGTAGAAAACTGTGAATGTCATGGACCGAGCATGTGAGCAATGAGTCAGTTAAAGGAAGATGGAAACAAAAGGAATATTCTTTTTAAGGATCAGAAAGAGAGTTGAAAGTTCAAGGATACATAATGCGGAAAGAAATCTTGGAGAATTTAACACTCACAGGTTATGTTAATGGCAAGAGAGATATAGGAAAACAGTAAGTAACCAACCTAACGAGCATATATAAGTGGATGGCCAATCAAGAACTAGGAGGGACGGGGAAAAGGCAAACCTTGCTAAGAGCTACAAGGGATAGAAAGTTGTGGAGAGCAATGAACGGCAACGTCCAGAATAGAGACGAAACATAGAAAAAAGAAAAAACTGAAACAAAAACCTGCTTATACTTTGAATCAGAAAGAGTTTATATTTCTAGTAAACATAATGAGGAAAGAAATCTTGGAGAATTTAACATTCACAGGGTATATTAACGGCAAGAGGGAGAGAAGAAAACAGCGAGTAACTAATAAGTGTATATAAGTTGATAGCTGAACAGGAACTGGGAGGAACGATGAAAAGACAAATCTTGCTATGAGCTACAAGGGATAGGAAGCTGTGGAGATCCATGAAGAAGAAGAAAGAAGGTGGAAGAGTTAAAATATTGTTTCTTGTTAAAACTGGTTTCTTTCACAAGTAGAAAATACTATTAACAACAAACGAAAATTTATAAACAATTTGTTTAAAATAAATTAATACACCTCTTCGCACATTATACTCAAACTTTTACACACGACAGTTACTAGCAACTGCAGGTGGGAATATATTTGATTGTTAGTGGGTGTTAATCTTTACTAGCCAAAAAACCTGTCTTAAAAATTTTTATTAATAAATGTATTCATAAGTAATGAAAAGATATGAAATTGCCGGATTTTTCATTTCACTGAAAAAGACGTTAAACCCTCCTATCTTCTTTTCTTTCTTTTTCTTTCTTTCATTTCATCACTGAAACAAAATAGCGTCTCTGATATATCAGTTCCGTTATTTTCACTCGGTCAAAACGTAATAGTTCATTATTTATGAGGTATTGGCAGGGCGTAACAGTCATGCGAACTAAATAAGTTGATCCTCACTGGATACCCCATACTTTTCGACTTTGTACCACATTTAAAGTACGCTTAGGAAATATGCAGACACATAAATATATACGATAAAAATATAGTTTTAAGCTACGCTACATTTATAGGTTGCAGTAGGTAATAACAAGGATATGTAAATATAAATGAGCGCTTGTCACCGCTGGGTGTTGACCTCAATGTTCACTTTCTCTTATATATATATATATATATATATATATATATATAAAATATTTTTGTTACCGCCCATAATTTTCTTTAAAAATAACACTGCAAAACGGGCAACCTACTGCGGGATAATCTTCTGCCCAGTCAGTCATGTCTCATTCAAGACATGATCCCCCAAGCGCGTATCGGCACTTGACTTACTTTGTCTGAACACGGAAACCATCTCAAAAAGACAGAAATTTCAGTACATCTCGTTCGTCTTTAAAAGATCTCTCAGGAAGCTTATTAAAATGAAAAATGTTAGATTAAAGACACTGTTTCTTTCCTGTTCTTTATTTATTCTATTGATATATTTATATATATATATATATATATATATATAGAGAGAGAGAGAGAGAGAGAGAGAGAGATAAAGAGAGAGAGAAAGAGCGATTAATAAACTGTCATGTAAATTACGTAAAAATGAAAATAACACTGAAATCTCATTTTAACAGATATATTTACTAAAATTACACAAAAATATCTTGAAATATTGAAAAGTCAATAAAAAATCGCCATTAGCTTCAACCACGACCGTCGGAAGACTTCAGAACCTTCTGCATCTCTTCTTGCTTAAGTTGTTTAATACTGTCATAAGCCTTTCCTTCGGTTCATTTTTGGTGTTACAAAAGAGTTTTGTTGTTCTCTCACTCACTACACCCCACACATAATAATCAGCGGGGTACAGGCTGGCGAGTTAGGTGGCTAGATGTAAGGGGTGATGTGGTTGCAGAAATTGTCTGACAGTCATGACTTCGTTCTTCTGGTCTTGTGGCATGGTGCGAGACCTGCTGCTAGACATACTGTCTTCCATTAGGCATCCTCTTGACCCAGGGCAGCCCCTACCTGCTCAAGGCACTTAATGTAAGCCTCCGGGTTGAATGTGAGTCCTGTGAGAAGATGAATGAAGGCACAACGTTACCATCACTAGTGATGACGCCAAACATCTTCGTAATTACCATTAGACTTATCCAACTCTTCCGAAATCCCCTGCACCGTTCTCGTGTCGATACTCCGAAATGTTCATATTGGAGCATCTGGCACGAATGCTAAGCAGTACATCATGCCGTTCCGAAATTTCTGGCGAACGAATCGCGTCATAATCCTCGTTTTCTATATATAATGGCGACAATTTACCCACCGCTATCTCTCTCTCTCTCTCTCTATATATATATATATATATATATATATATATATATATATCCGAGTGAATAAGGAACGAAGAAAAAAAAATTTTTGACAACGTCCAAAACATTAATTTAAAACAGTGCTCGATATATAATATATAGAGCTGTGAATGTTTATTATAAATTATATTTTAGAACATGTACAGAATTTTTTTATATCATTTTTTTAAATATAATAAAAAATAAATAAAATATAAATAATATAAATAATATAAAAAATTAAGTACATGTTCTAAAATATAATTTATAATAAATAAGTATATATATATATATATATATATATATATATATATACAAACCTACAAGTGCTGCAAACATATGTAAATAGTATTATACCAGTACTCTAAGTGTTTCTAGGATTCATTTAATACTAGAATTCATTTAATTTATTAAAATAATTTTTGATATTTTTATTAATTTTATTATATTCTGTCATTCAGTTAAGTGCCATACATGATACACGCTTACGCGATCATGTCTCGAAAGAGCCATGACTGACTGAGCAGAACATTTTCTCGCACTAGGTTGTAGTTACTTACTGCGGTAGACTGGTTGTCTACCAAGGTTGTAGAATCCAATTTGCCCTGCTATTTAGCCCATAGCTGGAGGAAGAAGAAACAGCTTATTATATTCTTCTATGTGCCCTGTCCTTTCAAGACGTAGGCGATCATGGTTTTCCACCTTTCCCTATCCCTGGTGGCTCTGAGCACGCCTTCTCCTCTTACACCATGCAACCTTCGTTCCGTCATCCACCTGATTAGGTCCTTCAAATAAGTTATCCGTTGCTTTCCCCTGTCTCTTTTTCCCTCTATCGGGCCTGTTAATATCAGGTTCTCTAAGCCCTCCTTCCTCATTGCATGTCCCAGGAACTTCAGCTGTCTCTTCCTGATGCTCAGTATTAATTTCCTTTTCGTTTCCATCATTTCTAAGACCTCATCATTGCTCACATACTCGATCCATGATATTCGCAGCATCCTTTTATTTTTAATAATAATAATAATAATAATAATAATAATAATAATAATTGTTGTAGATTCTTGTTTAGAAAACCACACAATATAATAATAACAAAAACAAATATGAGAGGAAAAATTTAAGTATATTGAATAAAAGATATACAACCTGTATACGGTTAGTAGATTCAGGAATACTTGTGAGTGGAAGTCAAATATATACAAAAAAATAAGTAAGTCCGGGTCAGTCAGTCAGTTAAGTGCCATACGTGAAACACGCTTGGGCGATCATGTCTCGAAAGAGTCATGACTGACTGGGCAGAAGATTATCCCGCAGTGGGTTGCCATTGCTTTCTTCGGTAGATTAGTTGCCAGCCAAGGCTATAAAATCCAATCTGTCCTGTTATTTAACCCATAACTGGAAGGAAGAGACGGATTAATACCTTTTCCAAGGGTATTTGCGCGTAAGTAAATGCAATGAATTCAACTGGAATTTAAACTCGGCTCCGGGTACTAAGTCTATATTCTTGCTGACTAACGAGCGGCGATTTAACTGCTCTGACAAACACCTACTCTAACAACAACTCAACAGACACCTCAACTCGTTCTGTGTAGGAAGGATTATTTGTATACCATGGAAGAGTCCATAGAATGTGTAAAAAGGGGTGACTCCCCAACAACAACAATAATAATAATAATAATAATAATAATAATAAGCACCAAGAAACAATAGACCACCTAATCTCAGGCTGTTCTGTGCTTGCTCCATATGAATATAAAAATCGCCACGATAGAGTTGGGCAATATTTACATTGGGCAATGTGCAAACATTATGGAAAATCTGTAAACAAACACTGGTATGAACATCACCCAGCACCGGTTACAGAAATAGAAGATGTAACCATTCTATGGGATTACACCATCTACACAGACAGAAAAATTGAAGCAAACAGGCCAGACATTATTGTTAAAAATCAGAAGGAGAAAACGTGTCTATTAATTGATATGGCTTGTCCAGCGGATTGTAACATAGCAATCAAGGAATTTGAAAAACTGTCAAAATATAAAGACCTGGAAATTGAAATAGAAAAAAAATGTGGAAATTGAAAACAAGAGTTGTGCCAGTGATAGTAGGTGCACTTGGAATGATAAAAAATGGAACAAAACAACACATTGAAAGAATCCCTGGAAACCCCAGCTTAAGAGATATACAAAAAATTGTCTTATTAAGTACAGCCCACACACTAAGGAAAACTTTATCTATGTAATGCTAGGGATGATAGGGAAGATAGAAAAAACATGAAACGGAATCATAACAACACGCCACGACCTGCCTTAGGTCTACCCGCAGACTTGGTTGGTAGTGAGACCAAAGCAGAAATCGAAATATGATGAAAAATGACATAATAATAATAATAATAATAATAATAATAATAATAATAATAATAATAATAATAATAATAATAATAAATGTTTTGCAGGTAAAATGGTCATTTAACGATAGCTGGTAATTTAACGAACGACAAGCGCAAATTGATTTGGAAACAGTACTGCTGATATCATGATACAGTTTATACGCGAGGCATGCCAGGAAATTAATGCTGATAAAGACCTTTGTGCAAGAGCTTGCATGAGTGTTCACTCTCAACTAGAGAAGTGTGTGAATGCCAGGGCCAAACAGTTTGAACATTTTATGGATCGGTATGTTATTATAGATATGTTATTATTGATATGTTTGCATAATTGATACAATACGTTTTGTGCGCACGTTTTGTTTTTCACTGTGGTATACATATTTTTGCATCCCCTATACATCTATCTATCTATCTATCTATCTATCTATATAGATAGATAGATAGATAGATAGATAGATAGATAGATAGATATAAGAGTGTGTGGAGGTGTGATTTAAATAAAAAGTATAAAGTAAGCAACTCCTAGGGAAGTGTGCTACAGAACCATACCGGAGAAAAAGGGTTTTGTGTAGTTTGAAATAGCGGAGCTTTAATGTTTCTAAATACATTCCCTGTTAACCGTAGCCGGCTACAACTAAAGGTTACATTCGTTTCCATGCAATCAACAGCTAGTCGGTAAATGTCATGTGTGAAAATGGGCATTTTCTATCCACTTGGCAAGTTCAAATTGTTACAAAAGCTGTTGATGTGTACACAGTATCCACACGCCAACTTTACGAAGAGAGAAAATGGCCATCCGGACATTATATATATATATCAACGGGATATATATATTACGCTCTCACACCCTGATTGAGGATATGATAATATACACGCTAAAAAGTCTGCCTTCTTCTACCGAACGCCCATAGCCTAGATGTAGAATCGCCGACTGACGCCAATTCGGTCAGGTTTCAATCCTGGGTTAAAAAGCAATCGGTGTCTAACCGTACTGATGAGCTGTGATACAGCGAAACAGATCTGTCTACAGATGACTATTTACGTTCTCACATCCTGATTGAGTACTCTGGAAGAATGGTAAACTTTGAAAAACAGTAGCTACTCTGGCATGTACGCATCGCTCATTCAGTAAAATGAATTAGATCACGCTAGCTGTTGGGCGCGTATAATGATAATATACACGCTAAAAAGTCTGCTTTCTTCTACCGAACGCCCATAGCCGAGAGGTAGAATCGCCGACTGACGCCAATTCGGTCGGGTTTCAATCCTGGGTTAAAAAGCAATCGGAGTCTAACCGTACTGATGAGCTGTGAGACAGCGAAACGGATCTGTCTGCGGATGACTATATATATATATATATATATATATATATATATATATATATATATATATAAATGAAGACTTTCTTTATCCACACTTACAGATTTCTGTTTTTGGTAAAGCTTTCTCGTTCTTTTTGGTTTCCTATCGTTTTATAGCTAATTTTAAATTTTCAGTTTCCACTTGTTGATTTTGTTGGAGAAGACATTTTTATTTCAGATTTTATTTATTTTGGAAAGTATGATTTTTTTTCTTAGCCCTTCATTAAGTTTAAATGCAATGTCAATACCCATCTCTTAACCACTTGACACTAGTTCTTTCTACATCACCCTGTATATCGCCCGGTTCACACTCCACCCACGTCTTTTGAACAGGTGAAGAGGCGCCCTTGTTTCCTGTTTAGGATGTGGTTCCCGGCTTTCTTCTTTTTTTTTTTTTCAATCTTCTTTCACTATTTTTTTCTTTTCTCCTTTTTTTTTGTTCTCAATTGGAGTAGATAGACTTAACTATCGCCCGGTTCACACTCCACCCACGTCTTTTGAACAGGTGAAGAGGCTCATCCCTTGTTTCCTGTTTAGGATGTGGTTTCCGGCTTTCTCTTTTCCAATCATTTTACTCTTAAGTAGCCCCATGCGCATCAGTGGCGTCACCGACTTGCTTGGGGTGATATGATTAGAAAAAAAATATATATATATATCCTCTTGATTTCAAAGCCTAACATCCAGTTTTCATTATTAAATCTATATATATTTTTATTATAAATTTCATAAACACTAAATTGTACCCATTGACACCAATATCAGTAGATCACCCCACTTAAATTTGTTAGACGTTATTTTTTATATCATCGGTCATCGCCACAGTTCAGTGGCAGAGAAACTTTGTGGTAATGCTTCATTGCATTATCACGAGAGTTGTAAATACAACGGAAGTCGAACGTCCATTATTCGTGGTTTTGTTATCTAACTAATCACCATCAAGCAACCTTAACACAACTCGTCTTTTCGGTTTTGTTCTGACAGGATATTGCTGATTATTAAAAAATAAGTGCTTATTACAGAGATGACTCACAATGAATTCGTAAATTAACCTCAGCTATATTTACCATTCAATTTAAGTGTGATTCTCCTTCAAGACATAGATGATCCTGCCTTTACACATCTTTCTTTTTTTATTATATTTGAACTGCCATAACAGTGGAGAAAATGAAGTAGCTTCATATTGCCGTCTGTAAGGTTTTGATACAGATTTGTTCATCAAGACTGGTTACCTTACCACAATTAGATAACTCTGCCCGCCTTCATATTTTTTCGATAGTTGTGGAGAGAAAAGATAGATTCATGTCTTTTCCAAGGCCATCAGTGTTATTAAAATAATTCTATTTTTTGGAATTATTTTAACTTTTATATATGAATAAAGAACTATTTACTGACTATTATTAATTCCCCAGAAATTAGCGCTGGTCGAGATAACTGATGTGAAATCCATTAAAATGAAAAAATATATATATATAATTGTTTATTAACCTTATTCCGAAGAAAAAAAAGAGAACTCATGGGATCCTATTCCCTTAAAATTAGATAAAATTCTTTTTATCAATAGTTTCATTTATTGCAATGGTTAATTTCGATTTTTCTTCGTAGGATTTAACATAAAAAATCTACATGTCGTAAAAATAAAACAAAAATAAATCTTCCTGAATTTATAGCTATAATTGAATAAAGCTAATCTTGGTGGGAGACCATAGTGTTTCTCCACTGTGAAATGGATTCACTTGCATTCAAATCTACAAAACTGACCCTTTTCTTACATTAAGTGTCTTCTGCTGTTGTAAAAAGAAGGACCAAAATAATATGTTAACTAGTTTACTCTTATTGTCATATTTTGTTAAATCCTCCTTACAACTTCATTAGGAGTACGAGAAAGAGAAAATGCGGGCCCCGATCAGTTTAGACTCTTTTTAGATTATGTGCCACACATATACCAGCACAGAAATGAATAAAATGGTCCCTGATTAAAACATATCCTATCACATCTAAAATTAATCTAGTACAGGTTGAAAAGCCTTTATCTGAAATTCTTGTGACCAGAAGTACTTTGGTTTTCTGATTTTTTTTTTTAAATTTTGGAATACAAGCTACTTAATTTGTATATAGCATCCATAAAATTCTTTCAAAATTCATTCGAATTATTGGTTGAATAAACCTGATGAAAAAATTATTAGAAACAAAAGAGTAATGAACTTTTAAGTGATACCTGTCCTCCTGTACGATAGCGAATGCTGGAAAATCTCCTCAAAAATTAAGAAGAGACTTGAAGCAACAGAAATGCGTTTTTTACAGAAAGATGCTGAAGATATTATGGACCAAACATGTGAGCAAAAACGAGGTTTTGGAGAAAATAAAAACAAAAAGGAAACGTATACTTAACATCAGAAAGAAAAAGCTGTAATTTCTGGGGCACGTAATGAGGAAGAAGGGCTTGGAAAGCCTGATACTCACAGTACAGATTGAGTGAAAGAGAGACAGTGGAAAGAAGCGCGTAACATGCTTGATGAGCTGGAATAAATGGATGGTAGTATAGGGTTTGCGAGTAATAACAAAAAAGACAAAACTACTTAAGAGCTACAGAGGACAGGAAGACGTGTAGGGCCATGATTGCTTACATCCTGGAGGAGCACAAAATATAAAAGTAGAAAAAAAATCCTTTATCCGAAATTCCCAAATCGGGAAAACTGAAAAATCCGAAAGTTTTTCAGGTGCTGACATGACTTGCCACAAATGGAAAAATTCAGAAAGCACTGGGAAAGTTCTTGATATGAAACTGTTGTAAGTAACGACATCTGCCCTAGGTGGGGCGGAGGTTACGTAGCCTACGTTGGCACCATTTTTTTTTTTTTTTTTTTGTTAGCGATCGTCACAGAAACATCTTCGTTCGTGGATTATTTACCAGGTGTTTCGTACTCAGTAAAGATATTATTCAAAATGTCAAAAAGTCCTGTATTTATATATTTTTTGTAAGTAGCGATTAGGTTGTTGTGCACTTACAGAAAATATAAAACATTATTTTTAAGTTTCACCAATTAAAAATCCGTGTGAGCATTACATGACTAGCATCATCAATTATATCTGTATGTATACAAAATTTACTAAATTTTATATATGCTGTATCGTGGAATGAAGAGATACACAGTGAAATGTAGATAAACTACTTTATTAACATAGTGGTACACCCAAGACGTATATACAATATTTACAGTCTCTCGCAGTAGTAGGTGCTACTTCCCGAAGTCCGTGATAATGACAACCTCCGTGCTAAGCGCACATTGACTTTTATACATCCGGGCGACCATGTCACATGGTACGAGCCACGACACAACAATATAAAATTATTTTTAGTGTATATGTTATTTATATAAAACTATCTTTAGTCTTTATGTATAAGTTGTGTTATGAGATGTAAATGGATATTGTGTTTATGTTTGGATCCTATTTACCAGGTGTTTTGTGCTCAGTAAAGATATTATTTAAAATGTCAAAAAGTCCTGTATTTATATATTTTCGTAAGTAGTGATTATGTTTTTCTGCACTTACAGAAAATATAAAACATTATTTTTAAGTTTTACCACTTAAAAATCCGTGTGAGCATTACATGACTAGCATCATCATTTATATCTGTATGTATACAAAATTTATTAAATTTTATATATGTTGTATCGTGGAATGAAAAGATACACAGAGAAATGTAGATAAACTACTTTATTAACAGAGTGGTACAACCAAGACGTATATACAATATTTACAGTCTCTCGCTGTAGTAGGTGCTACTTCCCGAAGTTCGTGATAATGACAAATTTAAATATCTGGGAAGTGTTACTATCAAAGGTTGTATAGGGCGACACTGAGATCCGAAGACGTGTTAAGATGACAAAAGATACATTCCAAAAGTATAAAGGCAACTCAGCCTGTAATACAAAAGCAGAGCTTCTGCTATCCATCCAGAGGCCAGTCACCAACGATGAAATGGAGCTATGCTGATAATATAGATATTCATAATTTGTATAAGAGTGAGGGTAAATATTTTGTTTTGTTCCCGGAAGCCCTTTATCCCTTCAAATCTTTCCAAAACATCCCTATTTCCGTGCAAATATATATACTGAACTCAAATCGGTAATTGGTTATTGAAGAAACCTACCTTTTTTTTCATTTTATCGCGCAGAAAAATATGGAACTTCTTGTTCAAAAATGTTATTCACTGCAGACTGAATTCACGCGTAGTTTTACGATTTTTCGTTCTTTTTACTTCCATTTATGCACGGAGAATGAGTTCCGAAACACGACAAATCACTGAGTAATTGCTCCCAAAGGAAGTAAGCAGAACGAATTCAGTTTCCTAGGCCTCAGGTCATTCAGCGGTGAATCACAAATAAGAATGGTGGTAAGGGGTGAGATATAGTCCGATTTATTTCTGGTCGACAACATGAAAAAAAAGTACGTTTCTTCTATAAACAATTATCGATTTGAGTTCAGCATATACATTTGCACGGAATTAAGGATGTATTGGAAAGATTTGAAGGGGTAAAAGGTTTCGTGGAACAAAACAAAAATTTACCAGAATGAGTTTGAACAAAACCGTTAAGCGTTCCAGATAAAATGGTTTATAATAAATAAAGATAAATATTTCCAAAACAGAAATTTGATCTAAAATTAGAATGAAAACAGTGTTAGCACATTCCTCTAATCCATCATAAAATTTCAAAATATGAAATTAATAAACTTTAAAGACTTCACAGTATAAGCTGCGCTGGGAGTTTTACCTAACACCCCAAGATCCTGCAAACCAAAACATTAACTGAATGACTCGAATTTTATACTTAAATATCCTCGTCAGATCTAGACATTCATATGGATGTCATGCATGGTGTCCAACTTGTTCAAAAATTTCCAAACTATCAGCTTTACGCAAACATTTTCTTAGATCAGTGATTAAAATGGCTTCAAGAAAACAAATCCTCTAGTTTTTAAAAAAGACGGTCTTTTATCAGATCTTAATAGTCAAGGGAATTGGCATTTCTAAAATCGTTTCACCACAAGCAAGGCGACAAAGCAACTAACACACAGGTTTTACTGAATGTGAAATAATATATAAGAAAAAAAACTTATTAAGGTGCAAGAACAATAAAAGACCTGAAATTAAGAAGACATAAGATAGCGATTGACATTGCATATAAACTTTTAAAAGTTTATATGCAATGTTAATCGCTATCTTATGATCAAAGTTGACTGGAAATCCTGGAGTCGGAAGAGAGTTCCACAAACCATAAGTAGCAGAAAAAAAACTATTAGAATAGAACTTACGACTACATCTAGTCATTTCTACTACAAAATGATGAGATCTCGCGGCCAATCTCGCACTTCGCTTAAATTCATAAAATCTAAATAGGCTTTCCATGTCTACTAAGTGTTAACACTCTTTTTAATATTGGTTGTAATTTTCTTTGTAACTTTTCGTTCAATGTCTTATGGAAAAATCAACAAAAAATCTTTTTTCTTTCTTTCTTCCTAATCATTAAATCCCTAATTTGATAATTAACAATCTAATGATTTTATCTCATAGACAGGCTTTTACAGGGAAAATGATTAACAAGAGGAGGAAGAATTAAGGTAAAAATCAAAAAGAAAATAATAAAAAGGGGTTTATAGATCGAGAATAGAAAAAATGAAGAGGATAAAACAGGTAAGTATGAAGACAAGAATGTCCTCCCTTTTAGCTGAGATAATTGAAAAGACAAAGGAGGAGGAGGAGAAGTAGGACGATGAAGAAGAAAAAGAAAATGAAAGCGGGGGAAGAGAAGAAAAAGGGGAGGAGGAGGAGGAAGAAGAAGAAGAAGAAAATGGAGGAGGGAGAAGAGAAGGAGGAGGAGGAGGAAGAAAATGGAGGAGGGGAAGAAGAAGAAGAAGAAGAAGAAGAAGAAGAAGAAGAAGAAGGAGGAGGAGGAGGAGGAGGAGGAAGGAAGGAAGAAGAAGAAGAAGAAGAATTTTTATAAAAATCTGTTGAGGGTGGAGAAACATAACTTTCAATCAGCAGCTGTGTCCACAATAACTCCTGCGTGACCATGGGCGGAGACACAGACAGCGGACGAGTGGGCAATGACCAGTATATCATGTAGCAAAGTAACAACTTGCGAAAAAGCTTTTTACCGTTCGTTCGGGAGCGATCGATGTTAGTTCTTGAAATTTAATGGCCAGGAAAAAAGTGGGTGGCGCCCCGAGTTAGGACAATAACAACAGCAATCGTTAATTTATCGACTGTTTATTAAAAAGGGATCACCCTCTCCACCTGCCGTGCTGATCAACTAAAAATACCAGCCATAAACGGAGTAACAGATGTGATAATTTGTTACTCTCGAAGTGATTTTATAAAGATTTGTAAAAATCGCGATATCAACGGGTAATAAAAAGTATTTTTCTAAGAGTTCAAAATTAAAATGACGCCCTTTGTTTGAAGCTTTCAAAGTATCTTAAAAATAGTATTCTTCAATCGTACTAGTATTACCAATCGTTTTCTCAATCGTCAGTCAGTCAGTTAAGTACCATACGGGATACGTGCTTGGGCGATCATGTCTTAGAAGAAACATCACTGACTGGGCAGAAGATTTTCCTGCAGTCGGTTGCTATTACTTTCTGCGGTAGACCGGTTGCTAGCCAAGATTATAAAAACCAATCTGTCCTGCTATTTAATCCATAGTCGGAGAGAAAATAGATGGCTTAAGGGTATTTGCATGTAACTGGAATTCGAAATCGGCTCTTCCAAGTTCTCAATCGTACGAGTATTAAAACAAAAGAGTAACGATAGAAGATAAGGATTTTTATTATTATGTGAATTAAAATTATTATACAGGATAAGTGATGAGTTTAATGGATATCGTAGTAGTATTAAAGCAGTAACGATAATAAAAGATAAGTGTTCTTATTATTATGATAATCAAAATGATTATACAGGATTAGTCATGAGTTTAATGGATAATCAGCGCAGAAAGCTAACCTGTTTCCTTCATTTTCACATAAATGCCCTTGGGAAAATTATGAAGCTATCATCTCTGTTTCACCTATAACAAGCTAAACTAGACACTTTAGACTTGAGGTTCAGCCTTTCTAAAAGAAAGAAACAAATGAATTCCTAACAAGGGAGAAAACAACAGGAAACCACTCCCATAATACATAGCAATTCACAGATAATAAAAAAAAACTATCGAGAGCCACTATCTTTTTAAAGGAATACGGTATTTTAAAGTCGAGTATATATACCAGGCTCTCGACAAGAATAGTGAAGCCCGAACCGTTGCCTTGGATATCTCTAAAGCGTTCGACAGAGGCTGGCATGCTGGCCTTCTACGGAAACTGCGAAGCTATGGCATAACTGGACATTTGTTGGACCTAATCTAGTCATTCCTCTCTAACCGCACATTGAAAGTGGTATTAAACGGACATGCCTCCCAGAACTACCCTACAAACTCGGGTGTCCCTCAAGGTTCTATTCTAGGTTCTACGCTCTTTCTGATCTACATCAATGATCTCCCCGACGCCATAACATCCCAAGTAGACATGTACGCCGATGACACCACAGTTTACTCTCGCCTCGATCAAAAATCTGGTGTGGGCGACAAGGCGAACCTCGCTGCCGAGCTTGAAAAGGACCTCTAATCCACGGTGGATTGGGGTAAGAAATGGCTCGTAAATTTCAATTCTTCCAAAACGAAGCTGCTATCAATTAACCACCATAGACAACCGCACCTCCCTCCCATTAGCATGGAACAGGCTTGCCTCCCAGAGAGTAAAATATTACGCTTGCTTGGCCTGACACTCTCAGCGGACCTCAAGTGGAATGATTACGTCGAATCTATTGCTAAATCCGCTGCTATGAAAGTCGGCTCTCTATGCAGGGCCCGGAAGTTCTTTCCGCCTGGATCCATCCTGCACATATATAAATCTATCATCCGCCCGTGTATTGAATACTGCTGCCACATCTGGTCGGGTGCCCCTGCTATTCTACTCGGGGTCCTTGACAAAATACAACGGAGAATCTGTAATGTGATCGATACCGACTTGGCTGACCGCCTGCAGTCAAGTCACTCTCTCACCGGCGTGACGTGGCTTCCCTGTGCCTCTTCTATAAATACTTTCACGGCTTCTGCTCTGATGAACTTAGATCACTGGTTCCCCCTAGGTATGAATTTGCACGAGAATTAGATTAGCAACTAGGTCCCACCCTCTTACAGTGAAACCGATGAAATGTAACCGCAATTTCTACTCCAACAGCTTCTTTTCTCGCACTTCCCGCCTGTGGAATTCCCTTCTGCATACTTGCTTCCCCGACAGCTACAATCTCCAGAAGTTTAAATGTAAGGTCAATAGACACCTCCTAACACACTAACTCGCACCCATTCTCTCAAACACTCTTCCTATGTACCTCCTTACTCGTCTATCACCCTCCTTCTGACATTTCCTATATCCAATCGCTCTATGTAACCCCCTGCGCTATAGTGGCAGTGGAATGCCTTGCTTGGGTGATACGATTTTTAAAAAATGTAAATAATGTTATGAAAATAATTATAATTTCTACACGAAAAAGGCTTAATTATACGTTTTTTACTATAGTTTTACTGACATAAGGCAACAATAATGTGACATTTGGTGAGGGTCAAACTTATTTCACTACAATTGTTTCGCTACAGTAAGTTCCAAAATGTTTTAGCAGACATTAATATTAATTCAATCTGGCCAAAAGTTGCTGTAATTGAGCACCTATTCACTTCATTGTTGATTTATTCCAAAGATTAATGCGCTAATCATGACGTTAGGCCAAACACTTAAATGGTTGAAATTTATAAATACTAGGAAACAGATAATATTACTATTACCATCAAATTAATAGTCTTATAATGATAAAAGTTGCTGAAGACAATACAAAGTAGGCTCATAACAATTTTTACGCTATGTCCCTTCAGAATTTAGACGATTGAGTCCTAATCGTCCACAAATACCTTGACCTTTACTTTATTTTCGGGGAAATTCCATGAATTCTTGGAAAAGATAGAGAAATAGTCTCATGTTGCTTTCTCCGGAGTTTTGAAATCAGACTTGCACTTCTCTTGAGTTAACTACCTCTCAAAACAAGAGTTCATTCTACTCTGCTATTTTATCCATAGCTTAGAAATGTTGATACATGCATTTCCAAGGGGCATTAGAGCAAAAATGAACAGGAAATAATAGGAAGAACTGGTTGCGCCAGATCTATTTTCCACGATAATAACCGTTATACTACCTGTACATTATGATTCTGTACAAAATAGAAAAAATTATCAATTTGGGTGTAACCCTATTTAAAAAGAAACAAAATGCAATTGACCACATGTCTGTGCTCAAACGCAACAAAACGACCCATTTTTGAAAAATAAAATAACAGGCAATAGAAAATTGATTGCTTACAAGAATGTAGAGTGGAAAATGTTCAATGGAAAACAAAAGGACGCACCATTAATCAATTCAAAAGCATCCGAGCACAGTGATGCTGTGCATTTAGTGTGTTTTAAAGGACATGTGTATTATGAGCTCCTACTCAAAATGTGATGTTAAATTTAGACAAGTCCTGTTCAAAACTAGACCTATTTAAGATAGTAATCAATGAAAATCATCCGAAATGCGTCATCTTTCATCAAAACGGTGCTAAACATCATGTCTTCTTGCAGACATACAGAAATTAGCACACCTTGATTGGAACAGGTAAGTATAGCGAGTGTAGTAGGATCTACACTTGCCATACTCACTTGACCTTGTACTTTTGGAATACCAATTAATTCGATCTTTACAGAATTCTCTTAAATGGAAGAAAATCAATTCTCAGTAAGTTTTACAAGCCACTTAGACAGGTCCATCATCCAGAAAGATGCCAAGTTCTAGCAAAAGATTATGGAACAAAATGGTACATGTGTGGTTAAATGATTCTATTTACAAATATTATCAAACTATTTTTTCTGTCTGAATTAATAATGAGTTAATAGTATGTACACTATTTACATTCAGACTATTGTCCTCATCTTTGTTGTTGTTATTATTATACCATTTCGGTCGTTATGTTCACCGGACTTCATCAAGCGTATATTGGTCTTGGTAAGCTACTTAGAATTATGAACCGAGAACAGTTCAAGGGATTCGGGAAGAGTTGGATTAGTTGTTACGACCGTGTTAGAGTTATCACTAGTGATGGCAACGTTATGCCTCCATTAACCTTCACACACGGTCTCAAACTCAACACAGACACCTACAGCAAGTGCCTTGAAGAGATAGTGCTGCCTTGGGTAAAGTGGGTGGCTACTGGAAGACTGTATGTCTGACAACAGGACTCTGCAGCATGACGCACAAGCAGGAGAATCCAGTCATGGTTGTCAGACAATTTCAATTTCTGCGACCACTTTAACCCTTACATCTGGCCACCTAACTCCCCAGACTGAAACCCTCTTCATTATTATTTATGGTGCACAGTTGAGCGAGAGACGAACAAAACTTCTTGTAACACCAAAGATGAACTGAATGCAAAGATTATGGCAGCATTAACCAACTTAAACAAGGAGACCGTCTGGAAGAGAAGCAAGAGATTCCGAAATTGTCTGAAGCCCATGGTTGAAGTCAATGGCGAGTTTATTTAATAAATTTACTGTTTACTATTTAAAGATATTTTTGTACAATTTTGGTAAATATATCTGTTAAATTTAGAAGTGAGTTATATTTTTATTTTTGCATAATGTATACGACAATTCATCTATCGCACCATGTAATTGTGATTTCAATCCCTGAGCCGGATTTTCTCGGAAGATTGGATGATTTAGGATCCTGGGACCATCTCTTAATTGCAACTTGACCCGAGGTGGTATTACTTGTTAAGGTTCAAACTATGAGCAAATAGTAACCTTCAAAAAAAAATCACTAATACCGGCAATATATTTTATTTTTAAAAAAAAGTCGACAATGCATGACCAACAATACTTTTATTTGTAGTTAAATATATTTAGTTAAAGCCATAAAATGGTGTTCAAATTTAGATTTAGACATTAAATAACCTATAATGGTTGATATGACGCTAAACAAAATAAAACAAGCAAATCCTTGAGCTGGGCAGTGAGTACTTGAACTCACTGGAAACAGGTGGACAATAACTGAGTCGTACAAAAAATAAGAACTAGACGATATATCCCTAGACATTGTACCCCCGTTCTTTTTAAAATTCCTTGTAGGCTACTCAGATCGATATACACCTGATGGACATAGAGTAAATAATCAAATTATTACCTTTGAATTATTTTTTGAAACTCTACAAATTTTTTTTCCGACCCAGTCTGTATGTGTGTGTGTGTGTATAACCTCAATAAATTATGAGAATGGAAAAAAAATTAAAAACAAAAAAAACAATCTACCTTTGTAATATTTGACTATTTAAACAATGTGAAATCACGTAATTTTGTACTTATTTCTGGTATCACCATTCTTCCGGTCTCTCTCTGTCTCTGTCTGTCTGTCTCTCTCTCTCTCTCTCTCTCTCTCTATATATATATATATATATATATATATATATATATATATATATATACCTTTAGTACTTTCTATTCTTATACTTTCTTCTGTCGTACTCTCCTTTCCTGGACCTCCTTTCGGTTTCTGGCTTTCCTGTCAACAACGATCGTCAAAGATTTTAAATGTAACATCTGTCATCATCTCTGTCTCTCTGACTACTGCCCTTTTGTTGTCCTTTTTCCTCCTTTTCTCCTTTTCTTTCACTCTCAATAACCCCCTGTATCATAGTGAAATTAATGGCCTTGCTTGGAGTGAAATTATTAAAAATCGATATATATATATATATATATACTCTTCCTCTCTCTCTCTCTCTCTCTCTATATATATATATATATATATATAGAGAGAGAGAGAGAGAGAGAAAGACAGACATACATTTATAGAGAGACACACATATATACATATATAGAGAGGGAGAGTCAGAGAGCGAGTTTATTGAACCACACATGTGTGCGATATGTCAGCCAGTTAATTGCCATATATGATACATGGTTGGGCAATCATGTCTCAAAAGAGACATGACTGACTAGGCAGAAGATTTTCTCGCAGTAGATTGCCATTACTTTCTTTGCCAACCGAGGCTATAGAACCAATCTGCCCTGCTATTTAATCCATTGCTGGAGAGAGAAGCAACGGATTAATACCTTTCCCAAGAGTATTTGCACGTAAGTGAATGCAACGAATTCAACTAGAATTGGAAATCTTTTCCCATATCTCTCGTTCGAGCCAATATCTACTGCACCATAACACACATCTGTTACGATGTACGATATGGTTTAATAATTTTCGTACAGAGCATATGTATCAGCTGAGTGTAGTTAGTATGTGCGTGGTAGTGCAACGGATCTTGGTCCGGATCCAGAAATTGGAGAGCAGAGTTCGAATTTCAGTTGAATTAGTTACATTCACTTATGAATAAATAGCCTTCGGAAAGAAATTAATTCATTTTTTCTTCCAGCTCTGGGTTGAATAGCAGTACAGACTGGGTTCTATATCTCTCTGTAGGCAACCTATTGCGGGAAAACCTTCTACTTAGCCTGTCATGAATGGAAAAAGACATGATCACTCAAGTCTGTATCATGTATGGCACTTAACTGACTGACTGTACTTGGTATAATGCAACTTATATATACTTTTTTTGTTTTCTATTGGACATTACGGATCCTACAGTCATTGTTAAGTAAACATACATAGATGCAAATACATTCTTTTCTTTTAAATTTTTACGTTAGGTTTGACTCCAAATTTCTTTTTCATCTGCTTAATCTCTTACATTTCCGTACTACTTTTGCAATATTATAAACGTATTCTTCATTTCCATTTTATTCTACATCAAGCTTTTCTTGTTTATATGTGGGTAAGCTCTTGGAAAGAAAAATAGTTTCCCAATCAAAACAAAGGTTCTAATTTTTAAAACCGGTGCCCCCAGCTATGGATTAAATAGAAGAATAGACTAGGCTCTCTAGCCTTGGGTGGCAACTAATCTCAAATAAAGGCTGCTTTAAATTCAAAGTAGTAAAGATGGTTAAAAAGAAAACTTTACATCATTCTGACAACGTCGTGGCAATTCACAGATAATAAAAAAAGAAAAGAAAACTAAACTAGCTAAACAAAAACCACCTAAGCCCGTCAACATCTCTTTCTTGAAAGTCCGTGAATTTGCAACGTTGAATCCTTTCTCCGCGAAAACTCCCCTGACATCTTAGCTCTCTGTGTAACCAACGTTGATCCTTTTATCTCTTCCTTTTTTAATGCGAAGAGCATTAAAAATACTCTTACGACTTGGAATATTTACGTAATACAATCTTACTTCGTTATTTGGTCATTGACCAAATCCAATATACATGCTTGAGTAGAGGCCCTGATTTAATCAGAGTGGATTACATTTACCGGTCGTTGCATTCGAGAGATTTGATACAAAGAAATTAGCTCTCCAGCAAAGTCCGAACATGTGTCTCTGCTTTTTAGAAAAAATCACCGTCTAGTGTAGCGTGCATTAGACCGTTCGACCACAGAGAGTATCACAGCCCAACCTGCTTCACTTAAAAACATGTGTGTCCACTAAAATAACGTTTAGAGTTATAAGAAACATCATTGGAATAATAATTAAGTCTGTTAATTCCTTAAATATTTTAGTGGATAAGAGAGAGAGAGAGAGAGAGAGAGATGTGAATGTGAACTTAACGATATAATCCAAATTATAATTCTATCGTTTCTACTGCTTTTTTTTCCATTTCTGTTGTGTAACTTTTCCACTCCCTTTGTCACCCTACCAATTTTTATATATATATATATATATATATATATATATATATATTGCCTTTATCCGCCGATGAAGTTTTTTCCTGATTTTTTTCTCACCCTACCAATCACATAATATTCCTTTTGATATTATAGACAGTTTATCTAAAAATAAATAAAATAATATGCTTGTCCCGATTTTTTCTTCTTTCTCTTTCGCGTTTTTTTTTTTTTACTTTTTCGCTTCACCTTTCACTGTATCATTTTTAATAACCTCTTTTTATGTAAAACTATCCTCTCTTTTTTTTCCTTTAATTCAATTTAAGATTTTTCTTTGCTATGACTTTTCCTTCTTCAACTAGGTCTTTATACCTCCTCTATACTTCTATCTCTCTCTCACATTCTCTTACTCTCTCACCCTCTCTCTCTTTATACATCTCTCTCTCTCTCTCTCTCTCTATATATATATATATATATATATATATATATATATATATTCAGACTCAGGACACAGATGTTATTAATGCGCAATCATTAGCCAATGCGATAATATATAATCTCTTGGGTGAACGCGTCGAATGAAGTGTGTGAAAATCTTGAGACAATGCCCATTCTTCAATTTCTATACGAAGATGACAAATCGGCATCCATGTTTGTCTCTTTCGTTGCAAGCTTCTTTTTACTACTTTTTGTTGTCTATCATTTTTATATTTTTACTCTTTTATCGCTTAATATTTCTTTTTTATCTTTAACGTCATCTGATATTATTTATTTCCCTTTATTATTCCTTTTTATTCTCACTTTTCTTCTGTTATTGTTATTATGATTATTATACATCTTTCTACAACATTCCTCATCATTTTGTCCTTCCTATCAGAATTCTCTGACAACTCTAGACAAAAGTCCTACTATTTGCTTTAACTCTACCCTATTGCTTTCAACTTTTCCAGGAATACATTTTTCTAGCGATAACGCCATTTTGTAACGAACTTATAGCAAATTTTTTTCTCATCTCACTTATTTGATTAATGATAACTTCTTCTAAATCTGAACAGCATTCAGCACCATTCACAATTTACCAGTTAGCTTTCTTTTGAAAGAAACGTTCACTTCCTCGTCATAATTGTTATGATGATATAAAAGTTGATATCATAATTTCTAAACTCTGAAAGCAATATCCAACATTATTTTACTTGATGATATCCTTG
The DNA here is from genome assembly GCA_037127315.1 of Ascarosepion bandense. NCBI lineage: Eukaryota > Metazoa > Mollusca > Cephalopoda > Sepiida > Sepiidae > Ascarosepion > Ascarosepion bandense. The sequence goes on along the minus strand of JBBBDQ010000143.1, from coordinate 2,247,702 downwards.
TTTGGTTATAATAATAGTATTATTTGTATTATCACAGCAGAAGTATCTGATTGCCTTTGCTGTGATTAAAAATGACAGTAAATTTCCTCACATCTTCTGGTTTCAATTGTTATTCTCTTAGTTCAATATAAGTTATGGTCCGTACCTCGACTCTTTGATTATTCTAATGTAACCCTATTTCCAGATGACTGGTATTCATTTTTATTGACCTAAAAAATAAGAAGAAATTTTTCTAAAATTGAATAGAATGCGAAAAATACATTTACTTTTATCGGGAAAAATAAATGAATTGATTGAATCTGTGTGGGTGGACCGTAGACATAATATTTCGTCCTGTTTTAACAATTACATGGTCCCGGGTTAAATTGGAATATGAGAATTTCCTGTCTTTGGCCACCTGTTTGCAGCTTTGGGTATGGATAAGAAAGCAATAGAGAGGGGAAGTCTCTCCCTCTCAGCGGTGAAGGGCCGAAAGCGAAGTCGAAATGGATAATTGATATTATTTTCATTTCGAGCTGTTAAGGCTTATACAGAGAGGGAAAATTGAAATACCCGTAGATAACTTTAACACCCCAGTTTTGTGTATTTTCAATAAAATCTACGTGGAAAATGAAACAGTGGTGGGCCAGTGATTTTGAAGAAGACGGTCAGTCTGAAATCGGAAAACTGCAATCCGAGTGTGCAAGCCGCCACTTCCGAGAAAATTACTATGAGTGGTAGTCTGATACTAAAATACCAGCCAACTAATTTGTGCGTCGCCTAGATTTGAACCTGCTTATAATTGTGTACAGAAACTGGATATAAATACATATAAATCTACGGCGGTGTTGTTGTGTTGTATTGGTTATATTCAGTTCGCTGGCTTCCGAGAACCGGGGAACTATATACCGTCCTCTCGCGAGCCTGGACTGACCTAGCCAGTTGATAACAGGCAGTCCTACTTCAGCCGGTCCGAGATCAAGCAAACACAACGTGGACGGATTTATCGAGGTTCAGGAAGGGTTGGCTCGGGTGCACCCAGGGATCGTGTTATTCTAATATCTTAGCAGGCCATCGGGGCCGTTCGCACTGCTCAAATGATTGTAGATTAAATTACTGTATCGATATTACAAAATTCTTGCAGTTCTCAGGTAAAAACCCAAATATCCTTGTCTATTCTCTCTCTTTCTCTCTCCCCCTCTCTCCCTCTCTCTCTCTCTCTCTCTCTCTATATATATATATATATATATACCCATTTCTCTATATTTATTTACCTCTCTTTCTATAATTTTCTCTCCTCATCTATCTCTCTATCTACCTTTCTTTCTTCTTTTATCTATCTATCTATCTATCTATCTATCTCGATTTTCCACATTTCACTCAGCTCTTAAATAAAACCCTGATATAATTGTCTATTCTCTCTCTCTTTCTTTCTTTCTTTCTATCTATCTCTCTATCTATCTATCACTATTTATTTCGTTCTCTGTTCTCTTTCTTTCTTTCTTTCTTTCTTTCTTTCTATCTATCTCTCTGTCTATCTATCACTATTTATTTCGTTCTCTGTATATCTATCCACCTCTCTCTCTCTCTCTCTCTCTCTGGGAATAGCAACATACATGAATTTTTCCTTTATTTACAGCAATTATGTTTGCTCATTTGGATAAGAAAGGATATTATTTAAAAGTCACGTTATATTATTATTTGTAAATAGTTAAAGTTAGTTATTAAAACATTTCTCAAACAATAGCACTACCCTGGCAATCTCCATTTGCTTTTAAATTACTGTAATTATTCAAATAAATATGCACCCCTAACGTTGGGTTACAAAATACTAAGAAAAAAATTACTACACCAACTTTCAGAATTTGTAGCAGCTAAATTTAAACTGAATATAACATTTGTTTAACTTTTTACCCTGTTCATTTGGTAAATTTTCGTTTTAGGTGCTGACGGCTTTTCCTCCTTCAAATTCATCCAAAATAGCATTTCTGTGCAAATGTATATACTGAACTCAAATCAACAATTAGTTATTGAAGAAACTTTTTTTATTTGAAAGTCCATAAAAAAACGAACTATATCTCGCACTTTTTCTCTCCCGTAACTCTCACGAAGTAATGTAATTAACTGCAGAATGACGTACTGCGTAGGACAACAAATTTCGGTCGATTTTTGGTCGATTTTCTTCCTTTACTGAAACTTCCGGCGATGTACTTCCTGTAATAAAAGTAATGCGTTATTGTATTTCTACGCTTATTACTTTCATTACAAGAAGTACATCTCCGATTAGTTTTTCTAATATCCTCATTTTTTCATATTTAATGCAAACGAAAACTCATCAAATTTATACATACTAGTTTTAACCTGTGAAAATTTTACGGTTTTCTTCTTATTCTAATATTCTGATGAATTTTAATTCTTCAGTTAATCATTGAATAAGCGCACGGCAAATTCTAGGACAATAAAATCTCCGTAGAAATTCCTCTACTACATCGTTAAATATTTGAACTTAACAACTTTAACAAAATATTGCAATAACAATCATAAATATAAAGTTCTCTCTCTTCTTCGTTCATATCATCCTCCTTGTTTGCATTCGTTCTCTATTATGGTTACGGATTGCTTGTCTCTCTTCTGCTCGTAATCGATTTCCTCTTCTTTTCAGCTGTTCTCTTGCTGCCTTTCTTTGTTGTCTTATTCTTTTTTCTGGGTTTTTTTTTTTTCCATTACAATGATTTACTCCGGAAATATGATGCATTTACTAAATACATTTAATTTCATTCATGACAGCAAAAGCGTGACACACTTAGATAACTAGGTAGGTATTACTGTATTATAATATAAAGACTACGACAGCGATAACTGAAGAACCGATTGGATAGAATAAATAAAAATAAACGGTTGAAAAGTATTTTTCTTAGTTGAAGGAGAATCAAGATAAAGACAGCAAAGAAAGACTTGAAATTACTATTTAAACCACAAAAGAAGAACCGATTGGATAGAATAAATAAAAATAAACGGTTGAAAAGTATTTTTCTTAGTTGAAGGAGAATCAAGATAAAGACAGCAAAGAAAGACTTGAAATTACTATTTAAACCACAAAAGAAGAACTGATTGGATAGAATAAATAAAAATAAACGGTTGAAAAGTATTTTGCTTAGTTGAAGGAGAATCAAGATAAAGACAGCAAAGAAAGACTTGAAATTACTATTTAAACCACAAAAGAAGAACCGATTGGATAGAATAAATAAAAATAAACGGTTGAAAAGTATTTTTCTTAGTTGAAGGAGAATCAAGATAAAGACAGCAAAGAAAGACTTGAAATTACTATTTAAACCACAAAAGAAGAACCGATTGGATAAAATAAATAAAAATAAACGGTTGAAAAGTATTTTTCTTAGTTGAAGGAGAATCAAGATAAAGACAGCAAAAAAAGACTTGAAATTACTATTTAAACCACAAAAGAAGAACTGATTGGATAGAATAAATAAAAATAAACGGTTGAAAAGTATTTTTCTTAGTTGAAGGAGAATCAAGATAAAGACAGCAAAGAAAGACTTGAAATTACTATTTAAACCACAAAAGAAGAACCGATTGGATAAAATAAATAAAAATAAACGGTTGAAAAGTATTTTTCTTAGTTGAAGGAGAATCAAGATAAAGACAGCAAAGAAAGACTTGAAATTACTATTTAAACCACAAAAGAAGAACTGATTGGATAAAATAAATAAAAATAAACGGTTGAAAAGTATTTTTCTTAGTTGAAGGAGAATCAAGATAAAGACAGCAAAGAAAGACTTGAAATTACTATTTAAACCACAAAAGAAGAACCGATTGGATAAAATAAATAAAAATAAACGGTTGAAAAGTATTTTTCTTAGTTGAAGGAGAATCAAGATAAAGACAGCAAAGAAAGACTTGAAATTACTATTTAAACCACAAAAACGCTATAAGTACAATAATAATAATATCTCTCTCTCTCTCTCTCTCTCTCTCTCTCTCTCTCTCTCTCTCTCTCTCTCTCTCTCTTATAATAGATTATATATATTTTACAGTAATTTTCTTTTCGTTTTTTTATTTCCTGTTCAACGTTTTTTTTTTCATTTATCATGCGTGTTTGTGTGTATGTCATCCGGCGTTCATGTATTTAATCTTTTGTGTCTGTGTGCGTTCGTATCTCTTTCTAGAGCGTGACTCACGTAGGTACTATGGTATTATTTATACATATAACAGAAGAAACGTTATAAATAATTTTAATAAAACTAGACACACAAAACTACCTACCAACTTTATTACGGTCACAATTGAAAATAAAGTATTTAAAATTAATATAAAATTTCTTACTACTACTTCTAAAACAATAAGAAACTTTATTATGACAAAAATAAATATTCACAACTTAAAAAACGAGACAAGAATATAAACTATAGCCTATAATAATTGTCATAAAATATATAGGCGAGACTTCAATGGATTTAAATAAAAGATTATATGAACACAAAAGAGATATTTTACAAAACAACAAACTCAGTGCATTAGTCGTTCATCGTAATGAATCTGACCATAATTTCGTTTTTAGAAAATGCTGCTTGAATTAAAAGAAAAAGTAATTTACTAAGGCGATAGTGTATAGAAAGTTCAAATTTCTAAACTTTTCCGAATTAATTTTTGCCCAGGTTCTTACATTTGACCTTTCTTAGCAAATGGCCATTTTGTCGCAGTGTGGAAATTTAAAAACAACAATGATAAAAGCAAAAACTAAAGGGTTGTAAAATATAATGAAATCGGCTGTGCTGTGAAATTTTAAAGTTTAAAGTTTAGCGTCGTTACATCTTCAGCGTTTCCCCTCGATGCATATTTATAACCGAAGTTTAAGCTTATGTCCTCCCTCCTTATTAATAAATATACATAGTATCCAACGTCTATGGCACGACTCGGAGTTTCATGCGTAATTCAATCATCAGGTGCATATTTCAAACTGACAGTTTGAAAATATTGAAGTTCACTCGATATTCATGAGAATTAAATCTTATAAAATTAAGTTACTGCTTTTTTAATAACAAGATTAAAAATTTAAATATTCTGCGGTTACATCTGGATAAAAATTTAAAATTTAAATCTAACATTTTAAATTAAAATAAAAAAATAAAAAATAATAAAATGCAGGGAGAAGAAATCAAAGAGGCGTAAATTATTAGTCTTAAAAAATTAAATATTCAAATATTATATGTACATAAAAAATGTAGGGAAAATTAAAATTTTAAATAAAAATTACATAAAATAAAAATGAAAAATGAAAAGAAAAATTAAGAAGTAAAATTTAGAATTAAGAATTAAAAATAAAACAATGTAAGGAGCAAAAATTAAAAGAGTTTAATTCATAATTGTTAAAAGTAATAACAGAAAGAAAGAAAGAAACAAACAAACAAACAAACAAACAAACAAACTTATAAAGGAATCTAAATCAATTGGCGTCTAAATATTTAAGTAAGTTTTTTTCTATGACAGCATATGGTCATTAAATCTCTTTTTTTATTAAGCAAATTTGGATTATTGATATGGTTTAGGATGACAAGTTTTTTCTAAAAGGCATAGGTTACATTTATCTCCTTTTCCATTGTAACGTTTGGATTTAGCTACGATATTCCAGGTAATAACTGAGTTCTTACTGTTGTTTTTAATTTCCAATAATGTATGGATAAAGTAGTACTTTTGCTGTATTTACTGTTGTTTAAAGACAACATGTGGTTTTTAAATCTTATCTTCCACCTGTTAGAAATATTTCCAAAATAAAATTTAGCATCATTATCATTCGAATGAATTCGAGCTCTATAAACAATACTTTCGGATATAGAGGGCAGGTTTTTTCGGCAGTTTCAATTATTTTAGAAGGGTCATTTTTGCTATTAGGTGACGGATGTTGTTTATGTGGGCCAAATATTTGTTTGATATCATAACATTATGTTATGAAATATATTTATCTATGTTTTTAACGCAACTATAACTAACTTTGACGTTGTTTTTGTTGAAGATCTTTTTGCGTGTGGGTGAATGGTAGAAACGTTTATAAATTAAGTTAAGGAAGAGTTTACCAATGTTAGTTTGGACCTTACAACTGAAGGGTGGGTTAAACCAAATAATGTTACGTTTACGTGATTTCTGCTTATTTCTGCCTACTTTGTTTTTAACGGATTACTCTAAACTTGTGTTGAGTTTACTCTTTTCTAAAGCATTAATGTATTTAATTTTAGAATTGTCAAAAATTTCCTTATTGCTAGAGTTGGTACTTAAACGAAATTGTATAGATATGTATAGGTTGTTGGTGATTCTATAGAGGTAATTTGATTCCCTGTTGTTGTATGTGTAGTTGCATGAATCTTTAGTGTATGGCATGTACAGGCCACTGGTCAGGTCGAAGGTAACATCTAAGAAGTTTATGACTTTCGCGTTAGTAATGGTAAGGTGGTAATGTTAAAATCATGATCTTTGAAAAATTCTATTAAATTCTTTCTGAGTTTATTCGGGGTTTTTTGGGGGTTGGAGGATTATTGATACGTAACTCCAAAATTTTCCTAAGATTCTAGAGCAAAAAGTCCCCTACCAAGTTGTAGGCCTCTGCAGAATCATGAAGATGCAGAAATCAGGATTGTTTGTTTTAGTCCACAGGCATTCATCGTAAAATAGAATAGATTTCTGGGCCTGTTTGATGATGTTGGTGTCTTGGTCGCTGATGGGACAGTAATTCTTAGCCAAATTTAAGGCTGCGATAAAAAGTTTTTCAGATATAGATGAGTAGAAGTGACAACTATCGAACTGGATGAAAGTACATTCACGATATAATACCAAAGATAATATGTATATTTATTTTTAAAAAAAAAAAAAAATATATATATATATATATATAGATCTCTTCATACGTTGAGCACTGTTATATTAATACCTGGATAATAATACTATACATATGTACACCCTTCTCATATATATATTTCTTAATTTACATCACTATGAAAGTTTTTTTCTGTTGCTGAGGTGATGTGTCGTCCCCCGTGGGGATCTTCATATCGAAATGGCCATTCAACATCTTTGAATTAATCCTTTTTTAATATATATATATATATATATATATATATATATATATATATATATATATATATATACACTGTTGACCATAATTATTACACCACCCCAGTTTTTTTTTAAACAAATGATGTATTTCGTACTATTTTTAGATTTTATTGCCAAATGAAAATAGAATTTTTTTGTGTGTTATTATCACTTTGCAAAATTTTACAAGGCAAGGAAGCAAAGATGAACGCGTCCGAATTACCCTAATTTTTTCATTCTTTCATTGATGAAACTACAAAATAGGAAATTTTTAAATATTTATAAATTCATGTGATGCACATGTTATTGTGCAATATTAACAAAAGAACCATTCTATTTTCATTTACAATTATTCACTTGACAATAAATACTAAAAAATAGTATGAAATACATCATTTTTTAAAACACTGGGGCGGCTTAATAATTATGACCGGTAGTGAATATATATATAATTCTATCAATAAAAATATTCCTTTATCTAATGACTCTTGAACTTTTTTCTCTGAACCGCATTTTTTAATGAAAATTTGCTCGCGCGCCTCACCAAATATTATGTGATAAAATGTACATTTAAAATAAAATTAACAGAGAGGGGGTTAAAGGGAGATAACTGCGGATTCGAAGTCACTGATAACTCTCTCCTCCAATTTGCCGACCCTAGTTAACATATTCTTAATACTTGATATAATGCAAAAATATAACAATGATAAAATAGGTCAATAATTTATGCGTGCAATTACAAGTCATCTATAATAATATTTTAAATTTTGAAATCATATTTATTTTTGGCATATGAATTTTTTGAAACTGTTTCTAAATCTTTGGTTGTTTTTCAAGTATTCCGCCTCACCTGCTATGCTCTTCCAATGCATCTATTAGGTGCGCCGTACCGTTTGGAAACCACTGCTTTAGTCCGGCAAAGTTCTTTTAGAGAAAGAAACGTGTTACATAACCTTTTACTATTTTCTCTTTCAATTACCCAACTATCTTCTAATACAAATTCATCATAGATTTTCCCATAATCATTATTATTGTTGTTGAGTCGGTTGTTGCCGCAATTATTATTTGCATAAAATCATAACCATAAAAGCACTAGCAATAAAAGTCATACAATCAAATAATGATATTAATAACTTGAATGATATTGAATGATATTAATGATATTAATAACTTGAATGATATTGAATGATATTAATGATATTAATAACTTGAATGATATTGAATAATATTAATAACTTGAATGATATTGAATGATATTAATGATATTAATAACTTGAATGATATTGAATGATATTAATGATATTAATAACTTGAATGATATTGAATAATATTAATAACTTGAATGATATTGAATGATATTAATGATATTAATAACTTGAATGATATTGAATGATATTAATGATATTAATAACTTGAATTATATTGAATGATATTTATGATATAACTTGAATGATATTGAATGATATTAATGATATTAATAACTTGAATGATATTGAATGATATTAATGATATTAATAACTTGAATGATATTGAATAATATTAATAACTTGAATGATATTGAATGATATTAATGATATTAATAACTTGAATGATATTGAATGATATTAATGATATTAATAACTTGAATTATATTGAATGATATTTATGATATTAATAACTTGAATGATATTGAATGATATTAATGATATTAATAACTTGAATGATATTGAATGATATTAATGATATTAATAACTTGAATGATATTGAATAATATTAATAACTTGAATGATATTGAATGATATTAATGATATTAATAACTTGAATGATATTGAATGATATTAATGATATTAATAACTTGAATGATATTGAATGATATTAATGATATTAATAACTTGAATGATATTGAATGATATTAATGATATTAATAACTTGAATGATATTGAATGATATTAATAATATTAATAATTGGAATGATATTGAATGATATTAATGATATTAATAACTTGAAACTCAAATCTATCTACACGAAAGATCATTGATAGATTTTGCACGCGTTTTCTATCATTGAAGTATTTACGATCAGCAACAAGCATACCGTCGCAACTTCACTTTAATAGTAAATGACCAATAGTATTTAATAGTAAATGACCAATTTACATCCTCAGCTTCGATGTCATTTTAGTAACCATTTATTGAGATATTTATATGATAACAACAAGTAAATATTTTATTGTAAAAATAAAATATTTCTTTTGATTAATTATATAATAATAAACATTGAATATTACAGATTATATATCGTTATAGTGAGCATTGTATAGAAAGATAAATAGCCCGAAAACTGAACCAATATCAGCTTCAAGATACCAACTTACAATTCTCAAATTTCAGTGGATATCTTAACCGGTGCAAGATAATCAACTTTGACTCGTGCTGCGTTGTTACAACTGTTAAAGACCTCACCTGGCCCGCTGTGTCAAACCGTAACCCGAACCACGCTAATAGGTGACGCTGCATTCGACCATATTGTTCTTGGATTCTCATCACCTATTCAAGAGCCAGTCTCAACACAGTAACGCTACCAGAGGTCGCTTCATTATTACGCTGTCTCGTCCGGCAGGCTGCCTGCGAAGGAAATTAGTATGCGGCGCAGAAAGAGGAATATTCGATAGAATTTAATTAATAATCAATTCATTCGTTTCTGAATAATTGGCAGGAATGAAAAGCGACAAAAACAAAAACGATGGTGACATAAACAATAATAATAATAATAATGATAATTATTATTATTAAGATTATTATTAAGATAATCATATTTTTATGATATAAAAAAGTATATAAATTTTATTAGTGCAGATAATAATGTGTGAAAATTGCAATTTTTAAAGACGAAATCGATAAATTCATATCGAAGGAGTAAATATATAAAAGTACTGTCAAAGTTATGGGTGTAATAACGGGACAGATTGGGTTCTATAGCCTTGGTCAGCAACCAGTCTACCGCAGAAAGCAATGGCAACCTACTGCGGGATAATCTTCTGCCCAGTCAGTTATGTCTCTTTCGAGACATGATCGCCCAAGCGTGTATCACGTATAGCACTTAACTGACTGACTGTCAAAGTTAATCCCTAAAATTGAGATTTTATTTTTGCTGGAACGAAGTTATTTATATATCTGTTCAACGCTAGTCCTAAATAAATCACTATTATAAAATCATCACATGGCAAATGTATAAATGTCGTGACAAACGTGGATGTTCCTCACTTCGGATAAATATTTACAGCTAAATTAAAAAATTTAAATAAAATTGTACTACAAAGCATAACTAAAATTTATCTCTTAGCCCGCAATATAAAATAACATCGTTACCTTTCTATTATGAGTTACTGAACGTAAGAAAACTAAATTTATTCCAATACCTCATTTTTTTTCTTTTCGCGAGGATGAACTGAAAATTTATACGCTGATTATGAAGGATTAGCACAGGCTGACCTCATCATGAGAAAATCTGAAATTGTCTGAAGCAGAATTTTTGTTTCCTTGAACTTTTCATAACCAAAAATAAGTATAGGGGTCATCACTTTGAGCTAGATACAAAGAGACAATCCATGCAGTGGAAACGCTCCTCTTCACCTGCACAAAAGAAGACTAAGGTTGTTTCATCTACAGGGAAAGTGATAGCCTAAGTTTTGGAAATACAAAAGGCATCAATGGATAGTACTATACAAACTTTCTGAGGCAGTTACGAAAAGCTATCAAGACCAATCACTCAGGAAAACTGACGAAAGGTGTCTTGTTTCATCAAGACAATACTCCTGCTGACAAGTCCTAGGTTTCAATGGCTGTTGTGCGTGACTAGGGCTTTGAAATTGTAGATACTTCTTCTTCTTCTTCTTCTTCTTCTTCTTCTTCTTCTTCTTCTTCTTATGCCGGGTCCATTCAGGACGTAAGCAATCAGGGACTTCCACTTGGCTCTGTCTCTTGTAGCTCTCAATATTTTTCTCTTGGCATCTCTTCTAAGCCCCGCTTGGCCATCCATTTGCTCAGACTCAACAAGTACGTCTCGCGCTACTTTCTCCTGTCTCTCCTTTACATTATCCGACCTGTGAGTATTAAATTTTCCAGGCCCTCCTTCCTCATTAGGTGTCCAAGGAACCTCATTTGTCTCTTCCTGATATTTAGTATGAGTTTTTCTTCTCGTTTGCATCCTTTCCAACACCTCATCGTTGCACACGTGCTCCGTCCATGGTATCCTCAGCATCTTTCTGTAAAATCACATTTCTGCTGCCTCAAGCCTCTATTTCATCCTTGATGAGATCATCCAACATTCACTTCTACACAGAAGGACAGATATCACATAGCAATCTAGCACTCTTTTCTTTGTTTCTAATGAAATTTTTCCTAGCTTTCAGGACTCTGGTTAGCTTCTGAAATGTATCTTTGACCATGTCAATGCGTCTTTGGATCTCCATGTTGCACTTTCCATTATCTGTCAAAACACTTCCCAGGTATTTGAATTTTTTTACTTGTTTTATTTTAGTTTCTCCGACTGTAGTTATCATATTGGGCTTCTCCTTTTGCTGATAATCATACATTGTTTTCTTTAAGTTTATATTTGTTGATTGCCCTACCCAATCTCCTGATTTGACTTTCATGTGTTCCTCAACATGAAAAACACTTGACTGGAAATCAATATTGCAGTGATGATGGCGTCATGTCAGCTATTGTCGATTTTTTCGCGCAGCAGGATTAACAGTTTTCTTTAACAATGCAGTTATTAATAAAAAAGAGTTGAAATTTATTCATGCAAGATTTCACACCTATGGCGTCATTCTTTCATAGTCAGCCGACCCTCGTAATCCTGAAGCGGTATGCTTATTTACTGACGAGGTATTTGTGCCATCAAAAATGTTTTCGAAGGATACGAAACGAAAGAAATTACACAACATGTTGAATTTTTATGAAATACTTATTCCATAAAATAAGAATATAACTGCCTAGCTGTGGAAAAAAAGGGATATTTCTTTCGTTAACAAAAGGGTCCGTTTCCAAGTTTATATTTCTGAAAAAAGCAAAATGTATTAATTATTAACCGGATGGATAGAAGCGCCTTCACTTACGAAATGTGATCCTTTACATAGGCAAAGGGATAATTAAAAAAAGAGTTAAAGTCCCAATTCTTCTGTATCGTAGCTTAAGCTTACTAAACTAGACATTGAGGTCAAGGTCACAGTTAAATTAGACGTCATGGGAAAAATTACAGGAAAACAGAAATGAATTTCATATTATTCACAAAAATCTGAACATGCCGGTATCTTTGATATCTAAACTTATTTATAAATGGAACTTTGCGTGTATGTGTGTCTGTGTGTGTGTGCGTCCGTTATCTATAGACTTCGAAACAGCTGAACCGATTTTCTTGAAAATTTACACAGTTGTACTATAAGCGTCTGCGAGTGTTCTTAGCTAGGTTTTGTGTCGAGGTACCCCCGATAAATATCGAAAATCGATAATCGAAAAAATCGGGTTATAGAAGGAGTAGTCCGATTATAATCAAATTTAATACACTCATAGACAAATACATAAGAAACAATATTCAGAAGTTTCAAGGTTGCAGTTCTTACAATAGTGCAGAAAATCGATAATATATATATAAAAGCTTTCATCACAACGCCGGACTATATTGCTATGTTATTATAAAATTGTGACTAACACTCATATTTACACTATTTACATTGTTCGGCCTGGTGTCCATATCTTTGGTGTTATATTCACGTTTTAGCCGTTGTACACTCCAGCCTTCATCAAGTGATTACAATTTCGAATTGAACCCTTTATTTCATCCACTGTGGTAGATTGTTCTTGTTCCACATACCATGCCTCTTATGGATAACTCAACACTCCGAGTTTTTGTTCACTCCTGCTGTGGCCAAGTATTGACCTCACAGTCAAGTCATTAGATTACTTCCACCAACGCTTTATCCACTAATCCATGCGACAACAAAAATAAGGACAACAGTTTTAAATAGCGTAAATAGTTATGATACCTCATCTCAGAAATATAAACAAACACTCTCATATTTTTAAAAATTACTTTACTATCAGAAAATTAAAAGTCTTGGAAATGAATGGCATTCAATATTAATTTTAATAGAAATTGACAGAAGATAATCCTTTTTGATCAATTGTATTTTCTCAAATTGGCTGAAACAAAACTCAATGCTGAGAGACGTTGTTTATCAGCAATCAAGAACTCACTGAAATACTTTCTTATAATTTCGTTACTCTGAAAATATATTAACAAAATATATTACTCTTATCATATCCATTTCTTATTGTCTGGCTTCTCGTTTCGTCATTATTATTGAATATGGTATCATCTTACCAGAGAGTAATTTTAAGTTTCTTATCATCAAGTCTCCTCTGGGATCTATGAGTAAAACAGGCGCATTTGGGACGTTTCTCGTAGGGGAGGAGTGTTTTGCGGATGATATGTGCAGTTTCGCACAAAGTAATTTTTGTAGCTTTGAGATGGTGATGTGTCCAGGAATTTTATCAAATTATTTTCGGTAACCTTCTTTTCATATCCAACGTCCTTATCACAACAGGAATAACTGCAGTTTTAGATATTTGCAGTGCTTATAATTTGACAGTTTTTGAAATTCTTTTTCGAAACATTGGAATTCTATTGGCAAATTATCATTTAGTTGCCAGATTCCGTTTTGAAATCTTTTATGACTATATTGGACCACTGAGATGGGAAGGCTATTTATTGGCATAATTCTGTTCTGAGAATTCAATTCAGTTTTTAATATCAGTCGTAGCCTTCTATAGTACTCTTTAAGCACTATTTCTTTCATTTTTTATGGTGAATTTTTCACTATCATTTACACCTAGGTATTTATAAGTTTCTTCTGGCTCTAAATCTTTTATTGTTACAGCAGGGTCTAAGCTAATTGAGGATGTTTGTTGTAGTGATCCTAGTAAAACTGTAACTTTAGCACAGTTATTCAAATTGAATCTCATTCCAATGTCTTCGCTGAAGCATTTTACAGTTTGCAGAATACCTTCCAGCTCATTATCATTGTTAGCATACAACTTTAAGTCATCCATGTAAAATAGATGGCTTATTTTCTTTTGGGCTATTTTATAACCACATTCTGTCTTGTTAAGTTGACTGGTTAATGCTATTAATGATATGCAAAATAGTAATGGATACAAAGAGTCACCTTGAAATATACATCTTTTGATGTTTATTTCACCAGACGTATAGGTTCCATTTATATGATTGAGGTAAAAGGTTGTTTTCCATGTCGACATACATTTCTTGATGAAATTGATGATGACAGGTAATACCTTGTACATATTTCAAGACTCTTTAAGATCAAGGTATGCGGTACACTATCGAATGCCTTACGATAATCTATCTTTATGATAATCAGTAATAAGATTTTTCTTTGCATTGAAGCAGTTTTCCAAGATCATCCTGTTAATAAGCAATTGGTCTTTACATCCGTAACAGTTACGTTTGCACACTTCTTGTTCAAGCGGTAGTATGTCATTTCTTTCCAAGAAGAAATACGTGTGTTTTGTTAAAATAGATGTTAATAGTTTGCATGTTGTCGGAAGGCATGTAATTGGTCTGTAGTTTTTCGGGTTATTTGTGTCACTATTCTTGAGTAGAAGAAATGCAATTCCTTTGGTCATCCATGTAGGAATTTTAGTGGGATCGTTAACCATTTCTTGAAGTTCTTTGCCTAGTTTTTATGTGCTGTATTTAAATAATATAGCCAAAGTTAGGAATTTTATCTATTCCTGGATATTTCTAATTGTGTGCTTTTTTCAGTGCACATTTAACATTGTCTTCAGTGATTCCATCCCATATCTATTCTGGTTTATTTTTTATTCGTTCTATCTCTTGTACAATCCAATCTACTTCTTTGCTATGTTCTTTAGGGCAAGCCCATATTTTTTCCCAGAACTGTATAACTTCTTCCATGTTTGTGGGGACTGTCACTTCAATTCTTTTTTTACCTATTTCCCTGTAAAATTTCTTTGCATCGGTTTGAAAAATCTTGTTTTGTCTGTAGAATCTTGATCTTTTCTCATAGCGTCTTATTATTTGAGCCTTCAGTTTTATTGTTTGCTTTATTTTTTCCTTAGTTGATAGGACTTCATTTTCATTTCTAGTATTGTATTTTTTTCGACTCTTCTGCCTTTTCTTGTTCTTACATTTATTCATTTTGTCAGTTCATCGAGTACTGATAATTCACTTCTAAGTTGTTCGACTTCTTTTTTTCTATTTTTCTTATCCAAGGTGGATCTTCATGTCTGCGAGATTGCCTTGTTTTTAATTTGATGTTCAATTCTTTTGTTGCTGCTATTGCTGGTGCATATATTGCTTCATTGAGATTTATATGAGTGTCTTCTTCATTCAAAATTAATTTGAGTGCTGCATTGTAGAGCTTAATAGTTTCTAGATTATGCTTTATTGGTTGTAATGTTGGGAGTTGTGTTTTGCATCTGACTTATCTGGTTGGTTCTTGATTTCTTCTTTAGCTTCTTGAATACTGTTCTTGTTTTCCGTAAAATAATTCTGTTCAATGCGTTTTGAACTTGTTTTATTGTCGTCTTGTAACTGACTCAGATTACACCTTTCCAGCACTTCTAAACTTACAGTATTATCTTCACAGTGATTTGTGTGTATAACGGTTTCTACATGATGACTTGTGGCTTGTGCGATGTTACTACTTTTTATTTCTGATTCCGATTCCCTTTCATGTTTTGTTGATTCGTCTATTCTGGTTGCAATTCTTTTTATCTCTTTAATTTCAGCCTCTGTCAATCGGTTATTTCGCATGATGTATCTTCGTACATTGGCTAATTTATTTTCGTCAATGTACTTTCTATTTCTTTTCTCGCCAAATGTCATATGTTTGGCGAGTGGTATTTTTATAGGTTTGAGTAACGCTTCATGAAATGCAGTCATAACGACTTTGTACTCCTCACGAGACCATTTTATTTTTTCTTTCTTTAAATATACGGTTATAGATCTAGATGGAGAATTTTCAGGGCCATCATTAGGATTATTCTGGTTGTGGAAACCTGAAGATTCATTATTTGTGTGGAAGTTTGTTCCTATGGCAGATTTTTCGACCTCAGGTAGGTTCCCTCCTGAAAGACGGGCTCCCTGTTTATCCACTGGAAGAGCCATACCGGACTTTTTTATTTCTATTTGCAATTCTCATATTTTTCCAACGAGTGACGCATGGGTCCAAAAGTCCACTCAAAGTTGCCCGGCACGTTGGTTAACGGTCTTTTACAAACAGGGTTCCAAAGCCTGTAGGGGATCGTTTGTGACCTCATAACGCAGTAGCCATTCACTCCTCGGCACGATTAACACCTTAAGTTGCGGGTCGTTGTTTGGAGTTTTCCTTCTTCTAAATGGGTTGCCAAGCGACAGTTGACAGAGATGCGATTGGAATTCAAAGAGAAAGACGCTGGTTAAAACAAAACTTGGACGTAACAGCCGCTCAACGAAACACAACATCACTACACTAGAGTATTGTAAATTGTTTCTACCATCACTAGTCCTTGTAACGAAAATATTGCTAAGAAAAAAAAACAAAATTAATGGAAAAGAAAAAGTTGACATACGTTTATTATTGCTGTGAAATTTAAAAATGATAATAATTTGTTTGTCCACTGTATATTCAGTTATTTTTTCATTAAAGTCGTTGAAAATAGCTTTATAAAAAAATAAATAAATAAAATGAATAAATAAATAAAAATAAATAAATAAATAAGTACGTATTCTTTCTAAGAAAGAATATCGCAGAAAATGTATAAAACTTTTTCATCGTATTTTTCGAGTTGTTTTTTTTTTTGTCTTGTTTTTAAGCAAATTATCATAGTTCTTTTGTTGAAATAAGTTATTCCGAAATATCGACAATTAAGAGAAATATGAATAATAGAAAACTAGTTGCGGGATCATTTAAAGAAGAAACAGATACATTAAATAATATACGAAGAAAATTCATGTTTATGTTAAAATAGTAAGACAAAATTCCATATTAAAAAAAAATTTCAAAAAGAAAGACGTTATTTAAAAAACTTGGACGTAACAGCCGCTCAACGAAACAAAACATCTCTACACTAGAGTATTTCGTTAAAAAAAAATTTCTACTATCACTAGTCCTTGTAACAAAAATAATTGTTAAGAAAAAAAATTAACGGAAAAGAAAAAGTTGACATACGTTTAAGTTTATTACTGCTGTGAAATTTAAAAATAATAATTTGTTTGCCCACTGTATATTCAGTTATTTTTTCATTAAAGTCGTCGAAAACAATGTTATTAAAAAAAACTATTATTATTATTATTATTATTATTATTTCCTTTTGATTTATGTTGTAAAAACTTTTGCTCTAAGTCCCAACCAGAGACCTAATGTCAAAAATGGCTTCATGACATTTTCCACTCATCATTTTTGTAAAAAAAAAATCATACACATTTTACATAGATAGAATGAAAGCAAGTTTCCTTTCCAGCACCTTTCTCAGTATCTACACAGATCCTAGCAACGCTATAGTTTGTCGTCTCAAACTATTATCAGATTTCTATCTCATCTAATCTTTAGTTCAGTGTTTTTGACGCGGTTCTAACTGCACATACTATTATTTTGACCGTCATCTCAGCTCTTAAGTAATGTTCTGTTAACTTATTTCCAATTTTCTACCCTCTCTTAAGTTTACAATTTAGTTTGCTAGCACAAAATATCCACTATTTAGTTGGTACTCTTTATTTTTTAAGCTCGATTATTAGGTTCGGTTGCTTGGAATGATCGGTCTGGATGTCAATGTCCCGAAGCATTTTGTGATTTTTATTTTCCAAGACAGTTTCTAGTTTGTACTAATAGCATTTATCTACGTGGTCAAACCCAGTACATTGAATTTTTGCACTAGCAGTATCTAGAGGATTTTGATGGACATCAAGCAACACTAGATTATTTCAATATTTCAACATTCCCCATAGTGATTCTGTTGTTTCAATATCGTTATCTTCTAACTGAATTCAATTCTTCTTCGAATATCCAAATTTTGCAAGGCTCTTCTATGATGTTCTAAGTTCTTCTATCATAATTCTCACCTTCATATTCCTTTTTCTTTCTCTCATAAGGCCCATTTGGCTCATAAGGTTCACTTCTCTCATGAATTTCAGTTCTCTCATAAGGTCCAGTTCTCTCATAAGGACAAGTTTTCACAAACGGTTGTGTTTTCTCATAAGATTTACATATTTTCGCGCCAATTCATTTTCATTCGATTTTACTTTTTGCTCTGGCTTACGGCCATATTACGTTGAATACACCGGTTCTCGCTCGATCACCGAAGTAAAGCAACGTTGAGCCTGGTCAGTACTTAGATGGGTGACCGCTTGGGAATACCAGGCGCTGTAAGCGTATAGTGACGAATGTGCGTTGTGGTGCAGTGGATATCGGCTCGGAAAGAGAAATCGGTGAGCCGAGTTCGAATTCTAGTTGAATACCCTACATTCACTTAAGCACTAGTACCCTTGGGAAATGTATTAATCCGTCCCTTCCCTCCAGTTGTAGGTTAAATAACATGGTAGGACTTGGGGGACTCTGCCTTTAAAAACAAATCCCAATGAATCTTGATACTCAAAAAGAAAAAAGTATTAATAGACACAAAACTTATATAAAAACAACAATAAATTGTTGAACGAAAAAGGTATTACCAGCAATAAAAAATTTAGTTGGCAATAAATGACCCGCCGAGGTTGATATGCCATAAAAACAAAACAACCAACCAACCTTTTGATCTGCTTGAAACAGTGAGATGCACTGGCAAAGATAAGTTTTAATTTCAAACTGTCAGAGAATTTTACTGTTGCTATTCTCTGATCACTTATGTCTGTTTACACCAGAGATAGGCAAATCTTTCGTGACAAGCCTCATCATTGTTGGCTGTATAAAATGAGCCATATGATCATTAAAACTCACAACCACAATCTGAATAGCAATAAACACATATTTTTGTTGTATACCAATGCGACATAGACTTTATAACCTACAAACCAATGTTGATGATCGGCTTGAAATATAATGACGGACAAACGTGTGTATAAAAAATATATTCACTTTATGCTCTAATCAGGTGACGTGTAGGTGGAGGTATGTTCAAAGGTGACAGCATACAAGCACCGAGGGGCCAAAGGGCGCACTTGTCCGCGATTTTCCTTGGTCTTTCTACGGTTAGTTCAAATCCCCTCTCTCGACCGACTGACTACTACTAAGTTTCTGCTTCTGTTTCTGTCTCTTATATCAATAATTACGTCATAGCCTGACACATTGTTTACATAATTTCAAATCCCACATTATCTGACCTTGGCTACGCTGGTTTCAAAACAATCGAATATTTTCCTGACACGGAGAATTTTGCTCGCATTCTTAATTTTGACAACAATCAAAAGTTTATCGAAACAATGTCTATTTTTCTTTTGCTAGCCAGTTTGCATATTTTTACACTTCTTCAGGAAATTAATCAACAGCTCATATATAATCTATAACATTATGTGTATATTTATTTACTTATGGCAATTTTTAAACAGAATGCAGAGATACTTCATATATTTGCTACTATTAATGAGATTTAATACTTCATATATTGAATACTTCAATATATTAATGAGATTTAATACTTCATATATACTATTAATGAGTTTAATACTTCATATATTTGCTACTATTAATTCGATTTGTCAATATGAGAAAAATATTTTACAGTCATAAAAATTATCAATAAACGCCACAAGAAGTTTATAGCAAAGCTCAGAAATTGCATCCTGTGTACACACAGGCACCTAGATCCCTATGTCGGTTTACACTGCGCCGATGATTGAGTGAAATAGGCAAAGTGTGGAATGTAGTAATCCATGTGCCCTTGTGTTAATACATAATGTGAAATATTTATTTTGTAAAAAGCGAGTTTCCTAAAAACTGGAGTTGACTGTTAACTGCGGTAGATAGCCATTATTTTCTGCGGTAGACGAGTTGCCAACCAAGTTTATAGAACCCAATCTGTCCTGCTACTGAATCCATAGCTGAATGGAGAAGAAATGGATTAATACCTTTCCCAAGGGTATTTGTGAGTAAACGAATTCGAACTCGTTCTGCTGAATTCTTATTGGGTGGATTGCCTCCTCCAGACCGATAACATCAAGCAGTCACCTTCCTGAAATGGTAGGATTCGAACCCGGGCTTCATGGTCAGAAAGCGAACGTTCTAACCACAACACAATCCGGCCACAACACAACACAACGATTTTTACTATACATAAAGAAGACATTTCTCAAACCTATACATAGTCTTTACTATCATAAAGTACCTATATTTTTCTAAATATTTCCTGCTAAAATGAGTGTTTGTTTTTCATACGTCCTTTTATAAAGCATTAAATACAGCAATCACTAATTCTACGAGATGAGATTAAGTTCAGGAAGCGGCCACTTATTGATTGAGTTGATGAGAGAGATAATAGACAAGGTATAAGTGCTTATGTAGACGAGTCGCCATTAAGGTGATTAATTGAAACGATGTAAACATATCTGTTAAAATTCACTCAGCCTCTTCACGTCCAAGATGTATCACGGAGCAATGACTCTCAACAACAGTAATGTAAACATCACGTGAACCCGATCTTTCTGTACTCTGGCTCAACAAGACCTTCTCTCTTTACCTTTGTTCATGAAGACGGACCAGATCCGCTTTTCACCCTCGCCCTCTCCTTCTCTCCCTTCTGACCATTGCATTTCATCTGATCGTTTGGACATCGAACGCTAATTGATTTACGATTCAATCATAATCAACCCTTCCGCTCAAGTAACCACAGTATGGTGACATATGGCCACTCCTAGCCTCTGCTTATCAAGTGACGCTTTGAAGCGTATAATTTGAATTTGACTTCTTCTAAAGCTGCCAGACTTTTATACAGCTTCGGAGCTGTTCCTCTGTTGCTTTATCCCAGGGTGAGATGGATAAATTGTCGTCTAAATGACAATAAATGAAAATAACACTGACATCTCATTTTAACAGATATATTTAGCAAAATCACACAAAAATATATTGAAATACTAAGGAGTACATTTATTCAATAAAATCATCATTAGCTTAGACCACGGCCTCCAGACGACTCAGGAATCTCTTACAACTCTTCTAGATGGGCCTCTTGTTTAAGTTGGCGAGTGCTGCCATAATCCTTGCCTTCAGATTATCTTTCGTGTTACAAGGAGTTATGTTGTCTTTCTCTCAGATTGCGTACACCAGCCTGTGTATTCTAAGGTCTTACTAAAGAACTTGTATCCCCCGGTAGGATTCGAACCTGTAGAGAACGTGTAAGAGAAAATATCGTCGGATCCGATGTGCTTGAGCGTCTTCAGCCACAGAATGCTTTACAGTCAAGCAAGGTTCAATATACCCTTTTAACAAAGGCACTGCTTTTGTTCAGAGTCACTCAAAGCTAATATCTGTTAACTTTATTTTCGTATCCAAAAATTAAACAAAGGAAATTCTAAGGAATTTATAGACTTTATTAAACTCCAACATAACTTACATGGTGCGATGGATGAATTGTCGTCTAAATTACGCAAAAATGAAAATAACACTGCCATATCATTTTAACAGATATATTTACCAAAATTACACAAAAATATCTTGGAATACTAAGGATTAAATTTGTTCAATAAAATTGCCATTGGCTTCAATCTCCAGACGACTTCAGAATCACCTGAATCTCTTCTGTTTAAGTTGGTGAATGCTACAATAATCCTTGCTTTCAGTTCATCAAGGTTACAAGAAGTTTTGTTGATGTCTTGCTCAACTGCATCTCATACATAATAATCAAGAAGAGGAGTTAGGTGCCCAGATGTAGGAAGTGATGTGGTTGCAGAAATTGTCTGACATCCATGACTGGGTTCTCTTGCATTGTGCAGAGTCGAGTTCCCAGACTTATAGTCTTTCAATCTGTTGACCTAAAGCAATACTACCTCATCTAAACGCTTTCGTGTTCAGTCTGAGGCTCTGTGGGAATATGAATGGAAGTATAACGTCGCCACAATGTTTACCAACAGATTCAAGTATGCAGAAATATGTATAAACACAACCAATGATTACCTACAGATTCAAGTACATCTAAAAACACGAATAATGTTTACAAACAGATTCAAGTATGCAAAAATATGTATAAACACGAAATATGTTTACCTACAGATTCAAGTATATCTATAAACACGAACAATGTTTACCAACAGATTCAAGTATGCATAAATATCTATAAATATCAACAATGTTTACCTACAGTTTTAAGTATAAATACGAACAATGTTTATCTATAGAAACGTGTTTACCTTTCTATTAAATACCTGACTCCTCATACAATTTTCTACCTCCATAAGCGCCAGAGGAGCCTTAAAATGGAATACTGTTGTCAGATTTGGACTGGAGCTTCTCAGTCTTCACTTTCCAGTCCTGTGTGAGACTAGTTATTTTCCACCCTCTAATCTCTCTCTCTCTCTCTCTCTCACACACACACACACACACGTACACACACATACACACATACACACACACACGTACACACACATACACGTACACACACACACGTACACACACATACACACATACACACACACACACAGAGGCGTGATGTGGCAAGCCTCTCGCAGCTACTTCCAGGGAAAGCTTCCGGATGAAGTACATTCTTTGATTCCGCCAGGTCTAACTTTCACAGCAAGGGCCTGCCATGCCACTTACATTGTAGCAAACTACCCTCATTCCCTCTGTAAATAAATTCCTCTCGGACAGCTTCTTTCCGCGAGCCGCTACTCTGTGGAACAGACTCCCAAGTGGATGTTTCCCCGGTCACTACAATCTTAACCTGTCCAAGTCTAGAGTTAACCGTTATTTTACCCCTATATCCATATCATCTACACCTTAACGTAACTATCTACCTCGAGTGGCCTCCGGGCCTTATACAGCTTCTTCCCGCTAACCACTACTCTGTGGAACAGACTCCCGAGAGGATGTTTCCGGGATCACTGCAATCTTAAACTGTACAAGTCTAGAGTTAACCGTTATCTTAACCTCCTATTTATATAAACTACTCTTTAACGCAACCCTCTACCTTGAATGACCCCTAGACTCTGTACAGGGCGAACCTTACTATATCTTTTTTTTTTTTTTTGTAATAAGCACGACCAATGTTTACTTATAGACTCACGTATAAAACCAGTCAGTATTTACCTATAAACACAATTATAAACACGAGAAATGTTTATCTGTAACTAAAATATAAGCTCGTCTAATGCTTACCTGTAGCCTCCAGTGTAATTTTCTAATTTTATCCATAGACTCAAATATAAACACGATCAATTTTTACCTGTAACTTCTAGTGTAAGTTTGTCTAATCTTTATCTATTGACTCCAAGTATAAAGCCGATCAATGTTTACCTGTAGCTTCCAGTGTAAGCTCGTTCAATGTATATCTATAAACTTAAACATAATTTTAAAAATCAGATTTCAAGTTTAAATAACCCATATAGCTTAAGAAATTAAAGTTATGTATTTCATTCAGTATTAATCAAGATCTTAACGAGGTAGATATTTGGCTGAGGTATTGATAAAGATTGTCATTCAGAAGAACATATTCTTTCAGTACAGAATAAAAATTAGTTCCAAAGTGGAATTTCGTAATCGATAACAGCACTGACGATAAATATCATCTTGCCAAATAAATTCAATTTTTGTTACATATGAAACGTTCTTTTATTCTTGCTTAGAAAATTCGGAATCATAAAATATATGCCCTTGATGCATATAAATTTACATAGATAAAGTAAATAACCTAAAATGCCAACAAACCTATCAAGGTTTCACCTAACCGGATATTCATGGAAGCCAACCTTCCCTTAAAATCCGGTTAGGTGAAACCTTGGTAGGTTTGTTGGCTCTTTAGGTTATTTACTTTATCTGCTCTGCTGACGTATTGAGCGCTTTTTTGTTATAGATTACTCGTCTCGGGTTTTTTATTTGGGCTACGTACTTCGACTGATGTTTACGTGCTTAGCTTTTTTCTTTTTTTACTACCATTTTTTTTCTTCCGTGTATATACTCGAAGGGTTTTTCGAAACGAGTATAGTGATAAGTTTACAATTAGATAGATAGATAGATAGATAGATAGATAGATAGATAGATAGATAGATAGATACATAATAGATAGATAGATAGATAGATAGATAGATAGATAGATAGATATTAACATAATAAAATAGATAGATAGATAGATAGATAGATAGATAGATAGATAATAATAAAATAGATAGATAGATAAGATAAAAGATAGATAGATAGATAGATAGATAGATAGATAGATATTAACATAATAAAATAGATAGATAGATAGATAGATATTAACATAATAAAATAGATAGATAGATAGATAGATAGATAGATAGATAGATAGATAATAAAATAAGATAGATAGATAGATAGATAGATAGATAGATAGATAGATAGATAGATAGAAAAAAGAAAGAAAGAAAGAAAAAATGTGAGAAATAAATGTAAATTACGATAATTTTACGTATTTCTTTTCAGGCCAGCAAAAACTTCTGCCTGAGAGATAACGCATCATCTGGTGTGATCAACTGTTTGAACAAGACTGGTACGCTCAAAGCATCTGTCACTATGACTTCTGACTTGGATATATATGGTTGTTCAAAATCTTTCAGTAATGTTATATTTATATAACATCGTGGAAAGATCTTGAAAATTGACTATAATATATAATTTAACTGTCTACTTAGTGTTGAACAAATACAGTGCATCTCCTAAGATGACAGTTGAGAAAGAGAGCAGTAAAAATAGAATCATTTCTATTGTCAAAAATATACGCGTACGGAAGAAAAGAGGTAGAAAATGAAGGCGAGCGAGAAAGAATAAAGAGGAGTGAAAAGAGTTTAAAAAAAAGATGAGAAAAAAACTAAAGAGAAAAGTGGGTGAAAAAAAAAACAAGAATGGACAAGGAGGGTTAGATTCGTTTAGTGATAAAGTATGGGAGCTGCAAATTTGACGGATACATAAATCGATTAAGGTAATTACATAGGCATCCGTATTATTTTCAAATGAATGCAATTTAGGTGTCAGAACCGTGAGAACAATCTGTTTACAGTTTATTCAAATGGATATGATTTTGGAAACAGCGTTACAGCTTGTTTCCAACGTGCTTTTTAGCCTTGTTTCTTTAAAGTATACATGATTATTAACATAAAAAACGATAGCTAGTGAAACGTTCTCAGATCCGAACAAGAAATAATTTAAAAACCCAAACTCAATTGTTTAAATATTATTTAAGAGTTTCAAATGCTTTTCCAGCTGAATATTTTTAATATATATATATATATATATATATATATATATATATATATATATATATGGGTAAAATACCAAAAACCAGATTCTATTAATATTAATTTTATTAATATTAAAAATGATCCAGGTAAAGGGCTCAATGTAAATAGTATCATCTATTTACAGACCCATATATATATATGTGTGTGTGTGTGTGTGTGTGTGTGTGTGTGTGTGTGTGTGTGTGTGTGTGTGTGTGTCGTGTGTGTGTCGTGGTGCAATGAATATCGGCTTAGAATATGAAATCAGAGAGCTGAGTTCGAATTACAGTTGAGCTCATTGCAGTCATTTGTGCACACATACCCTTAGAAAAGGTATTAATCTATCTCTTCATCCTCCAGTTATGGGTTGAATAGCCGGACAGATTGTGTTCTATAGCCTTGGTTGACAACCAGTCTACTACAAAAAGAAATGGTATCCTACTACGAGAAAATCTTCCATGAATTGAAAGCGGCATGATTAACCAAAAGTGTATTACGTATAGCACTTAACAGACATAGATAGATAGATAGATAGATAGATAGATAGATAGATAGATAGATAGATACAGGAAAAACAACTTATATATATATATATATATGTGTGTGTGTGTGTGTGTGTGTGTGTGTGTGTGTGTGTGTGTGTATCGAAAATACATTAGGAGCCGGTTCCTTACACCAAAACAAAAACAAAATCCATATAAAGATATTTCTGCAAATCCTTCGTTTTTTTTTTCTTGATTAATTTTAAAGGAAGTTTACATTAGATAGAGCTGTGTTGCCATGTAGACTAGGTTACATTTGTCATTCATGTAGATTTGTGCCTAGTCTTTCTTCAACGTTTAACATGTGTACTAGTGCGTTAACTGAAGAGTATTCCGTTTAATAATAGCACGATATTCCTACTGTGAGCAAGCAGATATGATTTTTACATACAGCCACGGAAATGGTAATGGATAGGAGACCACACCTGTAACAGATTGCGTTTCGAGACCGAAGGCAGCTGAATCATACAACCTTTGCGGCAGGATTCGTGGCACCACAAACTATGGGTCGATGATTACCGAGATACACTTGTACACCGGATCACGAAGAACACATTCTACATAGCTTTTCGATCATGTGTGTATATGTACAGTTTACCTTGTTTTGGTGTCAGGAACCCGGCCCCAAACTTTGTAAAAGACTACCCAGGTATCAGCATACGTCAAGTGGTCCTATCATGTCATAGATCTTATAGTACTGAATGGAGGTTACTTCAATAGCAGCTCCTGTATTCGTAACATTTGCAACGTCTGCAGGGTTTTTCGTCCTGATCACTTACTACGGTATGACTTTTGCCGATGGTTTATTGAATAAACTGCCGATATGTTATATAAATTGATTGGGCGATCATGTCTCTTTCAATCCATGACTAACTAGGCAGATTTTTCTCACAATAAGTTACTAATCTTTTCTATCGTAGACTGACTGCCAACCAAGGCCACAGAACCTAAACTTTCCTACTATTAAACTCATAGGTGGAGGGAGAAGAGATGGATTAATACCTTTCCCGAGGGTGTTTGCGTGTTAGTGAATGCAACATAACAATCATTTTTAGCTTTTGAGAATGCGTTGAAAAAAATATGTCTGTTCCTAGTGCAAATCTCAAGAGACTAACTATCTTTCACGCTCTAACTGGATGGAAGTAGTATCCTAATAGAGAATCCTAATCCGAGAATAGAAGTAATTGGCTTAGAAATCGTTTACACAGCCAAAACTTGGAGAGAATTTACAAAAAGATATTATAGCCTGGTAAGTGACAACAACTGATTACAAATAACGGTGAATATATAATTGAATAAAATGTAACTATATATATATATTTAACGAGAAAATCAATAGACAAAGACAGAAATCATTTATGACTCATACTAATAAAAGAAACATCGCCCACTATTTAACTCACCAACAAAGTTCAATCATTTTTTTTTTCATTTTTTTTACAGCGTCTATCATAAACACATTCTTTAAACGTATACTTTTTTCTGGATAAAAATCCTTAAACATTGTCTACACAAAAGTTTTCCGATGGAATAAAAATGTCTGTCTCATCTTACTCGATTCGCTTTTTTGTCGATTTTTTCAACCCAGTTCAGTAGTTGTAATTTTCGTTCTTCAGTACACGACACCTTCTCAGTTTCTAACGACCAGTCAAAACACTACAGTTGTATGCTGCAATAATAACACAGGAGGTCCTGGGTATGACGATAAACTGCATCCGGCAGCAAGGTCTCTGATTGGGAGGTTGTGAGGAGCATGGAACCACCTCTTAATTGCAGTTGTTCCCAGGTCCACCCTGATCCGGAGTGGTAGCACCTTTTATGGTTCCAGCTATGGGCAAGTAGTTAACCCTCAAACCGGAAACAAAACATTACGAAAGTATAAAAATACATTTTTAGAGAAATATATACATAAAAATACACTTTTATAAAAAAATATACATTCTTGAAGGAAAAATATTACCAACAATATATTTTTGAAGAAAAATTATTAGCATAACACATTTTTGAAGGAAAAATAAAATTCTCAGCAAAACATATTTGAATAAAAAACTAGAAGACATTTTCAGTTTTCTAAGATAAAAAGAATAAGAACAAAAAATTTCATTAAAATCTGACAAAATCAACATACTCATTATAACCAAACATTAAAAAAGATACTTTAAAACCCCACCTTTTTAACATTAAGTAACCCACAGAGATTGATATACCGTTAAACAAAACTCAAACTCAAACTCAATGATACAGAAAACATTTTGGAACTTGGTCGGTGTCTCTTCTACTCCCAGCCGCCATTGTCACCTGACCTTGCAGCATTATCGTCTGCATTCGATGCAAAATGTTTTGAAGAGAGAAACTTTTTCAAAGAAAAAGCAAATTCAAGAGTTCGCTGAAATCGTTTACACATCCAAAACTTGAAGAGAATTTACAAAAAGATATTATAGCCTGGTAAGTGACAACAACTGATTACAAATAACGGTGAATATATAATTGAATAAAATGTAACTATATATTTTTTTAACAAGAAAATCAATAGACAAAGACGGAAATCATTTATGACTCATAATAATAAAAGAAAACCAACACTTGCTGGTTTCGCTAGATGATTAAAGCAAGTAACAGGATACAGAGTTATACGCGGTTCAAAATTGATTCATTAGTGTATAAAATTAGGTAAATAGACATTTCGTTTTAGATTAGCACAATTACTTATAAAACATACGATAACCACGCAGTATGAATAAGCCTAAGTAAGCTGGGCCTCTCGTGCGACAATCTTCATTTTACTTTTAAGTAGGAGGGCGGAAAAAAGAACAGATGAAAAAGATTTGTAAGATAAAAACAAAGATCAAATCACTTGTCACTTGCAGAGCAAAATTTTCAAACACTGAAGTCGATTGGTTTTCTTTTAATGTCAACCGCTTTTCATAAAGTCTTGGTCAATGCCCAGCAAAATCATACATTCCTGCCAACACACTAACAACTTTATCTGTCGTACCTGGCGTCTGCCCGATATATATATATATATATATATATATATATATATATATATATATATATATGGGGGGTAGTGTGTGTGTGTATATATTTCGTATTATTAATCAATATGCTAGTCTGTATGCCTGATAATATGTATGTATCTATGTATGTATCAATTTTGCGTCATCTTTTCTTTTGTGACACAGTCTAAATAGAAATGTGTTGGATTTTCCTTCCGGTATACGAGGTATATCCGGAAATGAGCGGGCTATTTATTAACGGAAAATAGCTTATGTAGAATAATGTCGCCTTAGTTCCATTCAAAGTACTCCTACCAGCACCTCAGACACCTATCACGATTTTGAAAACTCTGTGCAGCCCTTTGACCCCTCTAATCATCGCCCTATTAGCCTCTTACGGATTTTTTACAAAGTGTTCGAGGGTATTATTAATACTAAAATAGTTCATCTCACATCCCACAACCTACTCTCTGTAGGTTATGGGATAGCTTCCGCTTCCTACATTGAATAATGTTGACATATCCGGTGCTCCTGCTATTCATCTTGAGGTTCTCGACAAAATCCAACAAGAGTTGATTCTGATTTTGGCAGCTCGCCTTCAGTCACTTTCTTACCGACGGAATGTGTCTTCCCTCTGTCTTTTCTACAAATATTTTCACGGCTTCTGCTCCGACAAGATTCTCTCTAAGGTGCCTCGACCACATGAACTTACTCGTGCTACAAGACTGGCATAAAGGTCCCGCCCTTTTACCGTCAAAATAATCAAACGTAACCGCCATTTCTACTCCAACAGTTTTTTCTCGCATTTCCCGCCTGTAAAACTTCCGTTTACTAGCTTCCCTAATAGCTATAATCTCAAAATGTTCAAATGGAACGTCAATTGCCATCTTCTACCTCCCTAAATTCCATCCACCTCCACAATTCTATCAACCTCCCATCCTTTCTTCGGCACCATTTGTACAGTTTTTTTCTCTCTCTGTAACTCCCTCTGCGCCAGTAGCAGTCTTATATATATATATATATATATATATATATATATATATATGAAATGATTTGTTTTAACATTATTTTTTATCGATACTCATATTTAAGTAGATATTCTGTTTTTAATTAATCAGTATTATATATTTATATCTACCAGCCTGATTATTTTACGATAAATTATTATTACGAAAATGTGTGTCATTCGGCAGGATTCGAACCTGCGACCCCTATCCACATAGAGGAAAGTACCATATGAAAAATATGCACCCCCGGCAAGTTTCGAAACAGCTTCTACTTTTTCAGAAGAAACTGTCGAAAATTCGAATTTCGTTAACCGTATGGCGTCGCCGATTCTACTGAAATGGGAACACAGCTTAATAAGATCTTTCAAATATTCTAGCCTTTAGATGAAAATATACTGTTTAAAATATACGGAACATGTACTCAAATATGTGTATCCGCTAAAAATAACGTTAAAATGATAAAAATATATCGAATAAGAAAATGAAATATTCAAACAAAACCAAGTAAAATAAAATAATCTAAAAAAATAAATAAGTAAATAAAGTAAATAACGAATTAACAAACCAAGACTGCCAAAAAAAACCCTTATGTTAATACAATAAAATACCCACAATGACTATATATTTTTAAAAGTCCAGCAAAAAAAAAAACCAACTCATATAGCCTGAAGATTGCGTTTAGCATGAAACAAACTGTCGCATATAGGTGGGAACTTCAAAGTCCACTTCTGTGTATATATATATATATATATATATATATATATATATATATATATGTGTGTGTGTGTGTGTGTGTGTGTGTGTGTGTGTGTGTTCAGAGGAAAACTCAGTACATAATTAAATGGTTATATATCATGATTTTTTTCAGCAATGTAAAAAAAATAAAATTGCCTTGTTCAGAGTGTTGATGAATAAATAAATGTTAATTTCACTAAAAATATTTTTAAAAAAAAACGATTTATAATAGAAGGATTTTTAAACCGGCAGTCAACTGCGAAGAGATACATCACATCACACATATAACACAATACAGAATAAGAAATTAAATCACACATGCATAAAACAATAATACTCACGCAAAAGGGAGGAAGGGATATACATGCCCAAAATAACACCCAGACAGAATTAATCACATACACACATTATTTAGGAAGGGATATCTGCATACACAAAAAGGGGGGTAGAAGGAAAAGAGTAAAGAGAAATGGGACCACACAGTCACAAATTTTAGCTAAATCAAATTTTTTAGAAAATTTTTTTTTTAATTTTTCAAAAATTCTCATCACAAAATTTTTATTAAAAATTATTTTTCCCATTTGAACCATAGAAAAATAAAAGTAAAATTTAAATTCACTTAGACAATTCTACAGATAGTTCTTGACAAGGGAAGTAAACATTATATCGTCAGAATCAGATATAAAAAAAAAAAGATAGACATATATAATATAATATAAACACAGACATAATCTTCACAAATGATAAAGAGGAAAAAAAGAAAATAAATAAACTTAAAAGGAAAATTGTGCACAGATTTTACACTTACATTCACAAATATTAGCAGACAGAATAATTCTAAATATATTTTCTTTAAAAAATAGACATTTCTATGCATTTCTCCTTTATAAAAAGTCTTTTCCAAAAATATTTTTTAAAAAAACTTTATAAAAGAAAAGAGGTTTAGAAGAGAAATTATTATACAGAAAATTGAATGCAAGAATCCAGATGACGAAGGAGCCCATATTGTAAAAACCACAATATACAGTCACAAGTGTTTAACATTGCAAAAACAAAGTCAATCTTCAACCAATTTAAATATAGAAAAATAAAATAAAGTGAGGAATATATATATATATATATATATATATATATATATATATATATATATATAACAGAACAGAATCGTAATGAGTAAATAAATAGCAGTTGGAATTTATATAAAATTATATTAATCTTATAATTCTGATAATTTAAATCTATTCTTGTGATGACATTTAAAAAGCACTTCATTTCGTTGGTTCCAAAGCTGGTATTTATTACAAAATGAAATTATTTTTATTTTTTTGTCTAAGCAGAGGTTACATATATATCTAAAGCTAACAGGAGTTTGAGATTTAATAACTCTCTTTCATTCGATCTGTGCAGAGCGTCTTCTATCTTTTAATTCATAGAAAATTTTAGATAGAACTGTCTGGGATTTAAGGTGGGGGTCTAGAGAAGGAATATTTATAATTATAAAATCTGAGTTTCCGTGGTCCAGCAGAAATTCCAAAATATACTTTTCTTTTTTAACGTATTTCTTAGGGAAAATAGTATAATGCAAAAAGGAAATTGCAAAGAATAGTATATTGAAAATAGTATATAGTATATTATAAATTGCAAAAAATAGTATATTGAAAATCTTATATTGCTTTCTTTTTATTTAACTTCAGCTCTCTTCGGATTGTTCCTTGTTGGAAACTCTACTGATACGGATTTATAATAACAATGAAAAAATTTTCACCTGAATATTTTCCGCAAAAACATCTCATACCCGTCTCTGAACTCTTTTACCAGATCGCTCATCAAGAAAATTATTGATTTTTCAGCGAGACTACGCTGGAAGGCTCATTTCCACCTGAAGCCTTCCTTTATTCCTTGTAATTCTAAGAATAACTTTAATCTAAAATCTCAAAAGGCACCTCCAAGCTGTAAACTATTAGATCTTTTTGAAGCGAATTTGTTGAAAACTAATAAAAGAAAATTGATTTTAAAAGATCTTCTAATAAATTCTTACTTGAGGTGAATCGTGATATGGATAAAATTAAAAAGTCACACGATTTATGGATCAAGGCTGATAAGTCTAAGATATCTATAAAATTGATCCTTCCTGTTATCAGATACTCATAATTAAAAATCTTCCCAGCAATTATAAAATCGATAAAGACCAAGGAACTGTCTTTAAAATTAACCTAGATACCGGTGAGTTGGCTAATAAATTTAATGTTATTGATACAATGGCTAAAATCCATCTTTAATATAATATATACCCTTAAATGACAATAAACTCTCTTCGATGGTGTATTGCAAAAAATAAATTGCAAGAAATAGTATATTGAAAATTCTATATTGCTTTTTATGATTTAAATTGAGCTCTCTTCAAACTAGATCAAAACCCCTTAAAAACTGAATTAGGTCTTATTTCTAAAAAATACTATCAAAAATATAATTGACTCTATTCAAAGATCTTCCTTTAATAATCTGTGGAAAGATTCGTCTGATACTATTAAATGGTTTAATAACATTATAAATAAAGATAAGGCTACCTTGATTCAATTCGACATTATAGATTTCTGCCATTCTATTTCTAAGGATCTGTTGTTAAATAATCTGAAGTTTGCTGAACAATATGTAGATATTACTGAAGATGTTTATAAAATTATCTTAGTAATTGAAATATCGGCATTATCCAATAGTAACTTTACTTGGATAAAAGTAACTGTGACAATATTTGATGTCCCTGTGTGTGCGATTAATTCCGCCCAAAGTACAGATTTAGTGGGCATCTATATTTTGTACATTCTTAGTAGAATAGTTGAACCAGAACAAATTGGATTGTATAGGGGTGATCGGTTTTTTTGTCATACCTAGTAGTAATAGCCCTTTATTCTCTAAAATGCAAAAGAAAGTTATATAGGCTATCAAATTACTTGGTTTTAAAATAGATATTTCTTTACATCTTAAAATAGTTAATTTTCCGGATATTAACTTAAATCTATCTAATAATACTTTCAAGCCATATAATAAAGTAGAGGCTCTTCTATATATATTTATGTTAGTTCTAACCATCCCCGCCAAGTGATTAAACAAATTCCCATTACAGTTAACACTAAGATAAATAACTTATCCTCCAATAGCAAAATATTTAATCTAAACTTATTTATAAATGAAATTTGTGTGTGTGTGTGTGTGTGTGTGTGTGTGTGTGTGTGTGTGTTACATATAGACTCCGAAACGGCTGAACCGATTTTCTTGAAAATTTACACAGTTGTACTATAAGCGTCTGCGAGTGTTCTTAGCTAGGTTTTGTGTTGAGGTACTCCCAATAAATATTGAAAATCGATAATCGAAAAAATCGGGTTATAGAAAGAGTGGTCCGATTTTAATCAAATTTGATACACTCATAGACAAAGACATAAGAAACGATATTCCGAAGTTTCAAGGTTGCAGTTCTTACAATAGTGCAGAAAATCGATAATATATATATATATATAAAAGCAAGATGTTTGTGTGTGTGTCTGTTTATCTGCCTGTATGTCTGTATTTTTTTCAGCCCTTTTATTTAGTTTTTGGTTCGGGTTTGGCTCTAAGTAGGTATAATTGTAGTTCTTAGTCTCGGCCATGATAGCATTTACTCAGAGGACTTATTTAGCCTTCAAAATTCAGTTTACGACGAAAAAACTTATTTGATATCCATACCAGGAAATCAAAATTTGACTTACATCCATTCATTTTTCTTTCAGTC
Organism: Ascarosepion bandense; assembly: GCA_037127315.1. Lineage (NCBI taxonomy): Eukaryota > Metazoa > Mollusca > Cephalopoda > Sepiida > Sepiidae > Ascarosepion > Ascarosepion bandense. The sequence goes on along the minus strand of JBBBDQ010000143.1, from coordinate 2,213,137 downwards.
TACGGTTTCGCTTTAACTGGAAACAACTATTGCTTTTTAGTCTTTCGTGCCAACGTCCAAAAAATCTGAGCTCCAGGACCATGGATTAGTTTTAAAGCTTTCATTACACCCGAGCAACGCCGGGCTATACTGCTAGTGATAATAAAACCCTTTACAATAACGCCCTTGAAAAAGGGGTTTAAATAGGAATTATTTTATAAGAAACCAATGTAACTGGTACTAATAAGTCTAAAAATAGGAAAAGAAAAATGATATGGTTCAACCCAACATTTTTGCCACTTATTGGTCAATATTTTCTGAAATTGATCGATAAACATTTTAATGTCAACAACCCACAAAGTAAGATCTTTAATAGAACAAACATTAAAAATTAGTTATTCCTGTACTAGCAATATCCACAGCATTATTAAGTTTCATAATAATAAGATACTTGACAATTTTTATAACAATCAGCAAATAAATATAGATGCCAACTGTAATGGTAGAATTAAGTATAACTGTCCAGTTGGAGATATATGTATATATAAAAAAAATCATATACTAATCTACTAAAAAGTATATTTTGGAAGTTCTGCTAGACATTGGAAATACAGATTTTATAAACATAAATATTCTTTCTCTAAACCCTACATTAAGTTCCAGACAGCTCTATCTAAATATTTCTAGGAATTAAAAGATAAAGAACTCTCTCCACTGGTCGAATAGAAGACAGTTGGTAAATTCCAAACTTCTATTAAGTTTAAAAATAGATGTAACATATGCTTAAATAAAAAAATAAAAATAATTAAATTTTGTGGTAATCACTAGCTTTTGAACTAACGAATTAAAGTGATTTTTAAATGTCATCACAAAAATAAATTTAAACTATCGGAATTATAAGATTAATATGATTTTATTTTAATTCCAACTGCCATTTATTTCCTCATTACTATTCTATCTATACAGTTATATATGGTTCAAATTGAAAAAGTAATTTTTAATAAAAAATTTGTAATGAAAATTTTTGAAAAATCTTTTTGAATTTCTTGTTTTCTAAAATATTTTTGTGTTAGCTAAAATTTGTGACTGTATGACCCCATTTCTGTTTACTCTTTTCCTTCTATCCCCCTTTTGTGTGTATGTAGATATTTCTTCCTAAATAATGTGTGATTAATTGTGTCTGGGTGTTGTTTTGGGCATGTATATCCCTTCTTCTCTTTTGTGTGAGTATAATTGCTTTATGCATGTGTGATTTAATTCCTTATTCTGTATTGTGTTATATGTGTGATTTGATGTATCTCTTCTCAATTGATTTCCGGTTTAAAACTTTCACTGTTATAAACCGTTTTTTAATATTCTGAGTGAAATTGACATTTATTTATTTATCAACAGTCTGCCTGAGGAAACTGTATTTTTTTTTTTTACCTTGCTGAAATAAATTCAGGATTTATAACTGTCTATTTATGAGTTTAATTTTCCTCTCAATATATTTTCTCTGGATCTAATGAGCTCTCTATTTTTATCTAATTGATATTTTGTATTATTTAGATAAAATCTTTTGGATTGGATTATCCTCTCCCTCTTTTCGGGTTACTATTCTCTCATATATATAGTATCTCTCACATCTAGTGTATATATATATATATATATATATATACTATCAGTATAGCCAGGCGTAGCTCGGGTGTAATGAAAGCTTTCAAACTACTCCATGGTTCTGGAGCTCAGACTCTTTGGATGTTGGCACGAAAGACTAAAAAGCAATAGTTGTTTCCATTTAAAGCGAAACCGTAGACTGAAAGAAAAATGAATTGATGTAAGTCAAATTTTGATTTCCTGGTATCGATATCCAATAAGTTTCTTTCGTCGTAAACTGAATTTTGAAGGCTAAATAAGTCCTCTGAGTAAATGGTATCATGGCTGAGACTAAGAACTACAATTATACATACTTAGAGTCAAACCCGAAGCAAAAACTAAAATAAAAGGGCTGGAAAAAATACAGACATACAGACAGATAAACAGACACACACACAAACATCTTACCTTTTATATATATATATATATATATATATATATATATATATATATATATATTATCGATTTTCTGCACGTCAGCGACATTGTTTTGTTCCAAATGGCGAAGGCCCTGTGGTAGGGTGTGGAAGGGTTTTAGGTTAACAACGGTCACAAAGTACAACAGGACAGAGCTGTTAGACGATTAGAGTTTAGCCGTTTCGAAGTCTATAGGTAATGGACACACACACACACAGAGGCACACTCACACACACATACACACACACACGTAGACAATGTTCCATTTATAAATAAGTTTATATATATATATATATATATATATATATATATATCAAGAGTTTGTCATTTTAACAGTGAAAAACTCTTTGTGCTTATCAACGTTCTATCTTCACCCCGATCTCGACCACTTTACAGTAAAAAAACTGCTTGCCAAAGTACATTTTATCAGTAAAATCAGTGAAAAAATATCAACTATGGCGTTAAACATTATCAAAATTAAACAAGATAGATAGATAGATAGATAGATAGATAGATAGATAGATAGATAGATAGCACATGTAAGATATTATATGTAACTGTATATTAAACAATATTTTAAATCCTCTTTTAGTCGGATCGGGAACCTTTATTGTTGTCAGAATTACGTAAAAAATTGAAGTAGGTAAAATATGTAAAACTATACGAGAAAAAATTAATTTTGAGCTAAAGAAGAAGTTAGAAATAAATCAGTGAACAAAACACAAAAAAATAATTACAAACTGATTCTGCAACCTAAAAACAAACATAATTTCCATTTTATGCTATATCTTCCAACCACACGCTATCAAGCAGATAACACAATTAATTGCAGGTTTTCTAGCATTTTTTCCAGTGAAACCATATTCAACGAAGCTACGAAAACTCTGAAACAGCACTAAAAGTTGGTGGATTCCACATGCACACACCACAGCACAAAAAAGACAAACTGGAAGAGAAACATCATGTGGCTCCACAGACCATACAAAAAAAACATAAAAACAGCCTGGTATTGAACTCACAACTCTTTGGGTCAAGTCACAGGAACTAACCAGCGTCTATATCCATATACTACAGCAGTGGTGAACAAGTAACTTAGAGGGTTATAGGGATATAACTCATGACTACCAAAAGAGGCTTAAGAATGATATACCCCAGTGATTGTAATAAAGGGTTTGGTTCAAAATTTCTAGCACCTGAAGAAGGCCGGAGAGTACAACAGCCGAAACGTCGTAAAAATGGCAACAAAGATAAGGACAATAGTTTGAATAATGTAAGTAGTGTATAAAAACAAACGTAAGAAAAATATTCATTAAACTCATAAAAATATCCTGCATCACATATTCTCCACAAGATATTCAACAAAAACACAACAAAAGTTAGTGACAGTTACACCGAGAACATGATACAGATGATAAAAAAGCCACAACAGAAAAACATTCAACAAAACACCTGAACAAATTAAATCCACGTGTCACTGCAGAATATGGAACGAATGCCCTTTAAACGGCAACTGCATTCAGAAGAGCGTAATATACTAAGTTACTGTAAATTCAGGAGATAATGAAGAAAAATATACATAGAAGTAACTGAAGGACCATGAAAACAAAGAAACTATACGTACAAAATTCCCATTAAAAATAATAAATACGCGAACAGCATAATGCTTTCTGGACTTTTGGGATAACTGGGATATGCAGACCCTGATTACTGATAAATATATATGAACAGTGATAGATAGATAGATAGATAGATAGATAGATAGATAGATAGATAGATAGATAGATAGATTATGCACTTCCTCCTAGAAACTGTATCTAAGACCCGCTCAGCATAGTTGCAGTATAAATTACAAGTTCGCTTTGTGGTTGTTAAAGAAACGACAATGCGCCTGAGAAAACGTCTAGGATTACCTAGCTATGCTAGAAGATAGGCATACTCAGAAATCCTGTAGACAGTTATTCCCTCGCTGGCTATGACCTATACGATTTTTATCAGTTCATAATTTGGACTAAGTTTTCAAGGGTTAGAACGGAAATGGTAAAATATGCCTTAGAACAAGCATGGACAACATTTTGGGAGCAGTGAGTCGCATGAGATACGGCACCTCGTAAGCAATGCTAAAAGGATTCAAAGTAAATATCACTGACCTGATATATAGATGGCGCCACTAATAAAATGTTCATTTGATTTTTATGAAGTACTAACCTATAAATTGCACGTGAAAATATTTTGGCCAAATCGGATTGTTAGTTTACAAATTACAGTTATTTAAGTGAATGTACAGTTGCAAATTTTAAAAATAATAGAAAAATCTGAATTTCGTGAGTTGATAAAGCATTGCCTTCTAATGGGGAAAGTACTGTTCTAGCAAAGCAGTGATTTGATAAGTGTTATTCGGACTCTGCTTCGTCGAAAACAACTGTTAAGAGGTGGTATGCTGACTTTAAACGCGGTCGTACAGACACAAATGATGCTGAAAGCTTAGGTCATCCAAAATAGGCAGTTGTCTCGGAAAACAAAAATAAATCCACAGCTCCCTTTTGCCCGATCGTAAATTGAAGTTGCGTGAGATAGCAGAGAAGTTGAACATATAAGAAGGCAGCAAATTCACCATTTTACGTGGACATTAGTCAATGAGAAAGCTGTGTTCAAAGTGGGTGCCGTGTTTGCTCACAGTCGATCAAAAACAACAACGCGTCGACGATTCAGAACGTTGTTTGCAACTGTTTCAACGCAACAAGAAGGCTTTTTTGCGTAAATATGTGACAATGGATAAAACATGAATCCTATTGAGCTGCCCTTTTTACTGATGACCATGCATTCGGTTTTCTTGCAGTTTATTTGTAGTCCTTTTTTGTCACTCTCTTCAGCTATCTTCTGTAGGATGTCTTGTAGTTTCCTTTCTGTTTTTGCTATCAGCACTGTATCATCTGCGTACCTTAAGTTGTTTAAATTGTAGCCTCCGATTACGAATCCAGGCATAACTTCTAGGGTCCTCAAAATATTCTCGCTGTACAAGTTGAACAGATCCGGTGAAAAGACACATTCTTGTCTTACAAGCACAAAACAGCAAAAGGCAGGAAAGTGTACAAGACGTGATCACCGACGTTCTGAAGAAAAAATGCCACATAAAAGAATAAATATATCTAAGCTAGAAGTTTCTTTTCCTGTTAAGGTTTTGATCGCAGTCTTTGGAAATTGAAAGTATCTTGCTTAATAGGGCAAAACATATCTGAAATGTAATTATCACAAACGAATACTAATACCTTTATATATGAATGTACGCCTAATTGGGTTGTTGAGTATTTGCGAGCATGCTTCTCAGTGGGAAGCTATTTGTTTAAGGTGGGAAATTATTTGTATTCTATTTCCTATGCCAGTTGACTTTGAGAGCTAAATGAATAAAAACCAATCATAATAAATGATTCAGTCAGTTAAGTGCCATACGTGATACACGCTTGGGCGATCATGTCTCGGAAGAGATATGACTGACTTGGCAGAAGATTATCCCGCAGTAGGTTGCCATTGCTTTCTGCGGTAGACTGGTTGCCGACCAAGGCTATAGAACCCAATCTGTCCTGTTATTTAACCCATAACTGGAAGGAATAGACGGATTAATACCTTTCCCAAGGGTATTTGCGCGTAAGTGAATACAATGGATTCAACTGGAATAAATGATTACATAACTTTATTAAACTATGTTGTTATATATTTATATATATATATATGTGTGTGTGTGTGTGTGTGTGTGTAGTGTATTATATATATGCATTATAATGCATATGTATATAATTACACATACATATACAAACATCAATTAACAATTCCAACTTTTTTCTTATTTTGTATAACTATCAATAGATTCAGCTTTGCCTTCATAAAATGTGCGTTTCTACGATTCTACCAAATACGTCAGTCATTTTTTTATTAATTTTCTTTCCTTTTTTGTTAGATAGATAGATAGATAGATAGATAGATAGATAGATAGGAACAGACTGCAATAGATAGATAGATAGATAGATAGATAGATAGATAGATAGATAGATAGATAGATCATTAAGTAGTTCTCCTATTTATTTTAGCCACTCCATCACATTTTATTTTCTTACAGAAGTAAATTTCAATTTGCAGACTTTTTTTTAATTTGTCGTCTTCTTGCATAACAATAGCCTTTGCTCTAAGCACTTTACCGATTATCCGCCACGTTTTTTTGTCTTTTTTTTTTTGTTTCTTATTTTTTGGTTGATTTTATTTTTTATTTTTTATTTTCATTCTTTTTTCTCCCTTTCATTCAATAAATTAATCTTAGGTTTACTTTCTTCATTCTCATCATTCATTTTTCTTACTCTCTCATTCAATCTCTCTTTATTCTTTCAATTTTTCTGCGTTTCTCTTGTTATTTTCTTTTTTTTTTACTTCTTTTTTCATTTTTCCATTCCGCTCTTTCTCTCTCACTCACTCTCTCTCTCTATCTATCTATCTATCTATCTATCTATCTCGTACTCTTTCACACGTTCACTCTCATTTTAACCAATTATTGTTCATATTGTTTCACTTTCATCATCAAGTCCTAATTTTTTCTTTTCTCCATTCTTTCTCTTTTTCTTCTTCATTTCTTTTCTCACTTCTCTTTTGTCGTTCATGTTACACTATTTCCTTCAGTGAACATTTCCTAATTCTTCTTCTTTCACTGATATCTCTCTTTCTAACCCTCTCACATATATCCTTCCTTCTTTCTTTCTTTTTTTCTTTCCTCCGTCTTTCTCCTTGTTTTACCCTCTTTATTTTTTTAATGTATTTCCATTTATCCTTTGTCTTCATTTTTTCCTTTTTTTTTTGTTTGTTTTTAATCCACTTCAGACTTCTCTTGTACATATGTGTCTCTGTTTAATCTGTCCCTTCATTCTATCAATATTTTCTCTCTACTCATAACCTTCATTTTCATTTTCTTTCCTTTTACCCTCTATATTAATTGAATTATTTTCTCTTTCCCACATAATCTTTTTCTCTTTTGTATTTTCGTTTTGTTTTTCTGTTTGTTATTGTTTTACAAACAGCATTTCAAAGTTTCACTACCTTTCTCTTCAACGTATGCACACGAAAAAAAATCAATATCTCTTAAATGTACACATATAAAAATGCACTTTAACTTAAACGTACACACATAAAAAGTCTCCTCTAATTCTGACTTAAACTGTTTGTGATTTGATGTTTGTTAAGTGAAAAATAAACGAATGAAGTAGTTATCACTTAGGCACAATACACGAGTTTGCACATTGTCTACAAGTAGTGAACCACCGCGAAGAAGATACTAGAAAAGTGAAATTGGGAAATGAAAAGACGCTTAAAGAGAGAACAAGGAAAAGAATGAAGCAAATTATATGAAAGCGAGAAAAATGCGAAGGAATTAGCGATTCGCGAATGTGATTGACTGGATAATAGAAAAAAATGGTGGTCGTCTATTTATCATCAGGCATCGATGGGCGTTAACAAAAGTTTCGATGCGAAGCCAATTATAGGGCCTGCGAGGTTCGATGGATGAGAGAAAGGGAAAAAAAAACTAACTGTATATTGAAGGAGATTTAAAAAATATGTGGCGAGATAGTCGAGGTAAGAGTAAATGAAAAAGGACGAGAGAAAAGAAAACGCAAAAAATACGAACATGGATCATGCAGAAGGGACAAGTTATAATCGTAATGAAAATATTATTGTTAAGAATAAGAAAAAAATTATGGCAAAAAGGAAAAAAAAGGAAATAAGATGAGATAATAAAAAACAGGAAATAGAAATAATAAAGAAAAGAAAAAGATGGTACTAGAATTACGGTATAGTGATAATGGTGGTGGTGGTGGTGGTGGTGGTGGTGGTGGTGGTGGTGGTGGTGGTGATGATGATGTAAAGGAGGAGGAGGGTAATGTGGTAGAAAGGCACAAAATAGACAGGTAAAATGATTAAAAAAAATAAACAACTATTTTCAAACACAGACGGCTCACTCGATCCAACCTCGGTTATTGTAAATGGTGAAAGGAAAAAGGTACACACATACACGAGCATAAGCACACGAGCGCGCACATACACACACACACACACACACACACACACACACACACACACACACACATATATATATATATATATATATAAACACATCTCTTCTGTTCCCCACTAGCTATGGGTAAATAACAGGGCGGGTTGGGTCCTATAGCCTTGCCTGGCAAACAGTCTAGGAGAAAGACAACTCTGAATTCAAAACATGGGATTTGTGGCATATTGTGTACCAACTCTCTGTATTCGGCTCTTCGAAAAAGTGTGGCTGGTTCTGCACAAGCCCTCACTACTATAATCAAATGATATGTGCAGATAATCTGGCTGTTGATTCTAAGAACTGAGCTGTTTGACCCTCATACGTTGAAAACGACGGGGGAGTCATATATATATATATATATATATATATATATATATATATATATATATATACAAATGAATAAAAACTAAGAAAATAATTGCAAAGTTTAAAACATTAATTTAAAACAATGCTCAATATAAAAATAGAGCAATGAACACTTATGATTATATTTTAGAACATGTACAGACTACAAACTACTACAATGTACAATTTTGTAGTAGTTTGTACATGTTCTAAAGCATAATATATATATATATATATATATATATAGTGTGTGTGTGTGTGTGTATGTGTATGTGTGTGTGTGTGCGTGTGTGTCCGCGCGCATCCAAACTCACAATGAAAATGAAAGAAAAAATCAGATTTATGAGGATGAAACTCTTTGAGGGCAGGAAAATGTATGAATTATCAGTTGTGTCCTCAGTCATCGGTTTAATAGAAACGGTCACAAATGCCCTTTAAATGAGACAGGAACAATTTAAGATTTAGATAATCCAGACCATGACAATATTGAAGTTGATGAAAATACAGAGGAAAGTGTTGAAAGCTTGATCCCTCAGAAATCTCTTGCGTGAAAATTTACCCATCATTATTGTAAAATCTCTAAACATCCTATAAAAACATTAGATGAACTGGAAATCCGCGGTAAAATCTAATTCATCCAATCGACAGTATTAATTAAATACTTTGTTAAATACTTTATTACTTAGGAGTGTGAAGTCGTGTTGAGTAGTCTTGTTGTCACTTTATCTCGAATGTTAAATGCCAGATACTACTTTGGGAAAATAAAAATGAATGAGTATAAATTTTAAAAAAATACTATAAATTCTGAAAAAGGAATAACAAAATAAAAAAGGGGGTTTTTGGTGTTGGGGGTAGTGGTGGTAAAAGGAAATACATATGATGGCAACGATAATGAAAAAAAAATTATCCAAAAGATAAAAATAAAAGAAAGAAAAACTAAAAAAAAAAAAAAAGATCTGGATAAAGGTAAAAATGAAGGAGAGAAAAAGAAAGAGAAGAAAGCTCTGTTGATGGCGATGTCGTTGCTAACGGCGATGGCTGAAAACACGAATTGAACTACTTTTGTTCTTGAAGAACCAAAAACGATGGAGAAAGGTCTGAGAGATATGTGTGTCACGTTTTAGCCCAAAAGTCGTCAAATTCCATCTTTTTTTTTTACTCTAGATTGGTCGCTGCCAGAGACAGTGAACAGACGAAGAAAAAATTATCTAAACAGATCGACTGAAATATAAAGAAAACATAAGAAAAAGGAAAGAGAAACAAAATGATGGGAAGATAAAGAAAACCAAAAAAGAGGAAAGAAAGAAGAAAAGGAAAATACTTTCTAAAATGAAGAGCCATTGAAATAAATGGGACCCAGAAAAATAGTCGGATATAAAAACGGAAAAAAAAATTGATTAACATGACAGAAAACATGAAGTGCTCATTCGTGGTTTTATTTAACGCCAATGCTTGCTGTATATGCGATACGAGATGTTTGTGCGAATGAATGGAAATGTTTACGTATTTCTTCTTCTTTCACTTCTTTTTCTCCTCAAGCTCCATCTTTCTCTCCACCTGTTCCTTTCTTCTTTTTTTTCGATTTATTTAGTTCACCGACATGATCTAGCCACTAGATCTTTCTATCCGCACCTCTCTCATTCTTTCAAACTCCTTTTATATTATTTAATATTTTTCAAACTCGTTTTTTCTTTTTAATTCATTCTTTTTAAACCCTATGTAGATTTACTTATATATATGACTTTGCTTTAGATCTCTTTTAATTTTTTTTTAAATAGTTAATGAATGCATGTTTCGATGTCTTTTTAAATGTGTATACATGTACGTATGTATGGATGAATTACCTAATAAGAAATATGTTTTTAAGTGCATTTAGTTATCTATCACATACATCCTACATAAATAAATGAATACATATCACTTTGAATAAAATATACAGTCAAAACAATCTTGTTCAGCTTTAATTGAAAAAGCTATGGTTCTTCCCGATTTAAGACGGCTCTATAGATGGATGTGCGTTGTGGTACTGTGGATATCGGCTCAGATTGAGAAACCGGGGAGCCGAGCTCGAATTCTAGTTGAATCCATTGTATTCACTTACGCGCAAATACCCTTGGGAAAGGTATTAATCCGTCTCTTCCTTCCAGTTATGGGTTAAATAGCAGGACAGATTGGGTTCTATAGCCTTGGTCGGCAACCAGTCTACCGCAGAAAGCAATGGCAACCTACTGCGGGATAATCTTCTGCCCAGTCAGTCATGTCTCCTTCGAGACATGATCGCCCAAGCGTGTATCACGTATGGCACTTAAACTAACTGACTGAATATAATAGTTGGATCATAATTAAGGCTTCTACTGGGCATAAAGTGGGGGGTCAGTTTTATATTGTTACGAAGTAATAAACTGAACCCCCACTAATTAATACTTAATAATATAATACATCTCTTCTTCCTCTAGCTATGAGTCAAATAACAGGACAGATTGGGTTCTATAGCCTTGGTCGGCAACCAGTCTACCGCAGAAAGCAATGGCAACTTACTGCGGGATAATCTTCTGCCCAGTGAGTCATGTCTCCTTCGAGACATGATCGCCCAAGCGTGTATCACGTATGGCACTTAACTGACTATAGAGCATAACAATAAAGAATAAAAATTAACATATATTTTATGTGTGACTAACTTCTTTCTAGTTATACCTATGTGCACATTTATGAACGTATGTGCGCGTGTGTGAATAAGTATGTATGAAAATATTTGTAAAGAGATAAATGAGGGAGCACTGAAAATTCTCGACCTAAAAGAAATTTTCTTACTTTTGTTTCAATGAAACACTTATTTTATTAGTAGAAGTAAAACCGTCTCTCCAAAAGCCCATATTTTATTTTATTTGTTTCAAATTAAAACCTGTCAAAATGGCAACTAACATGAAAATGTGCACGAAAAAGAATTATATTAAAACAGAAAAATGCATCCGTTGATATTCATCGAAACGTTCATAATGCTTAAGCAGACAAAACAGTGGATACGAGCACAGTTAGACAATGAGTAATGCGTTTTAGCAGTAACAATAGTTACGCATGCAGCAAGTTCTGAGCGATCCTACACAGCTGGTATTTTGCAAAATAAAAACACTAAAAAAATACAAATTGAACAGCGGCGTCTATGTAGAAAAATAGAAACTTTCTCTATCTAGTGACGTCATTGTGATTCTTATATATATATATAATTCAATAATGAATTAGAGAACTATAGCTATTGGGCGTGTATAATGATATACGCGCTAAAAAGTCTGCATTCTTCCACCTAACGCCCATAGCCCAGAGGTAGAATCGCCGACTGACGCCAATTTGCTCGAGTTTCAATCCTGGGCTAAAAAGCAATCGGAGTCTAACAGTACTGATGAGCTGTGATACAGCGAAACAGATCTGTCTGCGGATGACTATAGTATTTACGCTCTCACACCCTGATTGAGCACTCTGGAAGAATGGGAGACTTTGAAAACAGTAGCTACTCTGGCATATACTTATCACTCATTCAATAATGAATTAGAGCACTATGGCTATCGGGCGTGTATAATGATATACGCGCTAAAATGTCTGCCTTCTTCTACCGAACACTCATAGCCCAGAGGTAGAATCGCCGACTGACGCCAGTTCGGTCGAGTTTCAACCTTAGGTTAAAAAGTAATCGGAGTCTAACCGCACTGATGAGCTGTGATACAGCGAAACAGATCTGTCTGCGGATGACTATAGTATATATATATATATATATATAGTTACGTGTGCGTGTATACATAAGGGGAAAACACGTATAGGTAGAGGAAAGACAATACCCACTTTCCACCCTAAATTACTTAATGATATCAGTAATTGTTAACTGACCATCAGTAGGTAAAGGAAGTAGGAGATACGTTTAACCGTGAGTTAGAAAACAAAGACCCTTTTTTTGGAAGACAAACCACATGAAGAGAAAAAAGATGCAAAAGAACAGAAATGATAAAAGAATCAAACAAAACTGACGTTCACATTCAGCCTTGCTAAAAAGATAAGATTTTGAACTCTCATTTTCCCTGACTTTAAGCAAGAATATCGACTTCTGCTTAGGATAATTAGCTCTCCTGAAAATATCGATTTTTCTCGCCTGAATATATATATATATATATATATATCTATCTATATATATATATATATATATATATATATATATAAACTTATTTATATTATATATATAAACTTATTTATAAATGGAAATTTGTGTGTGTATGTGTGTGTTTGTCTGTCTCTCTCTGTGTGCCCGTTACTATAGACTCCGAAACGGCTAAACCGATTTTCTTGAAAATTTACACAGTTGTACTATAAGCGTCTGCGATTGTTCTTAGCTAGGTTTTGTGTTGAGGTACCTCTGATAAATATCGAAAATCGATAATCGAAAAAATCGGGTTATGGAAGGAGTGGTCCGATTTTAATCAAATTTGATACACTCATAGACAAAGTCTTAAGAAACGATATTCAAAAGTTTCAAGGTTGCAATTCTTACAATAGTGCAGAAAATCGATAATATATATATAAAAAGCAAGATGCTTGTGTGTGCGTGTATGTTTATCTGCTTGTATGTCTGTATTTTTTCAGCCCTTTTATTTTAGTTTTTGCTTTGGGTTTGGGTCTAAGTATGTATAATTGAAGTTCTTAGTCTCAGCCATGATACCATTTATTCAGAGGACTTATTTAGCCTTCAAAATTCAGTTTACGACGAAAACAACTACCAGGAAATCAAAATTTGATTTACATTCATTCATTTTTCTTTCAGTCTACGGTTTCGCTTTAACTGGAAATAACTATTGCTTTTTCGTCTTTCGTGCCAACGTCCAAAGAGTCTGAGCTCCAGGACCATGGATTAGTTTTAAAGCTTTCATTACACCTGAGCAACGCCGGGCTATACTACTAATATATATATATATATATATATATATATATATATATATGAATATTGTTTTGTCAACTAAGGCAAACATCTTTAGTATTTTGGACAGATTGTACCTCCTTCCTAAATACATGTATGAACTTTTTATATGTATCGCACACATCGCATACGCACATAGAATTTTGCCTTCCCACTATCGAGTATTGATTGTTGGAATTTTGAATATATTAAAATTATTTCTGCCATTTAAGCTATTAGTTGTTCATTAATTCCGTTGTGGCTGATCTTTTATTTTTCTCCTATTACATTCATCTATCAGTCGTCGACATCAAAATACAACTGAACTCGAATCAATCCGAACAACAGTACAAATTTTATTTTTAACCTCACAAACCAGGATCTTTTCTGGGATCCTAATAAAATTAGGATTCGCCTTAACAAAATTCTGAGCTCATCTGGTATTGGTAACATAATTGGGGGCTGGTCTAGTGTAACAAAATCTGGGGTCGTCCAGGTTTCGTAACATAGCTGGGGACTGGTCCAATGTTTTTAACAATATATATATATGTGTGTGTGTGTGTGTGTGTGTGTGTGTGTGTGTGTGTGTGTGTGTGTGTGTGTGTGTGAAAGAACTTGTCATGTTATTTCTCCACATTAAATTCTGTTAACGCTGTATCCTTCCCTTAATATCGAGCACTTTATGACAAAAAATCTGCTTACTTAAAATGTCTTTCCACTAGTAAACTACTGGAAAGAATAGCAAATTTGGCACTAAACATCATTACAATTTAATACTTTATATATATATATAAAGCATTATACCTGTTACTATATCTACTATATCTAGTAACAGGTATCTTTTATGAACGCACAATTTTCAAAATTAGGAGAAGTTGCTTAAAGGTCTTAGAACATGATTTTATGATCCTTTTTTTTTTTTTTGGTCATCATTTCTTTTCTTTCATTTAGTAATGAATTTTTTTTTTTTGTTTTGGTGTGGGGTGGTGAATAACATGATAGTGAACTATTTTACCACCGATGTAAGGCTTGCTGTTTTTAATATACTCAACATTATTTCTGGGTCTTTTCCATATTTTAATTTCAATTTCCACACGTGGCTAGCCAATTTTGTACAATTTTTTAAGTTTTCTAGTTTTATGTAGACTTATGGCTATTTCATCTAGTCTTAAAAATATTTTTGGTTGATCCCGAATATGTTTTGTTTTGACCATTTAAATCATGTACCTTTCCTTGGTAAATAACTCCTTTTGTATTACAAAGTCCTTGAAGTGGGCATATATATATATATATATATATATATATATATATATATATTGCATAATGATAATCCACATATATTGTCTTAATATGTATAGGAAAAACTACTAAAAAGTTGTAAGTTAAAAATGTATTTTTTGACAGTATTTATTTATTTCTATTGCATATATATATATATATATATATATATATATATATATATATATATATGATATTTCAGACCGGCCTCGGCCTTTCATCAGAAACAAATGATTTTAAAATTTAAACTAGAAGCGCCCGTCGCGAGAAGCGTCCGTCGCGAGAAGCGTCCGTCGCGAGAAGCGTCCGTCGCTTGATGCAATAGAGTTTGAATATTTTTAAACGTAAATCTAACTGTAATAATATTTTTAAATGTTGTTTTAAAGAAAAGATTTTTAAGTGTATCTAAAAAAAATGTTTAACTATTGAAATATTTATAAAGATTCAAAATACCCAGGTCCCTATTTAACCCTAGCCTATATGTAATTAATTTTAAAATCCAGTATTTTTCTTTCTTTCTGCTTGAGTATGTGAAACTAAAATCGGAATCTATCAGTAAACATATGCAGTTTTCTAATGTGTGTCCTTTTAACTTACAACTTTTTAGTAATTTTTCCTATATATATATATATATATATATATATATATATATATATATATATATATGTTTATAAAATACTTCTTCACTAGAAGATTTTTATTAATTCTATATTCTATGGAGGAGGGTACATGTTTGATTATACTTGTGGGATGATTAGGTTTTGGGTGGATGTATAATGGATATTCGTTGTGTTTTATTTATGGTTGATAAGTATCATTTACCCAGTCCAGTGTTACAACCATGAAGTTTACTAATTTTCCCACACAATACGTATTTGGTTTTCTTAACTACAATATACCTTAGTATACCATAAATATTTAATTCTAAATCTAACCTGAACAATCCAGCCCATTTAAATCATGAGGTAGTACAAAATCAAATTTAAAAAAGGAAACTAAGATTCAACCTGCTGTTAAAAATTATTGTCTACCCATTTAAATAATATATGGTCCCATTAAATATATTCAGTCAGTCCATTAAGTGCCATACGTAATAGATACTTGGGTGATCAAGTCTCGAAAGATACATGACTGACTGAGCAGAAGATTATCCCGCAGTAGGTTGCCATTAATTTCTGCGGTAGACTGGTTGCCAGCCAAGACTATAGAACCTAATCTGTCCTATTATGTATCCCATAACTGGAGAGAAGAGATGGATTAATACTTTTCCCAAGGGTATTTGCGCGTAAGTGAATGTAAGGAATTCAACTAGAGTTCGAACTCATCTTACCCACACAAAATTGAAAAGTGTTAAGCCTTGACATCAGGCTAATTTGTTTCCTTTCGCGATCCAAATCTTCAACTTCATAGTTCAACCTAATTCTCATTGTTGCTTGAACAATATTGACACACCTACAAGCATATTCTCCAACTACCACCCCTTCATTTTCTAAATAACCATGAATTTATCTTATGTTTTTTTTTAAATAAATCATTTATTTTAAAATATCACCTGAAGAAGAACAATATTGTCCTGAAATATGAAAAAAATGTTGTGTAGTGATATAATGCTTTTATAAACCATTGTAATAACAAAAATACAATATATATGTGTGTGTGTGTGTGTTTCTCTGTGTGTGTGCGTGTGTGTTCAGAGTCATAAACTTCTAGTTCGCAAATTAAAATATAAACAAGTGTGATTCTTTGCTTTTTTATTGGAGAACAAAATTGTCTATATTGAATAATCGCAACAGCACATGTCTGACAAGTACTCTACTCTCCTGTCAGTTTGCAGTTTTAGATTCGAATCTTATATTTTCTAATTAAATTATTTTTATCATTTATTTTAAAATATCACCTGAAGAATTGTTCTGAAATATGAAAACATTTTGTGTAGTGATATAATGCTTTTATAAACCATTGTAATAACAAAATTACAATGTATATATATATGTGTGTGTGTGTGTGCGTGCGTGCGTGCGTGCGTGTTCAGTCATAAACTTCTAGTTTGCAAATTAAAATACAAAAAAGTGAAAGTGTGATTCTTTGCTTTTTTATTGGAGAACGAAATTGTCTATATTAAATAATCGCAACAGCACATGTCTGACAAGTACTCTACTCTCCTGTCAGTTTGCAGTTTTAGATTCGAATCTGAACAGATGGACACAAGATTTGAAAGATTTTTATCAGTATTTATAACTTCAAATGTGATCTGTCCCTATTTGTGAAAGATCAGTTGACAGACAACCAAATATCGCTTAACAGATAACATCAGCGATAGCGGAGTGGTTCCTGAATCGATTTTCAACACAACTGGTAAACCTAAACCTTTCTTCAGGATATATATTTCATATATAAAGAGAATTGTTTTTGTTATCTCTGCTTGTTAGCTGTATTAATCAGAATCTTACACTATTAAGTTTTTAGGATACAAAATTTGATTTTGTTCTTTACAAAAGCATTGTTAGTTGACGCTTATACTTTTCATTGTCGTCCACATTATAACAATGGTATTGCGAAAGTTTTATCCTGTTTAGTATCTTTATAGTGATAGTAAGTATTTAGTCTGTGGTACAATTTATATATATATATATATATATATATATATATATATATATAACAATTTTAATTAAATCGTGGGTTTACTTCTTTAGCAAAGGATATTGCATTATATATATATAATATTCTCAGCTATTGAGCGTGTATAATGATAATATACGCGTTAAAAAGTCTGCCTCCGTCTACCGAGCGCCCGTAGCTCAGAGGTAGAGCCAATTCGGTCGGGTTTCAATCCTGGGTAAAAGCAATCGGCTGTCTAACCGTACTGATGAACTGGGATACAGCGAAACAGATCTGTCTGCGAATGACTATATATATATATATGTATATATATATATATATATATATATATATATATATAGGCAGCATATCTTCATTGAGGCATGTTTGGTTGAATAATTTAGACATATTATGTATATTTTAATACTCTCGTATTCACGAATTCAATTCTTCACTGTGTAATTAAAAATATTAAAGAAAGCGGCATTGTTATCAGCATTCTTTTTCTTTTCCGAAGTACTTTCAGTTTCATCTCTTGAGGGTAAATTGCTACGACAAAAATTAATGCATTTGACAGCTATACATTTTTTTATGCGCGTAAAACCCACTCTGTTTATTCAAAATGTAAAGTTTACCGCTATGTATAGGAGGTAACTTAATTTATATTTGTAATTTTGTTTATTTGTAATTGTAACGTGAAAAAGTTAATTTCTTAATGTGAAAGGACTAAAATAAAATGAACAGACATAATATCTCTAAATTATTCAACCAAACCACTAAAAATAATATTTTATAATAATAAAGAAATACTGTTGAATAAAAAATACATTCATATATATATATATATATATATATATATATATATATATATATATATATATATATAGTTCGATGGATAAACAGTAAATTTATTCAATAAAATCGCTATTGGCCTCAATCAGAGCCTCTAGACGACTTCAGAATCCCCTGCAACTCTTCTGGACGGTCTTTTTATTTACTCTTCTCTCCTATTTGAGAGAGATGTGTCACAAGATCTTTTTTAATGTGGAGAACCTGAGCGCGTGCGCCCAGGCAAATTGCTCAAATATTTACCCATCCCCCGCTCACCGGTTCAAAACCTGTCTTAAACTGATCTTATTTGGTCTTAATTGGTCATTTGAAACCCAGCCAAAAGGCCGGGGCCACGATTAGTAAATGTTATCATAATTCTTTTCTTCAGTTTATTCTTGGTGTTGTGGCCTCCCTTTTTCTGTTCTATAAATACTTTCATGGCTTCTGCTCCAACGAACTTAAGTCACTGGTGCCTCCGCAACAGGTGTTTACTCGTGCAACCAGACTGGCAACTGGGTCTTACCCATTCACAGTTAGATTAATCAAATGCAGACGACAATTCTACTCCTTCAGCTTCTTCTCTCGCACTTCCCGCCTGTGGAACTCGCTTCCATATTCTTGCTTTCCTGACGGCTACAACCTCCAGGAATTTAAATGCAATGTCAATACTCATCTATTAACCACTTGACTCTAGTTCTTTCACCACCCCGTATATTCTTTCCTTTCTATCCACCTTTGCAACTGTCATCACACCTGTATTCCCATCCTTCTCTTGCTCCTTTCTATCTGGTTCGCCTTCCTCTTCACTCTCTTCTGCTTAATCTTTTTACTCTTATGTAGCCCCCTGCACATCAGTGGCATTACCGCCTTGCTCGGGGTGATACGATTAAAAAAAAAAAAAAAAGAACAATGAGTTTTGTTGGTCACTCACTCAACTGCGCCCCACACATAATAATCAAGGTTTTTCAGTCTGGGAAATTTAGTTGGCCAGAGGTAAGAATTTATGTGGTCGCAAAAATTGCCTGACAGCCATGACATAGTGCCTTCCAGCAGCCACCCTCTTGATCCAAGGCAGTACTACTTCCTCAGGGCACGTGTAAGCTTACATGTTGAGTCTGAGGACCCTGTGGGTAGATGAATGGAGGCATAACGTCGCCATCACTTCGTAATCATCATTAGATTCATCCAAATCTTTCCGAATCCTCTATACTATCTTCTGATACCCAAACATTGATATCTTTGTATTGGAATTTCCTGATCAATACAAAGCAGTACAGCATGTCGTTTCCAAACTTCTAAAAGAGTGAATTGCGTCATGCTCTTTTTCTTAGAAGCGATGCCTAACAGACCCTACTATACAGTCGGTAAAATCAAAAGCAAACAACATACATTCGCGAAACTAAAAATATAAAATGGCGACAATTTACCTGTTTCAACCTATATATATATATATATATATATATATATATATATATATATATATATATATATACTAGCAGTTTAGCCTGGTTTCATGCGGGCAGTTTAAGGAATAATAAGAATAAAAAAACATATGATGAATTTACATAGCAAATACTTACACAACGTCAACCCTCGTCACTTTTATCGATATAGATAACAATGTAAAATGTCTCTACTGGATTAGGGTGGGAGGGGGAAATATATATAGATATAGATAATATAAAGTGGGGTGATCGATTCTATATTATAATCAATACATAAACTGATCCCTGACTTTGTGGGGTGATAATATATTTTTTCTACCCCAAATTTTGGATTTCTGAAAAATTTCAAGGTGTCCTTAGCGTTCTAAAATTTTGATCTACATCTGAGCGCAACTTCTGTCGAGCTAGACCGCAAAATGCAGACGCTAAGTCGAATCTATCAAACAAACAAATACTTACACAACGTCCACCCTCGTCACTTTTATAGATATATATATATGTGTGTGTGTGTGTGTGTGTGTGTGTGTGTGTGTGTGGTAGGCATTATTTATATTTGGTGGTTGTCCGCATGTTGATTTTGGGACGTTTTTATATAAACAGCGGTTGCGACATATAAATATACGTTAGATTCTTTAGGAATGGATATAATAAAGATTGGTGATATAATATAGTGCTTTTGACATGTGTTTATAGTGGGCAAACTTTCTATCAAGGCTCTCGCGAAATATTTTCGACATGAATAATTATGTTCTTTTTTTAGTTCAGCTAGAAATTGTAAAATCCAAGTTATATACTTTGATGTATAAAGTATATGCAAAATGTTCCTGTGTATAAGAAGTGAGTTTAAAAGTGAGATCGAACTGAACTATGTTCTGAAAGATGCAACGTGAGTCTTCTCATCAAACGGGTTGTGGTGTATCCACTGTAATTATTTACGAATCTGGATTGATCAAGAACACAGTTCTTCAAAAGACATCTAAATTCGTTTATGATATATAAGTACAAAGAGTTTGTCTCTTTAACAGAGCAAATTCATACCGACTTCGTCGAATGAGAAAATTATAACGGTGTCCTCATAAAACTTCGAAGTTGGCATGAATCTGTTCTATTAAACTAACAAACTCTTTGTACTTATCAACGCTCTATCTACACCCCGATATCGAGCACATTACGATAAAAAACCTGCTTGCCAAAATACATTTTATCATTAAAATCACTGAAAAACAACAAACTTGGCGGGAAACATTATCACAATTAATCAATATATATATATATATATATATATATATATATATATATATATATATTGTCATCTGCAGACAGATCTGTTTCGCCGTATCACAGCTCATCAGTACGGTTAGACTCCGATTGCTTTTTTACCCAGGATTGAAACCCGACCGAAATGGCGCTATATATATGTTCTAATTTAAAGTTACAATGGCTTACTGGTTTCTGATTTTTCTTTCAACCTTCTTTCAATTAAATTATATGGAATATATTTCGATAAGACTTAAATTTCATAAGACTTAAATTTCGTATCAACAACAGCAAAAGTATATCTTCTATGGTTTGGTAACAGCGGGCCACCATTGAAAAAGACATTTATTACGATTCATTTTAATTAAGATCAAAACTTTAAGGTAGCCAAAAGTTAGAGGAATAGTCACTGCTTGTTGACCTTAGTAATACGAGTGCTACAACTACGACTCTCCTCTGTTTATCAGAAAAAACATTTTTCTGTCTTCTTTAAAGGAAAGTTTTAAATTTCTTGGGCACATAAGAAGGCATAGAGAATTTAACACTCGCAAGGTATATTGAAGGTAAGACAAGTAAATAATTAGACATAACCTAATTTGTGATAATGGATGGCAGCACGGAGATAAAGAGCGATGGTAAAGTGTCAAACGTTGTTTCATGTTTTTTGGAAGTTGTGGAGAGCCATTACCACCTATGTCTTGAAAGAATACAGAACATAAAAAATAAGAATTTACAACTCAGCTAAATTTATTCTGTCCTACGGCATCTTAATATATCGAAATTTTTTAAAGTTTCATAGTATAAAAAAATATTATATCGGGACAAAAACTAGTCGTGTTTTAAGTACTTAGATATTTTTTACATTATATTCCATTACCTTTCACCATCTTTGAGGCAGCTTTATGATTCTAACCTCTCAGAACATGGCATCTTTTGGGGTGATGAACTGGTCTCAGTGGTCTTTAAAAGCTTTCAATTTTTACCTGTCTGCAAAAGAGAAGTGAGGTCTGCGTTCTCCTGATGGAAAATAACGCCATTTCTATTAAAAAAAAAACAGGATGTTTCTCGTAGCTTGCTTCTTTTAATTTTTTCACTTGCAAACAGTTTACTTTCTTCGATTCAGAGACTGATTTTTTGTGAATGTCCTCTTTGTGTAAATTGTTCTCTGTGCGACATAAACTTTTTTTATGTTATTTAAATGATTAACTTATTAGACTGACTAATTCGCGTTCTTCATTTAAAGTAAATAAAACTAAATATAAAGAAAAAATAGGCGAGACAAAAAGAAATGGCGTAGGCTCTAAGCAAGACATGAGACTTCCTATCTACAGGGTGCACAGTAAAGAATGTAAATTCAGAAAGACCTGACACAACCGATGAAAACGGGTTACGGCTGATGTGACTGAAAAATTCAGAAAGAATTCCTGCACATTTCGTCGATCCCCGCGTCGGACGTTCTCTTTTTGAAAATTAATTGACGTTTAAAATCAGTGAGTTGTTTAGCTATACGAGAAGAGCAGAACGAAAGACGAAATTTGTCTTCAAATAATCCTTAAATGTCAAGTCACAAGATTGAGCAGCAATTAATCAATCAGTTAAGTAATTACGCGAAAGTCGAATGATTATTCAAAGTCATGAATATTCAAGAAATTTATTCAAGGATCTTCAAGGTCAATAATTCCTGAAAGACAAAAAAGCAATAATAAACTACTGCTTTTTATACGGGGTATACCGCTGTATAGCCACTTCAACCATCAGAGTAGCAATAAAATGTTTTAGTAAATTTTAGCTACTCATTGATTTTGTTTAATACTTTTGATTACTCTATACAGTCAGTCAGTTAAGTGCATTACGTGAAACACGCTTGGGCAATCACGTCTCGAAAGAGACATGCCTGAGCAGAAGATTATCCTGCAGTAGGTTGCCATTGCTTTCTGCGGTAGACTGGTTGCCGACCAAGGCTATAGAACCCAATCTGTCCTGTTATTTAACCTATAACTGAAAGGAAGAGACTGATTAATACCTTTCCCAAGGGTATTTGCGCGTAAGTGAATGCAATGAATTCAACTGGAATTTGAACTCGGCTCTTCGATTTCTCATTCCGAGCCGATATTCACTGCACCACAATGCACATTTCTTTAAAATAATGTGAAAGCTTGATGAAAAATTCTGTAACAAATATTTAATACTTTTAGCAAATTAATCTTATGTTTCTTATTATGGGATTTTAGATAAAGGACTGTAAAAAAATGATAAATGAAGAACTGAAGACAGAGAACGGATAAGAGCTAAAATTTGTATCGAACTTTATTAGGGTGACAGATTTGACTTTTGACACTCTGATTACCTCACCTTTTTCTTTTTCTATGTGCCGTGTCACTTTAGGTAATGGGTGATCATGACTTTCCACAACTTTCTAGAATTTGTCTATATTTCTAAGATAAGGTAGTATTTCCAGTATTTACATTATTCAGACTATTGTCCTCATTTTTGTTGCCATTTGTACGATGTTTCGGTCTTTGTACGCTCCAGCCTTCTTCAGGTGCTAGGAATTTCGAACCGAACATTTTATTACAATCACTGAGGTATATCATCTTCATTCCTTGCATAAAGCCTCGAGTAAAAGTCATGAGTTATCTCCCTCTAACCCTGCAAGTTACTTGTTCACCACTGCTGTAGCCTGGTATTGAACTCACAACTCTAAGAGTCAAGTCAGGAACTAAACAACGTCTATATTCACTGGGCCATGTGTCTTTAAGTCGTGAGTTCAATACCAGGCTACAGTAGTGGTGAACAAGTAACTTGCAGGGTTATAGGGAGATAACTAATAACTTCCAATCGAGGCTTTATGCAAGGAATGAGGATTATATACCCCAGTGATTGTAATAAGGGTTCGGTTCGAAATCCCTAGCACCTGAAGAAGGCTGGAGCGTACAACGGCCGAAACGTCGTACAAATGGCAACAAAAATGAGGACAATAGTTCGAATAATGTAAGTAATGTTCCTAGAATTTGTAACCCTTACTAAGTTTTTTCTTTTCAATATTCTTCTCACTCCCTGTTCCGCTTTTCATTTACACAAACTTATTAGGTAGGTTATTCGTTGTTTCTCTCTTACACTCTTGCCTTTCATATGTCCTGTGAGTGGCAAATTCTCCAAACTCTCTTTCCTCACTATGTTTCCTAGAAATGCCAACTGTTTCTTTCACTTTCTAAGTATAAGCGTCTTTTTGTTTCCATTTTCTGTAAAACTTCGTCATTGCTCACATGTTCGGTCCGTGGTATTCCCAGTGTTTCTGTTGCCGCCAAATCTCTTCTTCATCTGTGAAGAGATTGTCCAGTATTCACTGCCATAAAAGAGGACTGATATTACATAACAGTCTAGCACTCTATTCCGCCTACTAAAGAAAAAGATCTTCAAAATTCTACCTTAAAATTTAATGGGGCCCCGTATTTTTTGAGGTTATTAAACTACGTCAGATCACACGCATACAGGCAGTATAAAGATAGGTATGTATAGAAAGAGAAATTCATTTATATATGCGTGTATGTGTGCGTGTGAGAGAGAGACATAAGAGAAAGAGAGAGAGAGAAAGAGAGACAACTGTCTGCATGTATGGATGTGCAGACTTCAACATATTAATTTCTAACTATTTGGGTTTTTATTTTCCTATATATTTTTTATACATCTCTTTATATTCTTCCTCCATCTCTTTCTCTAAGTCATTCTTCCTCTCTCTCCCATCCCTTCCATCTCTATCTACTTAGTCTCTCTCTCTCTCTCTCTCTCTCTCTCTCTCTCTCTCTCTCTCTTTGTTTCTCTCCTCTCTATTTTTATCTCACTGTTTCTCTCTCTTTTAATCTTGTTCATTCCTTTCATTTTCTTAACTTTTTATTTTACATTATTTTTTCTCCTTGTCTGTTCGTCTCTCAAATCGACTGGTCGTGTTTATTCCTGTCTGAATAAAACTCATGTTTTTCGATCGAGAGATTGGCCACAAGCCAGCAATTAGCGATTTTGTCACTTCCACATGCGACCTCAACGAGGCTCGCAAATTAACTGGAAGGGCGCCGAGGAGATGAAGGACAATACTGAAAACGAACATGGCGATAATAGTCCAAGTGAAGATCAAGTGGCTGGAGGAAGATGGATCAAGGGTCATGACTTGTGGACGCAGTGGAATGCAATACAACGCCTGTTTCGCAGAAGATTTATTTTTTTGCTTTTTTTCTATTTCTTTAATTTTATTTCTCTCTTTTTTATTCTTTTACTTGTTATGTCATTGACTTTTCTACTTCATTCTTTTTTTTTTCGTAAAGAATCCTGTAAAACAGCAATCATCAGCCATTTCATTTAAGTGATATTGCGTGTCAAGCGTAATTGTGGGTGCATAAAAAGATAGTCTATTATACTGTAAATGCGAAGGGTCATAACCTGGGCGTTAATGTGCGCATGCGTGTATGGGCGTGGATCCGTGTGTCAACTAAGTTTGTAAATTATCCGCCATGTCAATATTTGTGCATTGGTGAATGAAACAATGTGTTCGCATGTTTAAGCGACTGTATGCGTGAGATTTTACTTGTGCATGATTTCTATCTGTTATGTATATACGTTTGTTTCTGAAAGGGTATCTGTGCGGTAGAGCAACTCTGATTTTACAAGAATCATAGTAAAAGAGACTGCGCTATCAAAGACATCGGTTGTGAATATGATTCTATTATTCGCATTTACTATTCGAACCTGACCTTAGCTTCGTACACTAAGCATCAAAGTAGGTTCAAATTTTTCTACTTTTGCGAAAAATTCAGGATTCAACATTTTTTTTTTTAGC